>JAOUQT010000033.1:24666866-24678939 GCA_025769995.1 Xyliphius kryptos
GGTAACTTCAGTGGACCTGGGATTTGAACCCCCAACCTTGTGATTGATAGTCCAACACCCTAACCACTGAGCTACCTAACTTGTTTTTAATATTGATTCTTATCATTTGACTCTTGACCAATCACGGACCTTTGTGCTTGTAGGCTTGTTTTAATTGATAGCTGGCTGCCTCACAAAAGAGGGAGACACAATGGGCTCCGAGTGAGAGTTGGTATTATTGATGTAGCTCTCAGTAAAACCAAATGAGTCTTTATATCTTCAGGAATAACATCATAAAAGAACATTTCTGCAGGGGTTGGGGTGAAGCAGGCACATTTTGGGGTCAAGCCACATTACAGCCAGAAGCCCAGAGTCTTATCACATGGGCTCAGTCACCGTCTGGATATCGGAGACCTGGCAGCAGAGGAACTTCCCCGCGCCACCCCCTGTAATGAGTTGCTTGATTATGCAAAGATGCAACTAAACACACGATAAATGAGCCGGTGGTGGTGTAGCGCCACATTACGTGGGTTATTTCCTCTAGCGGGACACCTATGAATGCGAGCAAAGAAAATATTGTGTTCTATAAAACGTCGCCATAACTGTGCAGGCGCAATAAATCTGGAGCAGAAATATTAAGTGGGACCGATATCCCCTGGCCCGTCTCCAGCTCTCGTAGTAAAAACCACCAGTCAAACGACCTCAGGGTTTATTATATATAATACACACAGTGGAGGGAAAATGCTGAATGCATGCACTTAATCTTTATTAACCCTCCGTACTCCAGTGTGGAGCTCCGTCAATAGGAATATGACCACAGACCAGGTACTTATTACATATCAGACTATACCGATCGAGGGCGGTGGGGGGTAGGGGGTGGCATAAAATACGTTTAAGAGAGGGAGCGCCATTATGTACGACTTATAAAAACAGGAAGTGCACATGCAGCAAGTTTGCGACTTTCCCAAGGACATTAGTACAATTTCTGCATTTCTTTCCATAGAGCTGCCTGAAAGAGCCACATCTGTTCAGTGTAGCACAGTGTGAATAGGGCTGATTTGGCCTCCTCCTACACATTTGTGAGGGTGTGTGCGTGTTTTGTGTGTGTGTGTGCGCATTTCTGTCTCACGCACACCAACACACACACACAAATACACACCGTCTCACACCATAGTGCCGAGTCGCTACAGCTGATAAACTCATTTCACAGAGCACAAGAACACAGCTCTGAGACGCACTTTCCCCTGGTAATGGAGAATTCACTCGAGAGACGGTTGCACGGCTGCAAATCGATAAGCCTTTATTTAATATACATCAACGCAAAGTAGATGATGCACTGTGTGCAGACAATACCTACCTTCACAGTTAACCAGTTGCAATATGCATGCACAGAAAGTCACGCCCACAATTTCAGAAACATCACCAACAGTATTTTTCATTCATTTTTTGTGTTGTCATCTTAATTAAGTTGAGAAAACTTCAACACAACAATGGTGAACGATGGAGATGTGTGACGTATTGCTCTGGCACTGAAATTTCGCACTGTATGGACAAAAATATTAGCGAACTCATTTCTAATCTTACCTCTTAACAAATCGTACGTCGTTTTTTTATTCACTGCCATGTCACTGCCAAAAGCGCAGGCTGGTTTTCTGTCCTGGCTGCATATGGTGGCGGGTGGAGGAGCAGCACACCTAGTACTGCCACTCCACTGTACGCCGGCAGCAGAGCACATTAAGTCTTGCAGGTTTTGCTGTGAGGAAGCAAGGATTGCGAGTTGTAATACAATAACCTGCTCGCCTCCTCTGTTGTATATTAAGCAGCTCTTGCCCCTTAGTGCGTCCAGGTTCGTTTAACATTCTGCATTGTGGGTAGGATGCACATACTCTACTTGTCCTCATACTAAATCCCAATATTTGTGCAAATAATATTTTCTGCTATTATCTTATTGCTTTTGCTTTTCTGTCTCATGTGGTTGTGTCCTGCACGTCCACATTTAACCAGCATGCTCTGCCCCGTTAGGAAAAGGAACCATTCTGTGACTCGGACAATAATGTCCAGTGGCATTAATGACAAAGGGATCTAAATGTGCAAAGCATCCAAGTGCCTGCAGCTTTAAACTGTAAAGATGACAGTGTTTATAAGAGCCAGACATTGTGGAGAACAAAGCTTCAGTGATACAAACTGGAAACATGGTGAATCAGAATGTTTATAATTATATAGATTCACCACGTACTGTCATTTTGCTAAATATATCTATATATTTACAGTGAAATGGTGTTAAAACTGGAGGAGACACAGTTGATCTGAAGACGGGGGGTTGGGGGGGGGGGGTATAATTCAGACCACGAAGAGGAGGAAAAAGAAAAAGGACGAAAGGTATTGAGAGCAAGAGAGGGGCATTTAGCAAATACTGTTAGCTGTTGCTGTCTGTTTAAGCTATTTGGCTCCTCCCATCACGACTGGAGAGAAAGCGAGGGAGAGAGCGAGAGAGAGTGAGCAGGAGAGAGGGAGAGTCGATTTTGGCAGCCACCTGAGCCACTCGATAAACTCCTGCTCCTAGCAACCCACATCCGCCAGTGAGCGAGAGCAACAGAAAGGGACGGAGTGAGGGAGAGAGTGTAGAGAGATAGAGAGAAAGCACGAGGGAGACAGAAAGGGGGCAAGCTTGCTTATGTGGGGAAGCAACTGTATTGTCTATAGGGCTCTCTGGCAAAAAAGCAGAGGCTCCATCTCCTCCTCAGACCCAGCCTGTCGTCGTGGACAAGAGGGGGCGTCGCCGTAAAAACGGAGACAGAGGCGGCAGCATCAGCACCAGGAATCTGCTGTCGCAGCAGCATCACGGGCTTCCTCGAGGACAGGAGTTTCTCTTTCGTGCCTTCTCTTCTTCCCCCCTCAATTTTTTATACGAATGGAGTGGATTTTCCCCGACAGATGGATTTTGGCGAGGTAGGGATGGCGCTGGAAGGACACCGAAGGAAAGCATGCGGGGGGATAAAGCATGAGGGTGCATGCGTCTCACTTATCGGTGCAGAATAAACAAGTTTACACTCATACTGGCAAGATAAGCTGAAGGAGCTGAAGTGGTCCAGCATCCTCACCACTGTCCTCTCCGGCTCTCCAGCCAAGTCATTCACTTCTATCGCCATCAGGATCTTGTGGGTTAAGACATGCACCTCATTTTGCTTGAGGCCAAGACAATTAATTCCATCTGTTGTCCTCATGCCGGCATCACTTCCTGCGTGTTGTCTCGGTGTCGACAAGTCATTGGGTTGCTCATGTAAAGCAATGATGAGAACTATGATTAGTAAATAGTCATATGTAGAATCTAAACAAAGTGAATCTTTCTCCTTTTGTCTCCAGGTGCCACTTGTGCAGTGAGCAGCTCCTGCCACTTTGTCTCAGTTGAAACACCTGAATAGGATTTATTTTTCCTGCCACCACACGGTTTCTCTACAGGAACCACATTTCAAATGGACTGGATTTTACATACAGTGGAAACTGAAATGACATGGTCTAGCTGTAAAACGATGTTCCTTTCCAAAGAACACAGAGAGCCACTGTCCCTCAGCATGGAAATCACGAGTAGAGATTCTGGATCAGCTGCATGCTATTGAGGCTGGACCTGGACTGTCTATTAAGTCAAAGGGCTCTTATACATTTTTAGTGAAGGTCTCTGTTGATTTGTAAGATAAAACCCAAATACCATCCTATAGTCATTTCCACGTATAAGCCAAGGAGATAAAAGGAGATGCATGAAGGACACTGTAACTATATTTTTATTCTGGAGTCACTCATTACCCTTCTTTATATAACTTAGGTGACTGTATCTCATCAGAGGGCCTGGAACGAGGCCGGTCCCTTCAAAGAAAACATCTTAGATCATTCCTTCTGCTTTGGATTTTGTCAACGTTTCCTAAAGAACACTTACTGGTGTGGTGCCTCTTTTTTATAGCAATTAACACGGAGGAACATGATCTTCTGGAGCTCTTACACATGCAAAATGCTGACTGTATATTCATGACCAGAAAACTTGCATCCAAAGACTTATTCATGCAAATTTTCAAGATGTAACACACCCCAAGCCCATGTTGCACATCACCTCAGTTGTTTCTTCACCGACCAAGTCTTTGAGTACTTCCCTGGATTTACAACTTTTTCTGATGATCCCTGCATCTTCCCACCGTTCGCACTCTTCCTCAGGAGCCGTCACACACCCTACAGTGCTGTGCGGGAGGAGGCTTGTGCCAAGGCCCCACCAGCTTCCCCGGCTCTGCGGGTGTTTTTAAGATGTTGGAGCCCGCCTGCGTGGCCCGAGCCCGAGATCGGATCAGCGATCGGATCAGTAGCACTGCGGCTCCTGGTGGCCCCAGACATGGGCCGCGGCTCGGCCTGCCCCCGCGCTCAGCCCTCCGCCCGCCCGCCCCTGCTCCGCCTGTGAAGAATGTCCAAGAGCCAAGCTCCTGCCCAGGAACCCTCTGAGATCCCCAGCCAGAGAGAGCGCATCCGCTGCCACATGAAGATGGTGATCGATCAGCTGGAAGGCATCCTCATAGAGCTCAAAGATGTGGCCAGGGAGCTGCGAGAGGTAAGGTCACGCTTACTTTCTCGAGCCAAAGAAAAGAACGGGGTTTATTACAATTTGATCCGAATCATGCTGAAGGTTCGGACTCCGGCACAGTTTGTCCTGCTTCAGTATAATCCATTCCCCCTGCTAATTACTTGGGAAGATGAATCAGGGATTCATTATGCACCCTTTTGCTTTTGAGGAAATCAATCTCAGCTTAAAGTTTTAGCAAAGCTTCACTGGTCTTTAATTTATTTTGTGAATATTACTTTATAAACTCTGTGCTTCACTCTACAGCTAATCCAGAGTGAAGCCACATCCCAAATACACTTTTTTAAAGCATCTACAGAGAGGAAATACTACAGTATTTCCTAAACAGCTAACCAGGTCACATAGTCTTTTACATAAAGCACAATGCAGTTAGTTAAGTTAATATGGGGGTTGGAGTTTAGTAAAGCTCTCTTAAACCTTGAAGCCCTGACATTGACTCACTAAACTCAGCCTTTATTTATATACAAAGACTAAATATATAAAGACTTTTTTCTTAGATTCATTGGATTGCAGATGGAGTGTGTCCTAACTATTTATTCGAGTGAAGTGGTTAACATTTTATCAGTCCTTTAGCATTGTAGCTGTAGCTTACACTCATTTAATCTATTATCTCTTTTAAAACTTTTAAAGCGCCAAAACAGACACACATTTACTTCTTATATCAGCCTTTTCAACAATTTCAGCAGCTGCCTTCTTGCCTACTTGCAGATCAGTTAACCAAATGCTAAGCTAACTCAAGTTGTAGCTTGCTGTGGCTACATTTTGTGGTATGTTTGTGTTAAGTTAATAGTCATAGACTAAACACAGTGGAACTTGTGTTTTCCACTTTGGAGGAACTTCAGAAAAAAACATGGAAAGCGGAGCAATCACTTATGGTGTCTTCTTAAAAGAACATGAACTATTGGATTTGCTCAGTCTGCCCGTTTTTTTTTTTTTTTTTCATTTTTGGTTTATCTTACATCTTGGACTTTTGGGACACATAAATCAAGCACATACTCATGTATTATGAACACATGTATGCTTCAGATCTTTGTGGAAACAGTTTGGGGAAGGCCCGTTACTGGTCCAATGCATGAAGCAAGGTCCATGAAGGAGTTGACCTCAGCCCTATTGTACATCTTAGAGATTCTACTGATCTCACAATTAATCTGATTCCCACAGACACCCAATATCTTAGAAGGCCTTAAATAGTGGCTGCCAATTTTGTACTGACCTCTGATAGGTTAGAATAATCTTGGCTCTTGGAGCTGTCTCACACGCACCTGTCTACATGTACATTACATTTGCATTTGGTCATTTAGGAGACGCTTTTATCCAAAGTGACTTACAAGTATGCCAACTTGATGGTTGGGTTCAGAACACAGGGTTGGTCACAGCATCCCTGGAGCAATTAGGGTTAAGGGCCTTGCTGAAGGACCCACATTGGCATATTTAGTGGACCTTGGATTTGAACCTTCAACCTTTGGGTTGGTAGTCCAACACCCTAACCACTGAGCTACCATGCCTGTGTATATTACTGAACCGATGGGCTGACTTTAAAATGCATCCCTAATGATGTGTGCTAGAGGTTGTCCATGCCCTCCAGCACGTGCCACTGGACCTCTGACTTTGACGTTTGATGCTGGATTCTGCAAGCGTGCTTTGTGAGGCTTAGTGCTATTACACCTTACTGTAGAAGTAGAAGTGGAAGTGAGGCTGTTAAAGGGCCAGGCTCAAGGCATAAGGGAGCGCAAACACTTACGGTAATGTTCAAGCAAATGTCCTGTCGACCACGAAGCAGAATCACTGCAATGGAGCCGAAACAGGTGGCTAATGCGTTTTATATAGGATGACAAGGGCAGCAGGGGTAAGGATTTGGCACGGTGATGGTTATGTAAGCACTTTGCCATCAGCTGGGTCTTTACAGTATTCAACCAACTGCCATGGTAACAAGATCAAAAGAGTCCTTTGTGTTTATTTGTGTGTGAGTGTGTGTGTGTATCAGAGTGAAGTGGGGCTAATACAAATGGGTTGAATCTGTCAATGTTGGATTTGAATTGAAAAAGAAGGCAGAGTGTATTCTCCCTCCTCCTCCTCCTCCTCCTTCCTCCTCCGTTTGCACGTATGAGATACCCGACATGTCTGTGCTAATTCATGCGCGGCGCTAAGACGGGAACAGATGCAAACGTGTTTGTTGAATGCCGATGTGGAGGTGCCAGAGGAACCTCTCCGGAGGAATAATTACGGATATGCCGTATGTTGGGATGCGCCGTGTTCTTTGGGAAGACTACGGGCCAAAATGAAATGCGTTTACTCCCGTCTCTGTCTTTGTCAGCGGCCGACTTCATGCAGTAAACGGGAGAGAACCTGCATCTGTGTGTCTGAGAGTGTGAGTCTACAGAGAATAACAAAGCATCGCTGACCCTGAAAGTCAGAATAAGAGCTGCTCGTCCCCGACTCTGTCCTGTCCTTCGCTGTAAAACTTAATAAAAAGAAACCATGGTGAGAGAGAGAGCGAGCGAGGGAGGGAGAGAGAGATGGAATGTGAGCATATTCTCAGTATCCTCACTCTACAGCATTTCAGTACGTTTACAAAATGGTGTAGTTCCTGGATATAAATCCAGAACCTTTTACATTCAGAATGTAAAAATTCATGTATCTTTTGAAGCTCTCATCCTGATCGTGTGGCCGCCTCATCGTAGGACAGACACACAGATATGGACACTCTCAGGGATGTCCACTGACTGTATTGCAACATGCACCAAAATTATTAAGGCAGAACACACACATGGGCTTTAATGAAGCACAGAAGCATCCCATTTTTAGCTGCATGTGTTTAGAGTTTGCAGTGTGTATGTGGAAATCTTGGGGATTGAGGTTGAGAGTGCTTGGTTTTACACACCTATGCTTTAATAATTTCGGCTATATATGCATGTAAAATGTCAAATGGACAGTAAAGATGACAGCTTGTTGTTTAGACCACAGGTTCACCGTAAACCCTTAACTCGCTCTGTTCCAGAGGTGGTATCCTGACTGACCCTAGATCTGCACATGCAGTATCACGGTATGGTTAAAATCCCCGTCAGCCGCTAGCGTCTCCATTAGGACGCTCATCTAGACCCCCTCCTGCACTACAGTGACACCTCGTACCCAGCCCTCCACACCCCTCTGTCACACTTTCCCCACCACAGCGAGGGGAAGCCATGCTCCAGTGCGTTGTAAAACACTGCCGGAGCTCCCACACCCTCCAGACCGTAACATGATTGATGATCATCAGAGGCAAGCGTGGAAATAATGCTAGCTCCAACTATTTATAAACACCAGTGAGAGTCGCGGCCCAGCACACCCACGCCACATATGTACCAACACTATAAATAAGCGTCGGGCTGCGGAGGAAGGCGTTCGATCCCCTAACATGACTCCTAAACAACGTTTAAAAATCAGACGACTGTGGTGCTGATGAGAGCGAAGCTCCATCCTGGACACAGTTCCAGCCAGGAGAGCCTCTTTCGGGGGGGCAATTACTCGTATCACTCACTAATGTTCCATAAAATCATCAATCTTCGGCGATGTGCGACGGAGAGGATGATGTAAAGCACAGATCGGATAAGTCAGGTCTATAAGCTCCATGTATCCATAAAGATGGATGTGTGAAAACAAGTGAAGTGCTACAGATTATCTTCGTCTGGATGCTCAGCTGCTGTTTAGCTAATTCCATACACAGTGCAAGAACTAAAGTATTAGGACAGACCTTTAAATCAACGCATTCAGTCCTATTACCACAGGGATATAAAACTAAGCGTCTGGCCATGAACGTTTGTACGCTTTCCTTTTGTACTCGAGCATGAATATGCCAGAGGGCATTAAAAAAAGGTCCAGAACAGCACGGCTGGCTGGGTTTGTTGTGGAAAAACTTGAACCCTGCCCCTAACAAACCTTATTTGAAGCCTTGCGCTGAAAGTGCAGACTTTATAGCTGCCCATTGGAGGTACTTAGGGCTCCACACACCTCGGTGAAGAGTATATCATACCTAAAAAAAGCCCTGCTTGTGAATTGTGTAGGAGAGTCGCGGTAACTAAAGGAAGCTTATGCAACTCTGCGAGAATCTCGCATGAAATAAGCCGAGCAGTTGGGAGTTAATCATCGAGCCTGTCGCTCTGGAAGAGGGTGCAATCTCACACATGGTAGAAATCTACTTCTGTTGCTGCCTTCGCCTGCAATTCACACACGCGGCTTCGTGTAGTTCCTGACTGTCGCTCTAAGCCTTGTTCCAGGGATCAGGGTCTTATGATCAGGTCTGGATCAGGGATTCTTTACAAATGGGATGTCCATAAATTAACAAGTTTATTTAAATATACACCTCTTAATTTGAAAAAATGGCCTAACCCAAAGGAAATGGAAGATGCCAACATTTGTGGAGTGAAGGACAAATCAGTAAACATTACTCCTCAGAAATCCTTGTTCAGTAAATAACACATGGTACAGTTTACACCAATGTACCACCCAGGTTTAGTTTTTGGACCCCTACAGGGTTAAGCAAAAGTTCTTTAGATGTAACTGCCCTACTGACATGATGTCATCTATAACTATAAACGCCAAAGCCCTCACTGACTCATCAGTAATTCTCTCAATAAGACTGAAATTTGGCACCGTAATTTCCTATCATATCCTTGGAAAACAGGTTCTCGCTTTACTATTTTTCAGTTGTTCATTGGGTATCATTATAAAACACAATAGCACAGATGGATTAGTGTTTTCACAAGTATCTACAAAGACTGCAGTCACAACAGGAACTTCCTGAGTACCTAGAAGGCTGAAACTTGGCACTGTGATTTCCTACCATGTCCTTGGAAAAACAGGTTCTTGCTTTCCTTCCTTATAGTTTGTTCGATATTACCATTTAACGTAACACCTCGGATGGATCTTGGCGAATACCTACAAAGCTGGATCTTGGCTCAGTCATTCCTTATGGTGTCCTTGGAAAACCTACTAATAAATTCACGTAATAAAGCAAGCATGTGGACACCATAGTCACAACTCACACTAGATTCATTCCACATACAGTATTAATTTCAGATTTTGAATTGCCCCAAACCTCATTCTATAATAATAGGCCATCACTCATCCAAAAACAATTGCATTTTAACTTTCACGTTGTTATTAAGTTCTCATCCATAGCGCAGCACAGGTATTACGCTAGTACATCATATGGACAAAAGTTTTTTTAAAGTAGGTTTTTTATCGTGCAAACAGTTTGGGGAAGGTCCTTCTTTTGTTCCATCAGTACGCAAAGGAGCATGACTGACCCAAAATTTGTTGTCACACCTTTGGAATGAACTAGAACAGAGATTGTGAGTCAGAGTTCTCACGGACACACTAAAATATTGCAGAAAACCATTTCCAAATGTGTCTGCTGTATAGTAGATGTGTTAAACTGATGTCCCAGCCCTTTCGTCGTACTGTTTAAAGTATTAAAAGTATTTAAATGGTTTCTGTGGTAACAAATAAGATCAATCGATGTTTAGGATCAGACTTACTGCAGAGCCACTCTGTGGAGTCTGTAGTTTATATCTTACTGTCCAACATGGTGCGTTATATAAATATATAACCACAGGGGTCGATATTTCACGTACTTCCGCCGTCTTAAAGACGAGCCGTATATTAGGAGAGCCATTTGTACAGATCTGCTAACGTCAGAGTGAAGCCCGCATTAAAATTATCATCCGAATCACTGATCACGTAAAAGCATAATGTATAACTTTAATCTCGCGGCTCTCTGCATCCTGTCTGCACCATCAGCAAACGTCTCTTTAATGCGCCGAGGTAATTTCCAGTGGTTGATGGGGTGATTTGGAGGACTCTGTGATTATTTTAGCCCTCAAACCCCCCCTCCCCCCCCTCCTCCAGGCTTCTTGAATGTGAAGCGATGCCGTGCGCTGGAGGTTTCAGACGAGGTGAAATGGAGGACCCACCCGTGAGCTGGAATGTGTAGTGGTGTAAAGCGCAGCATGTGAGCTTCGAGGTCTTCACTTGGTGCAGGATCAGAGACGTGTTGTTAATTGCTACAGTGAACACATTTCCCATGAGGCACTCAGGATGCGCGGGGAAAATTGTGGAATCAATATGTTTCATTAACACGTGAACACAACAGCTGCCCTCCACGTGATGAAATACTGACACAGATGGACTGTCGAGAGATGGAGCGGGAAAACATCCATCCACCATTTGCAACAATGGCTGACGGTCTGAGGATCAAATGAGGGGTGGAGAATCTGCATCTGTGTTTGTATTCACTGTACACCTAAAACGGAAGGTTATTCCTTAAGCCCTTACTGACTGACTGACTTTCACTAATTCCAGAGTATCTACAGATCTGAAATTTGGCATCATGATTTCCTATCATGTCCTATGTACTTCTTACATTTACATTTAGTTATTTAGCAGACGCTTTTATCTAAAGTGACTTACAAGTATCCCAACTTGGTTGGGGTGAGAACACAGGGTTGAAACAGGACCCTGGAGGAATGAGGGTTAAGGGTCTTGCTCAAGGACCCACAATGGTAACTTCAGTGGATCTGGGATTTGAACCCCCAACCTTCTGATTGATAGTCCAACACCCTAAACACTGAGCCACCACTCCCTCTTTTAGATTAAAAAAAAAAAAAAATGAATGTCACCAGATGTGCTTCTTCTTACATTAATTTAAACGATTTTTGCTTTTGTATAACAATAAACACTAGGTGGCCCAGCCGCGGGGGTCCGGGGGAACGTTGCATGCGCGCACACACGGCAAAAATTTCGTGGTCCGTCTTTGTAGTGTTAAATTTTACAAACACAATTGTTACAGTGCATTGAGGGGCACAGGAGAAGGACAATATGGAGGTTGGGTGTTTTAACTCTCCCACCAAATAGGTCAACATAGTCGGCATCGGTTTTGGATTCTGATTGGCTGACATAGATTTTAGCTTTATGTTACATTGACATCTACTGTATGTGCTTGGAGTGTTTACGACACTCAATAGCGTATTTGTGTGGATTTGGGGGAGATATCCGTTTTAATTAATACCCAGCTACTTGTGGACTAGGCCTTAAAGATGCCAAGGGACTCATCCTTATAAACATAAATGAATAGCATTGCCAACCAGCAGACCACACAAAACATGAGTTATATTATAAAATTATTTATACCTATAAACGCCAAAGCCCTTACTCACATCACAGATTCTCCCACACTGTGTACCTACAAGACTTAAATTTGGCATCGTGTTTCCCCATCACGTCCTACAAAAATTAATTGGCATTTTATCTTTTCTCTTTATTCCTTTTATGTAGATATTTTTGCTCATTACACAATTTGAGCAACTTTAACATCTGTAATTCATTCATTCATTATCCTCCGCTTATTCCTTTATGAGGGTCCCGGTGGGGTTCCCCATGCCCATCCAGGGGAGAATGTCTCGGGCGCTGGGCAGATACACCCAGGACAGGGTGCCAATC
>JAOUQT010000033.1:24750110-24760758 GCA_025769995.1 Xyliphius kryptos
GCGGGGGGGGGGGGGGGGGGGGGGGATTGGGGGGTAGACACCGGTGGAAAGTTACAGGAGACAATCGATCATTGATTACACTGTTTTTTTTACTTTGCATCCCGAACCCTGATGTCTGTAATTATGGTTTGTCTAACTTGCTCCCCCAGACTTCAAGAAGGTGCTAACTGAATTGGGTAATAAATCACACGGCAAAGTGCATCACAGATCCTTTCAATTGCTTTGGTACTTTTTAATCTATATACACACTCTGTATAGAATGGTACCCAGGCTTCACCCCCGTCCACCTCTTTATTAGTCTGGACCCCTTCGGGACGACTTACCGCACTGCTTTAGATTGGGTTCAGTGCAATCATTTTTGTCCAGTCACTAAAAAAGTTTTCCTTTGTGTTCCTCAATAATGACGAAATTGCTCAGCATGTGCAGGACTGTGTGGTGCCCAGCTAACCACATCTCCAGTTTATCTACTGCCATGTTTACTGACTCAGTACATGAGAAGAACATGCAAACTACGCACTGAAGGAACCCTGTCCGTTCTACATCGACTCGAACCCAGATCTTTCTAACTGAGGTCACAGTGGGGATGCTCGCTATTTTGGACTGCAAGAGGAAACATGGAAGAACATGTCAACCACACAGTAAGAACCCCATCTGCCCTACATCGACTCAAACCCAGGACCTTCTGACTGTGACGTCACAGTGGGAGTGCCTGTGATTTTGGTCAGGTGGTAGGGATGACCGGTTGCCAGTGGCTTGAGGACATGAAGAGAATATACAAACTACACTGAGAAAGAAATCCATTCGCCCTACATCAACTCGAACCCAGGATTATCTGACGGTCACAGTAGGGATGCCTGTGACTTTGGACAGCAGGGAAAAAGCAATGCAAATATGGGGAGAACATGCAAACTTCACCCACTCTTAATTTAAGTAATAAAGCAATTCTAACGGTGGTGATGTGCAGGGGGGTCGGGGAATTGGGTTGAGGTAGCAGAGGTGACGCCCTTACCAGTCTATTGCATGGCAAACGTAACAACTTCGTCACATCTGTATTACCAAACCAATGTATCTAGTAGCATAGGGAGAACCTACAAATCCCACACAGATTAAACCTTGTTCACATCCTGTAGGATTCCTTCTAAAAAAACGCATATCTGAATGCATTGCTATAAGATGATTGGCTGTTCATGTAATTGCTCGTTAAAACTCGATCCGCTTCGTCCCAGCATCCCGTCTTTGCGTTGCACCTCCTTGTCGTCTTCTCCCCGTCTCTTATTTCCAAACTCCTTCGATTAGCAGCGTTTGGACTCTCAGACGACGGAATGAGTCTGATAAGCGAACGTGAAGTAATAAAATTAACGACGCCGTCCGCCTGAAAACCAACAAACTGCCGCCTCCCCGCGGGACTCCCGCTGAGGGCTGGAATACGTGATCAGGAGAAAGTGGCGTGCGTGTGCAGGGCCTTGAGATTGGAGGATAGCGACAGTCGTAATCCTTCGCATTAGGGATTTTCCTCACGGCTGTTCCTCTCCGTGTCCTGTCCTGTCCCGTCATTCCGTCTCCATTCAGCCCGCATTCCCACCTGTTTGCCTCTAATAACTGAGACATTAAACGGCCTTATAAACCAAACACATAAATTATCCAGGGTGTTGTTAAAAACGTCCCCGCAGACAGTTGCAGCAGTTGCGCCGCATTGTGCCTGGTGTTCACTGCTGTTAGTTATAATGCTGCGCCTACATCACAGACAGACCCTCGCCTATTCCCTCTGTCTGTGCATCATCGGTGTCACACTCATTCAGATAATGCTTGTTTAAAGCGCACTGGCGGACGGCGACTTATCATACACGTGGCCGGTTTCAGTGAACTTAACGGTGTTTGGTATTTTTTAATGAGTTTCGTCTTCAACTCGGTCGTGTTTCTGCTGTTTTTCTTTTATGTGCTGCTGGATCTGCACACTTTTTTTTGGCCCATAATTGCACTAATGGTAATGTGTTAACTTCATGTTCACGTCTCAGAGGAAACTTAACGAAGACAATGAGATGTGTCCATTTCATGCTGATTAAATCTGGAAATTTTAGCAGAGATAATTGTTATATCCAAAGTCAACGCAAACCTAGATGATCCACCATATAATTTTTTATACAAGCTGCCACGACCCACCAGTAGAAAACCACTGCTTTAGAACATGGGCAGTTTGAGATGTTAAGGTTCGAACCCATTGTTTGTTTTTGTGAGGCGAGTGGTACCTCTTCACTGAGTTGTGACATCACAGAGACACAGGGGAGAAGAGACACACTCGATTTGACCGGCTAATTGTGTGTGGCACAATTAATCAATGCCTTCTGAATGACGCATTTCCCCCTTGACACACACACACACACACACACACACACACACACACACACACACACACACACAGAGTCTTAATACGGAGCAATAACACTCTTCAAAGAAAACCTAATTATTTTAAATGCATCGTTTCCCAAGTGACTTTCGTTATGGATTAGGAATCCGCCGCGGTGCTTTAATTGACTCCTGACGTGACTCACAGACTCACCATGAGGTGTGTGTTCTGGTTTGCATTGCTTTAGACTTTATGTTGTTGATTAGTGTCTCATTTTATCTGTAAAGTCATTTAATTAGTAGATGTGAAGCTTTTGTCATCATAAAGTTTGACTGTAGTCCTTCACTTGTAATTTTGTGTAATTGACTTAGTTAGTGACTCGGTAAATAGGAAAGATGGACAGCAAAAAATAAGATGGACAGTGAGAAATGAGATGAACCTAGAGAAATGAAACATACCTAAAGAAACCATCGTGATAGTGAGACTGATAGTGAGAAACGAAATGGATCATGTGAAATGAGCAGTACCAAGAGAAACCACATGGACCAGATGAAACAACAAGGACCTTGAGAAATAAGTACCTGGTGAAACCAGATGGAACATTAGAAACATAATGGACCACAAGAACCAAGATGTACCTAAAGAAACGAGACAGACCGCGAGAAACTAGATGTACCTGGAGAAACGAGATTGACATTTCATGGATCTACCACTTGAATCAGTGTTTGATGTTCTCCTGAGGTTTTCTGTGTTTCCATTGGAACACCAAATGTCAGTATGACGCCCTTCCCTAAACCGAGGGAAATGGTGTTGTCTGCAAGGGGCCATTTTGGCGTACGTCTTAGACTCCACACCTGGGGGAGTTTTAATAGTAAGGAAGGAAGTATGTCGTCCCATTAAACACCTCACGTAATGAGGACCTGGAGGTCCGGCGTTATCATGCGCAGCTTTCTGCTGGAAACGAAAACATTCTGAGCAAAAGGCAGGCAGTCATACATTAATGATGAGCCTCTCACTTCATATTTCATGACGATGCACAGTCATTACACAGACTACCAGAGGGCCATTACCCCAAAGCTGATGGGCCACAAATCTTTAGAATAATAGCAACATTAACTGAACGCTAAATGGGACATGCATCACATGGAAACTACGGTCGTTTCTTGACCACCAGGAAAGAGAAGTTATAAAAGTACGCATATATTTTGCAGGAAACTGTCGCCGAGCACGAGCGGTGGATTATGAAGCAACGTGAGCGAGTACGTCTGAGTTCGAGGACTGACGGGTCATCAGTGGTTTAGTGGCAGTGAATTAATTCCCTAAATGTTGCCTGTCATGCGTCTGTGTGAAATGTTTAGACAAGAACAGGTTTCGCCTGAAGCCGTCTCCGGGCCGCATGACGCAGACTTCCTGACTTCACATGGTCGGGTGTAGAAAAGAGAGGGAGTCTGCATAGTGCACTTTATGGGGACACTGCTACAAATCCCAACTTTTTTTATTCGTCTCCTTGCAAAGGTGCTTCCTGCAGTTTGTCTCCTGCGACAGTGCCGTCCCTCGTTTAGCTCCCTTGAAAGGGCGGCCAGCCCTCAGTCGTCTCCCTCGATAGGTCTGTCCCTAATTTGTCTGTTATGACAGTGTTGTCACTAACTAGTCTCAATGCCGTCCCTTATTGGTCTCCGGCCGTAAGTCCGTCCCTTATTTGTCTCCGGCTATAAGGCCATCTCCGGTTGTGAGGCCGTCCCCCAGCCGTCTCCAGTTGTGAGGCCATCCCACATTAGTCTCAGATAACTCACAAATTCGTGTCCCTTGCTAGGTCTGTCCCTCATTTGTTTCTTGCGACAATGTTGTCACTAACTAGTCTCATGCAACAATGCTGTTCCTTATTTGTCCCCAGCTGTGAGGCCGTTCCTTATTTGTCCCCGGCCGTGAGGCCGTCCCTTATTTGTCCCCGGCCGTGAGGCCGTCCCTTATTTGTCCCCAGCCGTGTGGCCGTCCCTTATTTTTCCCCGGCCGTGAGGTCGTCCCTTATTTTTGGCCGTCCCTTATTTGTCTCCGGCCATGAGGCTGTCCCCCAGTCGACTCCTGTGGTAGGTCCGGCCTTATTAGCCCTCTGCGACGGGGCCGTCCCGCATTCGTCGATCAAATAAACTCACGAATGAGAACCCATTAGGACCCAGCTTTCTGTTTCTAATGAGTACAAAACCATAAAACCCAGAGAGGCTCAGTTCAGAACCCTGCACCTGCAACACCTGTAAACACCTCACTATCAATTAATTATGTCACATGGGCAGACGAATCAGAATGCAGAAGAAGGACCACAGTTTTAAACGTTTGCCGGGTCGGGAGTGAGAATCCAATCCATTAAAATGTCATCACTTCCTGTAACATCAGTCCAAGTTCACTGGGGTCGGATCACCATTACTCAGCCTACCGATCAATCCCGACCCTCTCCTGTCCGTATCCTCCACCATTAAAGCATAAACAAGCAATTACTGTCTACATATCTGAACATCAAAGAGCCGGGACCCATCTCACGGAGTGACACTGGGAGGCCTCGTTTGAATAAATCTGCCAGATGGAGGTTGAATCGATAAGAGTCTGGAGCTTTAGAGGAACCAAGCAGTTCATGTTGATCTTCATGGTTTATAAATGGCAATTTGTGCTGTCACAGTGAACCTGACGAGTCCACCTCTTCTCATTAAAGTCTCATTGATTGGAGATGCCGCGGCTCGTAGCTGCAATTAAGATTGACGTGGGAGGTTCTTCTGGCCAAAGTCAGATCCCTCTCTGCTGGCGCCTGCAGGAGTGATGCAGACAATAATGCCTAAAGTGCCGGAACTCTGTACGTGGAACTGCGAGGAACGTTTCTCATCGAATATTTAATTTCTCATTTTGTTTCTCATGGAATCCCACTTCTTTAAAATATAGAACGTAGTCTTTTTTAAGTTCAGTTTTTGTTATGCTTACTTTCTTGCACCTTGTTTCTTTTTGTAAGTTTAGGTTTAGGAACGTCTTGTTTCTCGCAGACTTGTCTTGTTTCTTCAGGTTCGTCTCGCTACTCGCGGTCTGTCTTGTTTCTTGTGATACTTCTTGTTTCTCGAGGTATGTTTAGTTTTTTGTAAAACGGCTCGTTGCTTGTGCTTTATTTCTTGCTATTCCTTTTGTCTCTCCAGGTACGTCTCATTTCTCAAAGTCAATCTCATTTCTCGTGGTAAATCGTGTTTGCAGCTGGCTCGTTTCTTTAGGTTTGTCTCATTTCTCACGGTACTTCTTCTTTTTCACATTATGTTAAGTTTCCTGTGCCACATCTTGTTGCTACGTGTGAAAAGTAGGGATTTGGTGCCACCATGGCACTGTCCGTGCGCCAGCGTTAGATAGAATTTCAGCAAGACACATCAACTCCTACATGAGCCCGTCAGAGGGTTCAGCACTGTAACTGGACCCATCTGTCTCATTTTCGTGGTACGCCCGTTTCTTGCTGTACGTCTTGTTTCTTGCTGTGGTACGTCTCATTTCCTTTTTTTTATTTTTATTCATTTATTTTATTTATTATTTTTTTTCTTGTTTCTTGCTAAATGCGCTTTAATTCTTGTTGTGGTAGGTCTCGTTACTTCCCTCATTTTTCATGGTGGTCCTTTTTGTTTCTCACGGTACTTCTCCTTTCTCACATTATGTTAAGTTTCCTGCACCAAGTCTCGTTGCTACGGCTCATTTCTCGTGGTCCGTCTCGTCTCTCCATGTACCGCTCATCTCTCGCGTTAAGCCTCGTCTCTCCAGTTACGTCTCGTTTCTCGCGGTATGCCTCGTTTGTTGCGTCTTCCTCAGGGGCTGTCGCCATTTCTTGCAGTCTGTCTCCTTTGACATCAAGACGTCTCCTGCCCCTCGGTACTCAGTGCCTTCAGAAACCTGTCGACGTTTCGTGCGATCAAATTTCCCCTCTTCTCTAAATCTGCTCTGATGATGAGTTACAGTAAGGTATTGACTTTTTTATCTGTATAGAAAGATGAGCTACATCCCGGTTTTACCCGTTTCCAACCCCCCTCCACTGCGCCCCCTGCCCCGTTTATATACATGTATTTATTTTTACTCCACATTAGGTGGCTGTAATCACATCGCTGCCGCTCATATCACTTTATAATGCAATCTGTGGACCTGTTCATTCGGTTGGAGTGATGGAACGTTTTATTAGCGTCGGAGGCTGAAGTATCGGATAAGATAAATTAAATCTTTTTTTTGGGAACCCGGCTCTCCGTAGGAATAAATCCTATAGCGCTGATCTAAAACACTCCAATGGAACACGTTTGAGTAAAATGTGAACTTTAAGGTTCCTTATAAAGATGTATGTGAAATCAAAGGTGGCGTCCAGGACGCGGTCGGAATGTGGCGTTTGGTCCGGATGGGCGTTAAACACTGCGAGAGGAGAGAGAACGTTTATCTGTCAGAACTTCCTTTGAGAATGTGAGCTGTGCAACAAGATCACGAGCATCTCCGTTTAGGAGCCAGCATTTCTTTGATGGCTGCTGAGATCAAAGCCGAGAGATTTGCAACGAGCTGCAGTAAATTTTGTAGCGCACGCACACCCCCACACACACGCCGCGTCCCCCTGGAGAAAATCATGCCGTGAAGGTTTTGACGGTTATAAAATATGCTGAGGTTTAATAAACAAACTGAGCATGAATCACTAAACATAAAGAGATGGCGCCGTAGTGCTCTGTCCTCACTGGGACGTCCTAAATGTGCAAAGTTTGCATGATCTCCCCATTTCAGTGCCTGTCCATCACGAGAAGGACATGCAAACAAACATGCAGGAGCATTTATCACTGTTTAAATCCATGCATTAACGCTGCAGACTCCTCCCCCAGTTCTTCTGTGCTCAGTTCTGTATTGGCTGCTTTGTATTCCTGGTCTAAGAGGTTGGATGCCGCGGTGTAATGAATTCAGTCCGAGGACGTCATTTGGCGTATTGATGAGCGGCGAGGGCCTATTTTGGAGCGAGGAACTAACAAGCCTACGCAGTGGAGCCAGATGCCATTGTCCTATCATAAGCAGTCATAAATAAACCTTTAAAGTATTTATGAGTCATTCTGAGCCAAACGGTGACAGCAAGCAGGGTCCAAATGTCAGACGAGGGACGTGCACGTTCACCCGACGCTGTGTCCAATCACGCTGCCCATCGCTGATTCCGTCCATTATTTAATTAATCTGGCTCATTTCCTCACTGCGTGCCATGTGGCACGTTCACATGCAGACATCATGTTTTAAAGAGCTAGTGTACAAATCTATCCTCAGTGCTTAAAGAGATCTGATGCGGAAATAATGGGTGAAAAGGAGGGACTTGGTGCCACCGATGATCCGGGGTCCACTGTCGGTGCGCCAGCGTTGTAGAAAATTATAGCAACTCACATCAACTCCTACACAAACCCGTCAGAGTTATCAGCACTGTAACCGAATCCATCTGTCTCATTTCTCGTGGTAATTTCTTTATTTTTATTTCTTTATTTATTTATTTAAAAATTAATCATTTATTTATTTACCACCATTTTTTTTCTTACTGTAAATCTCGTTCCTCCCAGTATGTCTTTATTCTTGAATTAACGTCTCTTTTCTCGTGGTCATCTCATTTCTCGTAGTACATCTTGTTTCTCCGATGATATGCTTACTTTTTTTTGCGCTAAGTCTCATTTCTCTGCTATATGCTTGCTTGGTTTTGTTTTGTTTTAATTTCATGTGGTACATCTTATTTCTTGCTAGACGTTGCTTTAATTTTTTTTGTGGTTGGTCTTGTTACTTGCAGTACGCCTTATTTCTCATGGTGCGACTTGTTTCTTGCGGTAATATCTTGTTTCTCGTGATGCATCTTCTTGCAGTACGTCTTGTTTCTCACTGTAATCTCATTTCTCTTGGTATGTCTCGTTTCTGGTGATGTCTTGTTTCTCGTGGTTCGTATTATATCTTTTATATCGGTACGCCTTGATTCCTGTGGTCTCGTTTCTCTGCGATATGCTTACTTTCTCGTGTTACATTGAATTTCTTGTGGTGCGTCTTATTTTTTGCAGTGTCATTTCTCATGATGGGTGTTGTTTCTTGTGGTATGTCTAGTTTCTCGCAATAAGTCTCATTTCTCATGGTATGTCTTGTTGGGTAGGGAGGTGGTAGCTTGGTGGTTAGGGTGTTGGATTATCAATCTGAAGATTGGGGTCAAATCCCAGGTCCATTGAAGTTACCAATGTGGGTCCTTGAGCAAGACCCTTAACCCTCATTGCTCCAGGGTCCTGTATCAACCCTGTGTTCTGACGCCAACCAAGTTTGGATAAAAGCGTCTGCTAAATAACTAAATGTAAAGGTAATGTAAATGTAGTTTCTCGTAGTATGTGTCATTTCTCACGGTATGCCTCATTCTTCATGATGTGTTTTATCTTTTGCATCGTTCGAGACGTTTTTTACATCTCATTTTTCATGGTACGTATTGTTTCTCGCATGTCATATCTTGCCTTGTTTCATGTAATAGGTTTTGTTTCTCGTGTTTTGTATTGTTTCTTGTCTCATTTTTGCATGGTACATCATGTTTCTCACGGTCTGTCTTGTTTCTCGCAGTACACCTCATTTCTTGTTGTACGACTAGTTACTTGCTCCAAAGGAGTTTCAATCCAAAGCTCCAATGAGCTGCAGTGAGATTCTCAGCCTGTTTCACTTCTCGTTATCTCGTGCTCTCTCTCTCCCTCTTCATAAAGTAGAACAACAGAACTGCAGTGGTGTTAAAAGCCCAGTCACATGCGATTAGCCCAAAGCTGAGCAGAACTGACACCACGTCGCTCAGAAACCGACAGGCTGCATCTTCGCTTCTCCGTGTGTACGTTAATCACCTCCATTTAATCTCTGAATGCACCGAAGCTCTTTGAAGTTCAGCAGGATTGTTGGTTCCTGTTGGGTTTTAGGGGAACGTAAAAGATGGGAGCCCAGAGGTATGTAGCTGTTATATCCCACATGGCAGCTGCCATGACCGGCTCCAATCTTCTGGAAAGCCTTTTTACGAGGTTTTGTGGGTTTTGACCTTCAGTGAGATCCAAAATCGCTGTATCATGTGTTTTATAGACCTCACTTCGTACATGCTGGAATAAATGCACTATGGATGCCTAACAAAATCCAAAATCCCCAGTGATGTGCACATTGTCTCCTTAATACTGTGGTGAAGGTGGAAGGAGTATAGTATGCGGTCTTTTAAAAGGCTAGAGCACGAATCACCTGCTGGCAGCGTTGACGTTTACCTCAACAAATTACAGAAACCTGACCTCAGCGTGGTTGTTGCCGGTTCGATACCAGATCAGATCCTATCCCAGTTTGGTGTCTGAATGATTTTTGGAACAAAAACTACTTTAATTAATTAAATTACGTGTTTAGTTTACCTCCCTCAGCTGTCATTAGACCTCCTGCGTTTGTTTTCCTCTGCGCACACGCGAGCCGGAGATGTTTTATGATTAGAGTTTTAGCAATAAGATGCAACATTACCTTCTGCAACTTTTTCAGGCTTGAGCATGTGATCAGAATGTTTACTTTGGAATAAATTAGAAGTTTGCTTAAGCCTGCGAGGTTGTGTACCGTGTAGGAACGGATTACATTAGAGAATTTATTAAACTTTCCCTGGCTTCCTCTCTTCTGTTGACATAATTGCACAGTTAATCATATTTACATGGCGTGCGAGAGCGACGAGAACAACGCGAGCTCCGGCAGATGGGCCGAGTTCTCAGCGTGGTCTTACTCACCTACTCTATAAGAATTACCGCGTTAATAACAGCGACGGGTCGAACGCTTCGGGGGCAGGCGACTCCAGCACTTACGGATGTTTATTTGGTTTAACGGTTGCTAAGCGCCTACGTTGTACGTTCAAGGCCGAAGCCCGTGATGCGTGTGTTCATACGGTTTACTGCATTAAGTGTATAATGACCCAAATGTCTGATGTCGGTTTAATTGAAATTTAATGATGGAATCTAAGTGAAATATGAAGTGAGTTTTTTGCGTCACATCGCCACCTATCTTCAATAAAGCAATGCAATGAGGGCTGTGTGTGTACCTTAAATTTAAATTACTGTATTATTTTGGTTTTGAGAGATGAATCAGTTAGTGGTAAATCAAGTAAGCCTGAATCGTCTGAATTAATTCTTTAAATCAGTGGTTCTCATCCTTTCTAATGCCGTGACCCCACAATACAGTTCCTTATGTTGCGGTGACACCAAACCAAAAAATAACTTTGGTGGCTACTTCATAACTGTAATTTTGCTACAGTTATGTAAATACCTGGTATGCATT
>JAOUQT010000033.1:24760858-24772269 GCA_025769995.1 Xyliphius kryptos
TAGAATGTTATAGCCAAAAAGTGAGTGATAGTCAATAGAAAGTTGTAGTCACTAGAATCATATAACCAATAGAATGTTATAGCCAAAAAGTGAGTGATAGTCAATAGAAAGTTGTAGTCACTAGAATCATATAACCAATAGAATGTTATAGCCAAAAAGTGAGTGATAGTCAATAGAAAGTTGTAGTCACTAGAATCATATAACCAATAGAATGTGAGTCTATAGAAAGTTGTATCCAATAGAAAGTAGAATGTAGTCAATAAAGAGTTTAATCAATAGAAAGTCATAGCCAAAATAATATGTAGTTAATATAAATTTGTAGCCAGTAGAAAGTTACAGTAATAGGAAATTTTACTCAATCGACGTTTTAGCCAATAGAATTTTTAGTTGTAGGTTATTGAAAGATGAAACCAATAGAACGTTGGGCTATGTATATGGAAGTTTATGGTTTCTACAATATTACTTTATGAATAGAATGAACATTTATGAAATAGTTTTTTCACCCCTCAATGGATTATAAATAATACTTCCCTTTAAGATATCTTCTCTATATCCACCTGAATAGGTTGATTATCAGAAATGGTTGTATACTTATGCCCAAATAGTACGAGCAGTTTTTGTTTATCTTTTTGTGCATGGTTTTTAGAACAGCAACCCGTGTCGAAAGTGTTTGGTAATGCATCCGATCTGAGGTGCCACTTGCCATTTTATGCGAAGCGAGGGCCTACTTTGGAACAGGAAACATACAAGCCTACACAGATCAGCCAGATGCCATTGTCCTATCATAAGCAGGCATAAATAAAACCATAAAGCTTTTATGAGTCTAAGCAAGCCAAACTGCCACAGAATGTGTTGTCTAAATGCCAGGCAAGATCCATCTGACCAGACATTCTATGATGCTATCAATTTTGTATTAATCTGCTCCATTTTCCATTAAGTGTCCGGTGTAAACATGCCGCTCTGATGCACCAAGAGTGGTTTTCACTGCTTAAAGATCAACATTGTAGCAAAGGGGAACTAAAGCAGCAGGATATAGAAGTATACGACCAGTGTCTGTGTTGCTTTTTCTGCAATATTGTGATCAGCAGCAATTCTTTGGTGTTAATTCAAAAACCAAACAGCACTTAAAGTATGCAGCAATGGCTATTGCCCAATATTGAAACATTCACACCAACCTTACAGTCACTGGAATTCTTCCTCTTCTCCTGAACATGACACATTTGAACAAACAATGATGGCGTCGTTGAATTTGCCCCGGACAACACTAAGAAGTGAATAGGTTCTAATCAAAGACACTTGTATGCAAGTGCACAGAAAAAAAGGGCACATGTTAGTGGGACCTGGGATGAATAAACATTTATTTGCCAAATAATTGTTGGGTGTGAGGGGGGTACAAGACATATTCCACACAGATCAATTTCTCTGACTGACACGGTGCTCACAGATGCTCTAAAACCCTACCGATCTCCTCCGAAGGCTGTTTGTGAACTTGGCCGTGATTAGACACAATTTCTAGATATAAATCCATGAATGTGAAACATTTTGCCACTATGTTTGCACACACCGGAATTGGTCCTCTGCATTTAACCCATCCGTGCAGTGAAACACACATATACACACACACTGTTGAAGTGAGCACACTTTCCCGGAGCAGTGAGCAGCCAGCACAGTGCCCGGGGAGCAACTTGGGGTTATGTGCCTTGCCCAAATGCACTTCAGCCATAATTAGTCGGTACTTGGAATCAAACCAGGGACCTTCCGGTTGCAAGGCTGGTTAATTAACCACAAGCCTACTACTACCCCAGTGGAACATGTGGAAGTGAAAGTGGAACATGGTGAGCAAGAAAATATTTTCCACAGTCTGGAGACTGCAGACATGGGTTATGCAGAATGAGCAGTTGATGCAGAAGTCATTTTTTTGTTTTATTTGTATAACTTGTCTTGAGTGCATATGAGACAGGCAGTGAGACATTCTCAGGTATCCCCAGACATAGTTAGCTACCAGAGCCTTTGGGCGAACAAGAACAAGAGTAAGAATCAGTCGTCCCATTGCAAGAGTTTACAGTAGCTTGCAGTGTACAGTAGCTGATCGGGATGAACAAGGTGTGGACAGTTTCTGGGAACGTGTACCACCTGGAGTGTTTGCTAGACCTTATCCTTGATGTGCCACGACATCCGCAACAAACACAGCAGAAGGAAGTATGCTCTCCTGAATATGCCTCTGTATTCCTTTTTTTGGCAAATTGACAAGGTTTGGCTCGGCGTACTCGGATCTATGTTTAGGAGAATGATAAAGTGAGATGGTTGGAAAATTGAGTCTGGAGCACACAAGCTGGTTCTTTTCTTCTTTCCAAATCAGGAAATGGACCATCTATGGCTCCATCTAACCAATGCTTGTTGACTTCCAGCGGTTCCTATTCCACATAATGACATTTTTGGTAGAAAGAAGGTCCAGGCTGTAGCTTTAGGTCCACTTTTGTTAATTGGGAAGAAAAACGCTCTACCCTAGAACAGTAAGCATCCACTTCCATCGTGATCTGACTGGCTTGATTTGGTATGTTACATAAAGGGCTAGTGGTGAATTTCAAATTCCTTATGGCATTTTCTATGGGGATGAGCCCAAGTGAATGGAGTTGGAAGTCAGGCATTGACTGAGAGGTGTATCTCCTAATAAACCTCTTCTAGAAATTGAAGTTGAAGCCCAGAACGCATTACAGCTGATTTTGACACATAGAAGCAGGACAATCTGCGACTGCTTGCAAATTGGAGAAGTCTGTCCAAATGCAGCCTACTCTAATGAAATGCACCACGACGGTGACTCCAGGAATATAATATTTGCAAAATATATACAGTATAAATTGTTCTAAATTCATGCTGAAAGGTTAAACAGATCCACTAGTAAGTTAACGGCAATGCTATTACTTCAGATATGAAAGCTGCTTCAGTGTCTCCTCTTTTGTTTCCTCATCAATCACAATTCGATTAGTAGACCATAGAGACACAGGGCCTATACAGGTATGCAATATTTATGTGATAGAATGTAATAAAAGACTAATGTAATAAAAGTATGTGGATGAAATCTGATCATGTGAAGACGTCAAGTGAAGATACATTAGCTGTTAGACATTAAAAGTGCTTAAGACAATTGAGTTTTGTCAATTCACAAGAGATTGGCAAAAGTATTTGTATTCTGCATACTTGCATTGTTTACTTGATTGATTTTTGAATAGATTACAGCTGACAGTCTCTTGCACCATGCAGCAGCTCTGCACATGGCCAGACACTCTGGTTAGCTGGGATTTTTTGAGATATTGATTCGATTTGTTTCACTGTGTAATGTACGTTAAACTATTACTGCATCAGTAATCTCAGGTGGTGATTACTCACTGATAAAGTACACACATTCCATGGTTATGTCACATTCGTCTTACATAATATATGTATCTGTCCACTGTGCAGTAGAAGGCGACCTGGTACCAGCAGTGTGTAATGCGACTTTGAGTGAAAGTGATGACAGTGTTTCAGCATCAGTTGGCCATGTATGATTGATCCTGGCCACATGGCAAGAAAAACTCCCTCAAATGATAAGACTAACAAACTTTAAGAGGAACCTAAATCAGAACGGAAGACCATCCTCATTTGGGTGATAACAGTAAGTTTCCAGTAGATTTGGCCACTCCAGGCGACGCAAGCCCTCACGAAAGCCGATTTCCAGGGTGAAGCAGGCTTAATATTTTTAGAGATGTGGAGTGTTTTCGAGTACAAACTATGGAGATACTAACTAACTAACTAACTAACTACAGCAACAAAAGACTAACAGCTAAGACATTTATGGCAACTCATCTTACTACTTTCATCAATCTTAAGCTCTTCCAGGAGCATACCCTGGCATTCCAGGCCATCAAGAGAGAAAATCTCTTGCATGTTTTGGGTCTTTGCTGGATCTCCACCTGGTTGTTCTTCACCCAAGGAGGTGTCTACTTACGATCTAAACTAGATACCCAAACCACATTAACTGGTTCCTCTACTTTAGTCCCGATCCAAAGCGCTTGGCCATTGATAATGTTTGGACTGTATATTCAGCTGTATATTGGACACATTTGGGGCAGTCGTAGGCTTGTGGTTAAGGAACCAGCCTTGCGACCGGAAGGTCCGTGGTTCGATTCCAAGTACCGACTATTTATAGCTGAAGTGCCTTTGTGCAAGGCGCCTAACACCCAGTTGCTCCCTGGGCACTGTGCTGGCTGCTCACTGCTCCGAGCACGTGTGCTCACTTCACCTGTGTGTGTGTATTTGTGTGTTTTACTGCACGTATGGGTTAAATGCAGAGGATAAATTCCACTGTGTGCAAACATAGTGGCAAAATGTCTCACTTTTACTTTGCCATTTGTCTAAACTTCCTTCACAACAAAGGATCTGTATAGAGTCTGCATTATTCCACTGGTCAGTAAAATCCAGACATTCCTGAACTACTTCACTTGAACTAGAACCATGGTCTCAGATTTATAGGTGTTTATTCGCATACCAGCTGCTTCATACTCGCCTGCAAGCTGCATAGTAAAAGCTGGAGCTCTGGGTTCGATGAAGCCACCTAGACATCATCATCATCCACAAAATGCAGATGTCAATGACAAATTAAATGTCTTTTCCAGGTATTTATCAATGAAAACCTTTATATTTCTGATATGGCGTCATTGAACTGGTAACGCAAAATGGCAGCAGGAGTGAACTCAAGCATTGACCGTTTTCTCTAGGAGCCAATCATTTTGTTTCGTGTCTCGTTTCTTTTTGAAATTTCAACTTTGCACATTAGGGCATCTAATTTCAGCATCAGAGCAGAGAGACGAGATTCAGCACAACCAACTGACAGGTCTGTGTCAGGCATCAGTGCACCGGCATCAGGGTAAATTAGGGTTACACAATTGCATTGACTCCTACAAGCACCACTGCAAGGCTTGCTCTATAATTGGATCCATTTTGAGAAGGTTTTTGGGAGCACTTGAATAAGATACAGAGAGCGTCATTGCACACTTTACTCCCACCATTTTTCTTCTCGCCGCTTTCCCGCTTTTCATCTCGCACTCTCTCACAGCAGAGCCTTTATGGGAGAACAGCCATTGTGTTAAAATCTCTGTCACATGCATGCACAAAGCCGAGTGGAAATGACACTATGCCTCTTAAAAATGGCCGTTTTATTCTACATGGTTCTCGTGGTCTACTTACGAAAGGATGTGCAAGATTGTGGGACACACAGAAGCCAAACATTATCCAGTCCAATGCTTCACCTAAGGAACTGACCACCTCTTATTTTTCAGATAAAACATACATTAGGGCATACAGTCATGCCTATAGAGGTCAAGCGCTTCATACTAAATTGGGGAAAATGTGATCTTGGTGAACATGGGATGGTTACTAGTGCCATAATACTGTATATTTGCAGTGATTTATAGTGGGGGAGAAGAACAGAGACATAGTGAGCATCAAAACTTTAATCAGATCATCTGGACATAGGATTTTGTGTAGAGTTTACTTCAAACTCCAAACCACAGACAATTGGTCCAGCCGGGCGGCACAATGGCGCAGTGGATAGTGCTGTGACCTCACAGCAAGAAGACCCGGGTTTTAACCCCTGGATGGGCATGACCTGGGAATTTCTGTGTGTAGTTTGCATGTTTTCCCTTTGTTTGCGTGGGTTTTCTCCGGGTGCTCTGGTTTCCTCCCACAGTCCAAAGACATGCATTCTAGGTGAATTGGCGATGCTGAATTGTCACTGACTTGTGTATGGATATGACTTGAGTATAAGATGTGAAACTTGTGTATGAAGTTTCTGTGTGGGGTTTACATGTTCTCCAAGTGTTTGCACGGGTTTTCTCCGGATACTCCATTTTCCTCCCGCATTCCAAAGACACGCATGCTAGGTGAATTGGTGCCCTTTGTGTCCTCTCTAGGGATGCTCCTGCCCTTGTGCTTAGAGTTGCTAGATGAGCACCAGCTAGACCACGACTGTGGATTAAGCAGAAGAGAATGGATAAATGAATGAATACAGGGTATTTTACTTTGCAGTATAAATGGAGAGTTTAAAGCTTGTTGCTGATGTTGCACTAAACCCCGGTGCTGTATTTATTCTTGTATAGTGCTTTTAATATGCAGATAAGAGGTCAAAGTTCTTCTCTCGACTGTTTATCTCACTCGATCTTCCTTTCTTCCATCTTTCCCTTTATCTTTGCCCTTTAACCTCAATCTGCCTTTTAAATCTATCTGCATACTCGGTCTAGTCAGTAGCATAGATCATGTACGTATTATTACATTCATTCATTCTTTCATTGTCTTCCACTTAATCCACACGGGGTCGCAGGCCAACCGGCCACTCCATCATAGGGCAGGCACATGCCCTAATGTGAATGTGTGAGGAAACCGGAGCACCCGGTGGAAACCCCCAAACATTAACATAGGAATTTCTTAGATAGTCCCACCCCAAGATAAAACCCGGGTCCTTCTTGCTGTAAGGTGACAGGGTTACTGTCTGCGCCACTGTGCCACCTGTAATTATTACATGTGATATATAATAATCTATAAAGGTTATAACAGTAGGACTAGAAATATTGGCAGAATATTCTGTTTCTCAAGCTTCAGTTCATTCAGTAAACTTTTAATTTTCCCAGTAATTTAGAGAGAGAAATTTTCTTCCAAGTATATGTATACATAATGCTGGGTGTGTGTGTGTGTGAGTGTGTGTGTGTGTATGTTAATTTTGTCTGACAGAGCTGCTAAGGCTCAGTGAAGGGCCGTTACCCTGCGTGGTAAGCTGATTGATTAGTGTGTGTGTGTGTGTGTGTGAGGAAGCACGGCACTGTGATTAATTGGGCTCAGGACCTCATCTGCAGTGTTTTGATGAAAATGAAGAGAGTATGAGGGGAAGGAAGCCACAGTACCGAATCGCAGTAATGAATCCGAAATGCTGGTAACCGGGAGATGCTGATTGTGTGTGTGTGTGTTTGGGCAGGGCAAGGTGGCATGGACTTCTAGCATCATCAACTACACACAAATGCGAAGTTTGAACACACTAGATATACACTGATTTATCGGAGGATTAGGAACACTTGGCATGTTTCATATGATCACTAATAAAATTACATTATTGGTGGTCACATGGAGCTGCAGGTGTGGCAGTGGGTTGTGCAGTCGCCTCAGAGCAAGAAGGACCCATGTTCAATCTCTGGGTGGAACCTGGGAAATTTCCATGTGGAGTTGCATGTTCTCCTTATGTTCGCTTGGGTTTCCGTCCACATTCCAAAGACAAACGTGTTCGGTTAATTTGTGTCTCTAAAGTGGCCCTTGATGTGTCCCTTACGATGGAACGCGCTCTGTCCATGTGGAGTTTCTATGTGGGCACCAGCTGGCCCCTGACCCTATTCGGATTAATTGAAAGATAATGAATAAATGAATGAATGGTGGTTACAATATAGAGTAATAATCAGAATATATGGTGTTGATGTGTCCAGAGTATAAACCAATCAATTTGAGTGACTTTGACGGGGACAGACAGTTGGAGCCTGGGCATATGGTGTCAGGGTTTCGAAAAAAGCTTGTGGGCTGTTCCTTTACCACAAGATCAAGGGTGTACCATGAGTAAATGGACCGTCAATATACATTCAGCCGAAGGCATCACATTGGCCTGACCTGTGTTTGATCTGAGAATGAACTGTCAGTTGCTGCAGTGGAGATGGGTCGACTTGCATATGGAGGATGTTTATCGCCTTGTCGGAGTGTATGTAATGTATTTAATCAAAAAGGTGGAGCAGCTACTAATTAGCTATGTGTTCCTAATCCAATTATCGTTTATTGTAATGTACTGTATACTTTCAGCAATAGACTTCCAGAGTCTTTTATGGTGGATGTTCCATAGAATTCACAGTAATTCACATTTATGGCGCAGTGGGTAGTACAGTCGCCTCACAGTAAGAAGGACCCAGGTTCGATCCCTGTCACAGGGAATTTCTGTGTGGAGTTTGCATGTTTGGATGTTTGCATGATTGGAGTTTGCGCCCTGTGTTCATGCGGGTTTTCTCTGTGTGCTCGCTGGCTTCCTCCTACATTCCAAAGACATGCACGATAGGTTAATTGATGTCTCTTTAGAATTGCCGAGTGGGCACCAGCTTGCCGGCAACCCTGTGTGGATTAAGTGGAAAGACAAAGGACAAAATGGAGCCTGCTTTGGAGGGATTTGTTTATACCCGCTATATCACACCGTCAATAATAACAGGAGCTAAGTTGCTTTGCTAATGAGCCACATTGTCATTAAACATCACTATGAAATATAATTTATAATTAAACTGTGATTATGGTGCCAGATTGATCAGGGAGACGGGTGCATTTATTTGAAAAGTATAGCAGGGCACAATACAAAATGGCAGACAATGGCATGGAAGAGCTATAAAGAAAAGAATACAGTGAGGAGGAACAAAAAATGTATAATGTGATTTGAAATGGTGCAACAGATTCACTAGAACCTTTCTGTGTGGCGTTTGCATGTTCTCCCGATGTCTGAGTGGGTTTCAACTGGGTGCTCCGGGTTCCTCCCACAGTCCAATGTCAGGCTAATTGGTGTCTCTAAATAGCCCTTAGTGTGTGAGTATGTGGTTATATCTATACACAACTAGATAGATAGTACACAAGTCACAGGCAATTTAGCATCTCCATTTCACCGAGCATGCATGTCTTTGACTGTGGAAGGAAACTGGAGCACTGGGAGTAAACCCACACGATCATGAGGAGAACATGCAAACTCCCAACCTTGCGATCAAACCTGGGTTTTTTTGCAACAAGGATCAGGTTCTGACCTGCAAATGGTCCTCAGAATGTCCTCAGAAATTAGCAGCTCTAAATATACAAAAAAAGGTTAGCACACTGAAGTCCATTTCTACCTCAGATATAAACTAATTCAGGAATTCAGGTGCATGCCATTCACAGGGGTGTTTGTCTCCGGGGCGACCACACCTCAGAGGCACACACTGCTGTGCCAACACACACACAGTGACACAGGGACAGGCACAAATAGGCATACATTCAAGTTTGTGAGTGCAACCAGTGCAACCCTAGGGAGGATCTTAATCCCCATCGTGCCGCTACCACTAAATAATAGCAGCATTGTAAAACTGTAAAACCTAGCAAGCTGCACATAGAAAGTGTACCTTGGAACACAGTTTAAGAAAAGGGCACACTGTTGACGCCTTTTATTTGTTTTTGACCTACGAGCACAAGCATCTATGCTTTACTGCATGTCTTTGCATATTCATAAGACGTTTTTACAGTATTGTACAGTAAAAAGCTGTCAAGTTGTCCAAGTATGTTGGAGAACCTGGCACGGATATTCTGGAGACTTAGTCTGTAACACTGCCATACGTTACATGCCGTACATTCCATTTTTGGTAAAAAAGAATTCCTTCATTCATTTATATTCGGCTTTGTTCATCTGGCGTCGGCCGTGGCTAAATGGATACGCTAGAGGGCTGGGGAGCAAGAGATCGCCGGTTTGGGCCCCACTTTAGGCAAGTCTTGGCTGATGTGGTGTTGAGCAAGGCACCCAACACCCAACTGCTCCCTGTGTGCCTCAGTGGGGCAAACACTGCTCCAGGCATCCAGCAAGCAATAAAAGTAATCAAAAATCAGAATCAATCATTTGATGGGGTCAGACGTGGCTCAATGGATAGGGTAAAGTGCTGGGGTCCAAAATATCACTAGTTCGATCACTGAAGTTGAGCAAGACGCCCAACCCCAAACTGCTCCACGTGTGCCTCGATGGGTACAGCATCCAGGGCTCCATGTCTTCAACCCTGGATGGTTTAAATGCAGAGAAAGAAATTAGGATCAATAAAATGTCGTCTTCTTCTTCTTTACCCAAACGGGGTCATGGGGAAGCTTGTGCCCACCCGGCAACTCTTGGCATAAGAGCAGAAACGTCATAGGACACACAGACAGACATTCACACATTAAGGGCTATTTTAGAGACACTAATTACAAAACCCAGAGGAGACCCGTTCGAAGACTGGGAGAAACTCCAAACAGAAATGTCTTCTTGCTGTTAGGCGACAGCAACTACCCAAAGTGCCACAGTGCTGCCATGCTGCTTATAAAAGTAATGTATGGAAATATTTCTTGCACTGACATACGAATGCACAATTAAAAACAATCGGTGTCTATAGCAGAAGCTATTGTCATTACAGTGGATATAAAAAGTTTACAGTCACAGTGTTGCAGGAGTTTATGGTGATTTTGCCCCAGCATCCATGTGATTAAAGCAATGTGAATGAATAAGATGTGATGTTTAACTAACAATAAATGATGGTGGCTCAAGTCCGGTGATTATTTTGTAACAAGCACCGTTTGCTTCTTATAGCTGCACTCAGTGTTTTTAGGTAAAATTCTATCAGTTTTATTCCTTTTCCTTTCGTGTCTATTAGAACGTTCCGGATCTCCGGTGCACGTCCCTCCTGAAATCACACCCGCGGGTTTTCAATACAATTGATTTGACCATTACACAACATTGATCTTCTTCCTCCGATGCCTTTCATTTCTTGACCCTGATTTATGCTCCGGCTCATTATCGTGCTAGAAGTTGTCATTTTTCTTCATTTCCAGGTGTCCAAGAGAAGCCTGCGGGCAAGCCAAGGTACATTAGATTGGCATTTGGAGTGATACATGATTCCCTCTATCCTGACTCTGTCCCAGATGAAGCAAGGCAGCTCAGGGGGATGGCACAGCTACCACCATAATTCACAGTGAGTATGTTCTTTATGTAAAAAAAAAGGTCTTGTTTTTGTATAAAGCACATACTTTATAAATTATGCTCACAACGCTCTACATAAATCTCATCGTTGCCTCATCATGGAACATTTTGCAACATTTGTGCAAGATTTATATTTTTTTCTGTCCCTATTATATTTTAATAACTATACCTGGGTGCTAAATGTTTGCTCATACTGTAAGGAATTAGAATATACACTCACTAGCCACTTTATTCGGTACTAGTACAAGGTTAGACTCCCTTTGCCTTCATAACTGCGTTAATTCTTAATGGCATACTTTCTGCAGAGATGACGGTCTGAATTCCTTGGTTGTAACGTGTCGTTATTATAGTTACTGTTGACTTTCTATCATCTAGAACCAGTCTGCCAATTCTCCTCTGACCTCTCACATCAACAAGGCATTTTCGTCCACTGCCCCTCACTGGATACGTTCTCTCTTTCTGATCATTCTCTGTAAATGCTCGAGATGATTGTGCGTGAAAATTAAAGTAGATCAGCAGTTTCTGAAATAGTCAGACTAGCTTGTCTGGCACCGTGCCACATCACTTAAATTCCACGCTCCGATGCTTGGTTTTCAGTTCTGAAAGTCGCCCCTGCAAGCCTTGT
>JAOUQT010000033.1:24932059-24969118 GCA_025769995.1 Xyliphius kryptos
CTGAAATATTTTATTCATTGAGATCTAGGATGTGTTATTTTTGTGTTCCCTTTATTTTTTTGAGCAGTGTACAAAAACGCAACCTGAGATCTCGCAATTTAGTATATACAAAAATGCAACCTGTGACATGACAAAATATACAAAAATACAACTTGCGATGTTGCAATATATACAAAAATACAACCTGTAATGTCACAATTTAGCAGATACATAAATGCAATCTGCGGGGTCATGAAATGTACAAAAATGCAACCTGCAATCTCACAATTTAGTATATACAAAAATGCAATCTGTGACATGACAAAATACAACCTGAAATGTCACAATTTAGTGACATCTATGATGTCGCAATATATACCAAAATGCAATCTGCGACGTCACAAAATATACAAAAGTACAACATACGATGTCGCAATTTAGTATATATAAAAATACAAGCTGCAACGTCACAAAACACACAAAAATACAACCCCCAACTTCACAAAACATACCGTCCTGGCTGTAGCTCCCGTTTTCCCCCGCATGGGCATTAGCACACCCCCCCCCCCATGGCCCTAGTAAAGGATTAAACAATGTAATAATTAACATAATACCTAAAATTTTGTAAGATAGTTATGTTCTCCAATCGCCGAGATATAGGTCAGTGTTATTAAATTAGATATTTATGAGTATTAAACATTACATATAATCATAATTAATAAACCATGACTAAACGACGCTTTGTAATGAAATGCTGCTTTTGTCGTTGGATTGTAATCCATTTGAATAGCAGAGCGTTTCGAGTGACATCACCCTCGGTTCCCCTGCACGTCGTCTCTGAACGGTTCCCAGTTCTGTCGCTCTGCGAGTCGTTTGGAGGCGAGCACAAAAGCCGACCGCGGCGCTATTGTTTCACCTGAGCCGAGCGATACGGCTGAGCACAAAGCGGCGCTATTATAGCAGCCAGATGAAAAAGAGCTGATAGCAGAGATCGTCGTCTGGAGAGAAGACATAATTATTCTCATTCTCTGGGCCAACCCTTGTTTCGCTGCACACACGGCGCTGTTAGAGAGGGCATTTAAGGCGTTTGACTTTCCCCGCTGCCGCCTCTTTCTTAGAGAACACCTTGTATTTGTTCAGCTCACGCACAGTTAGTGTGGCGGCAAAGAGACAGGTGAGACGATCCTGAGAGGATTCAAACAGTACAATGAGGCGCAGCGGCCAACCGGGTGCAGACGCACAATCAGCCGCTAAACAAGCAAACGGAATGTTTTTAAAAAGGTTACATGGTTCTGATGTATGCGTGACGGTTCCTGATACTTTTAAGTTCTGTTTACCAACCAATGGAAATCACTGAAGAAAAATAGCCAGAGAAACAAACCTAAAATCCAGCAGGACAAAATTTTTAACACACTCGCTTACCTGCCATCATTTTTTGCGCCTCGTACGGCTCCATGTACCCGTCGTTCTCCACCGGCTTCTCCACGCTGATCTGTGGGGCCACGACTTGATCCGCGGCGTCGAAGGGGTCCGCATAGTCCTCCAAGATAATGAGCTGAAAGAAAATGAGATCGTTAACAAAAGGTGGTGTTTGCGTCGTTAGGCCCGACACGTAGCGGAGAACAGTTACACCTCTGTCCCGTGATTTAATTACAATAATACACAACCTTGCATGCCTTCTGAAACGTAGCCTAGTCCAGTATTTGAAGTGAACACGGATCACTGAGTAACAGGATGGCCAACTAGTGGCCAAATTATAACAAAACATTGAGAAAATAATGTATTGTACATCACGCATTAATACCTACAAGGCTGAAACTAGCGGCCAAATTACAGAACGCAGTTTATATAAAAAACAACTGAAAAATTGTGTATAATGTATCACAATAATATGAGGTCACAGCCGGACAGACAGCTTCTCAGCCAATCAGAATTAAGGAGCGGAACTACCCGCTTTAAATTACACAGGAAACATATTATGATTTCAAGATCTTGTCCATGTGACCGGACCGTGAGTGAGACATCCAGCGGAATGTAGAAAGTCCATCCCACTCGCACAGCTCGTACACTCCCCCCCCCGCCGCAGCACAAACACGGGCTCTGGCAGCCGTTCAGTCCATTCTAATTGCAGCCTGCGAATCTGGAGGACGGTAATTAGTTGGACATCCGGGACCGCGAGGGAAACAAAAGGTCCCGCGTTTGGTTCATTACCTCAGACTGTATCTCTCAGCGAAACCCACTCCCACCACACCACAGCGCTGTAATCCGGCCCGCTGCTGTAGGGCAGCAATTTGGAATTCTTTCCACCCCGAAGTTTATTCGCCGGATCCTTATATAGCACTCAGAAGCAAGAACGCTCTGGTCTGGCCAGTAAAACCAGTGCGAGAGACTTCTCTAACACTGGTACGTTGTCCATGATATTCATTTACATCTCTGGAAACTAGGCCAAGCACCACGGGACGCTCAAGAAATGAGACAAGAGCCACAGTTTGGCTTCAAGGCAAGCATGTGCCATCTGCTGAGCTGGACTCGGCGGCGGTTCGGATGCAGGGTCTGGATGATGCCACGCACGGCGTGTTGTCATAATGTTTCCGAAAATTTAGAAGGAAGCGGGTGAAGAAGGAAAGTCCACCGAGAACGGGACCTCGAGATCCGGCTTCCACTCCAAATGAAGACTTCCCTTAAATGTTTGGTCCATTCATTTACACCAGGGATTCTGAATGTGTCTCGGCCCAAATGTCCTCAGAATACAAACTGAACCGATTTATTTTTGGGGAAAAAAGCCCTTTAAACACAAAAACGGAGAAACTTAGATTTGCGTTTCGCCATTTCTGCTTTCAAACATCATCACAAATTTAAAGTAATAGGTAACCGGTAAACGAACAGCAGTTACCATGGCAACAAGAATGCTGCGCTGTCAGACGAGTGCCTCTCTCTCGGTAGGATAAAAGACTGGTATAAAATCAGATGATTCATTATTTTTCATTTTTTGAAAATGTGCAGTGGAACCTGTTTACATTGCTAATCTGTTCGCAGACTATTGGTCAAATCTGACAAACTGAGTATGAAATATGAAAAGAATGTCCTTCCCAGTGTTATAGAGATATAAGCCACCCAATAACAGGACTGAATGAAACATCTGGATTCAGTGATTTAGAGGAGTGTCTTCATACTTTAGTCTATGTAGACCATATGGTGTACACAAAAAAATCTGTAGTATGGAATCAGACGCCATGGTTTTATCATCGTGCGTGATTTTTGTATTTATCGCACTTTCTCCCTGTTGCATCACCGTGCGCCATGTCCCTCATCATTCCTCATCACCATCATCATCATCATCATAGTCACTGAGGAGTGGCTTCAGAACCCAAATAAATCTATAGAAAATAGCTCGGTCTATTCACTGCAAAACATATCTAGTCTGAGCATCTGCACCGCTGAAACTCCCTGATGGTCGTTTATTTTCAAACCTTGTAAGGACTGAGGTTTAGTGTATGGGTGGGGGGTACTCATCCTAGTTAAAACAAACATATCATATAGATTGTAAACGTATACATTGGAGCGTTCAGGCCAACAGAACCCGAGTCAGTCGCATCGATAGATACAGTGATTTGGTTTCTCTTTGAAGTCTTCCGATTGATCCCTCTGATCCTTAGTCAGGATGAAAGAGCTGCAGGTCTTCACCGTAGCATCCCATAATCCAATGCTGCACGCACACGTACCCTCGATTTACCTTAATATCTTCTAACAATGGATGGACAAAAGTATTAGGACATGCCTCAAAAGCATTTGGGCAGTTGTGTAATTGTTTAGGGAAGGCCCTTTGTGTGTTCCAGTTCCAATAAGACACGGGTGGCAAGAACTGATTCTGATCCAGGTCCTCTCAGAAGTTTAGATAAAAGCAACGTCATTGTAGACGTACAAGAAGAACAAAGTTGAATTGGGGCGTCGTTAAAGGTGTGACGTGGGCCAGTGGTGGCTGGTGGGCTGTTTTTTTTCGTTGTGTTAATGCCTTGAACACATCGCTAACATAAATAAATAAATTGGCTTGGAAAGTTGGCTTTTAGTTCCCCATATTTTTATTCTCATACAAATATTTAAATGTTTCTCGTCCCGCGGCTTTTAACGTACGATGTTGAAATTTGGTGGAATTGTAGTACCCCTATCCATTTAGGTTGCTTGTGCTTTTTGGAGCAATATGACATACGCTTTTCATGCCACGCTCCATTGTCAGAGCATTTTTCCACCTATTGAAATCCTTAAAAGAACTTTCCTTTTAATTTTAAACAACTTTACACGTCTTATTTGCCAAAGATTTTTCACAAACTTCTGCTTCTAGTTTGATAGACACAGAGCTCGCGAGCTCTTAAATATAAAGAACACTCCCACAAACTTGGTTTATTAATGCACTGAGCTCTCAATTTCTGTAGTCATTTTAAAGACGTTACTAGATGACCTTTTTACTATCTAAAGAACATCGATAACATTAGAAACTGAAGGAGAACCTGGAGAACCTCGGTTTTATCTCCAGCAGGACTGATAACTGCAACCATGTCTTATGTGGACTTCCAAAAAAGAGTAGTAAACAGCTTCCACTGATTCAGAATGGAGCTCAGGAGTTCAGACCAGGAGAAAAAAAAAAAGAAGAAATGCAGTCAGACAAGTACTGTTCTCCTTGCAACCGCCAAACCCAGACTCAGATTGCCAGATGGAGAAGCGCGATTCGTCACTTCAGAGAACTCGTCTACACTGCTCTAGAGTCCAGTGGCGGTGCGCTTTACACCACTGCATCCAACGCTTCGCATTCCACTTGATGTAATGGCTTGGATGCAGCTGCTTGACCATGGAAACCCATTCCATGAAGCTCTCTGCGCACTGTTCTTGAGCTAATCTGAAGGCCACATGAAGTTTGGAGTTCTGTAGTGATTGACTTTGCAGAAAGTTGGCGACCTCTTCACACTATGCGCATCCACTGAACCCGCTGTCAGTTTCCGTGGCCTACCACTTGGTGACTGAGTTACTGTGGTTCCCAAAAAAATCCAGTTTCTTATTACACAGCTGACAGTTGATTGTGGAATATTTAGGGGCGTAGAAATTTCACAACTGAATTTTTTGTTGCACAGGTGGCATCCTATTACAGTTCCAATCTGGAATTCACTAAGCTCCTGAGAGTGAGACATTCTTTTATAAATATTTGTAAGAACAGTCTGCATGTCTAGATGCTTGATTTTATACACCTGTGGACATGGAAGTGACTGGAACACCCGATTCTGATCATTTGAATGGGTGAGCAAATACTTTTGGTAATATAGTGTATTTGACCTTTTAATGTTTAAAATTTCAGGGGAAGCTGGGCTTCTCTTGCAGTCTTCAAAAATCCTCACAGATGTGGGTGTCCTGATACTTTTGAACATTTAGCGTATTTTCCAGACTGCAAGACTAATAATAGTCGTTGTTCTTTTAGGAATTAGTTTGAGGAAGCATCCGAGCTTACCGGCGAGCTGTAATGAAGTGGCAAGGGCACTGTGGGCCTCAGAGGACGAGCGAGAGAGAGAGTGAGTGCGTGCGTTTAAGATGGAGGGAGTAAGAGAGCTCCACCAGGGGATCCACCATCTGCTGGTTGGCATGTACTAAGCTCGTCAGAAGCCAAACCACACGTGAAAGTCATGGAAGTCAATCTGAACCCAAGCAGAACACCACAGCACCCTTCATGGACAATGAGAGAACTGCCTTAAAATCAAACTGTACATCGCTGACTTCTAATCATCCGTATGTCTACCATCCAAGTTCAGTTCTGTGACAAATATATGTTGAATGTAAAAGTACATTTGGTCATTTAGCAGACGCTTTTATCCAACGCGACTTACAAGTTTCCCACTTAATAGTTGGGGTCAGAACACAGGGTTACACACAGAATCCCTGGAGCAATGAGTGTTAAGGGTCTTGCTCAAATAACTTCAGCAGACCTGGGATTTGAAGCCTCAACCCTTTGATTGCTAGCCCCACACTCCAACCACTGAGCTACTACACCCCTCCAGTTAGACATATAGACGTTAAAGCACCCCCTAAAGACATAAGAGAGCACCAAACTTGATCGGTTGCCTCAAGGACTGGTGCTGAATGTTTAAGTGAATTTGTAGAATTTTTGAGCGCAGTGTTTTTGAGTTTTAGATTTTTTAATAAATGAGAAATTAATTTGAATATTGACATATGGATTAATTTGTATGTAGCTGCCTGACGAAATGGAAAAGTCCAAATTCTTTTGATAATTATTAAAGGGCATGCTCTGCTGAATTTTTAGACACCAAACACATGGGGGGTTGACTAAAAAAACCCAAAGTATTTTTTAAAATTATGTTAATTACCAAAAATGTAAGCAGGCAGAGCTTATCAGTCCAATTTGCAAAGTTGTTTGTTTGGCGTCTGGGAGTCTGAAAAAAAATGTGTGTAGTCTGGGAAAATTTTTGGGTGGAAATTAGCCTAAATGTGTCGCACCATAGCGCCAACTATGGGTGCGAATTTTGTTATCGGAGAAGATGCACACCAGCTGCACATACCCTTCAAGTTTGGTGGTGTCTAAGATTTACAGTCTTGGCTGCCTACCGGGTTTTACTCGAGAAAACAACAGGGTTAAGACCCACTTTGTGCTTGAACCCCTAACAGGTGCGGCACGATGAAGGCGGTGACCTCAGGTCAGCGGTCACATGATGCTTCAGACAGTCACCACAATCCCAACACATCTGAAAATCAATAAATGTTCTGAGAATGCAGGCGGGCAGCCTGAGTGCCCCCCTCAGTGGTGTTTGGGTGACAACTGGGTTAGCGAGTGGGTATTTCCCGACTTGTTAGACAGGTGGGTTCTCAATACTTTCCCGTGAAGCTGCCCGTCGCCTCCGCCGAGACTCGACTCTGTGCCATGAGGCGGGAAAGGGGGACAGAGGGAATGCAGCGGCGGGTGAGGAAATGAAGAGGGGGAGGTAAACTGACGTTTGTGATTAATGCCGCGAGCTGAGAGGGATTTCTGCTGCTGATAACCTGATACCACTCCGAGCTCCGAGGCTCAGTCGAATTAGGCAGGAACCGTGCCACTTTCTGTGCTTACATCATCCCAAATGCCATCGCACCTAATTAGGGGAGCGAGAAAGGACCCGAAACAGTCCCGCGCCTGTTTATTGAAAGATAAGGAGAAGGAGATGAACTTTCTGATGGGAACTGATCATGTGACTGCAATAGTACAAAAGGGATGGGACAATTCATCGTTTGACTGATTAATCGCAATTAAAACCATTACAATTAATTCATCGTAAGACTGCTCAGTCATGTCGACATATTGGAAGCCGTAACTTTAAACCTACGGAACCAAAACACAGTTCCACCCAAGGCACAATTATCTGTTTACTTTGATCTTACAGGAAAAAAAATCTAGTTTTCTTTAAAATTAATTTGAATATGTACATTGGTTTAGGCCCAGGACCCACTTATTCTCATTGTCATTCAGTGGCGACCCACATTTATAGTATAGAAACTGAACAAATTTAAACATACCTGTGCACGCAACGTTTTTTCATGTAGCTTTTCCTCAATGAATCAAAATCCATATTTTAAAAACTCATTAGATTTGCGTTTTAAAGACCTCAAATTCAAGGAAAAGGGTAACCGGTTAACAAATGTGGTTACCAAGGCAATGAGAATGCTGCACTGTCTAATGCGTCCCTCTCTTGGTAAGGAAAGAAGGCTACTCAATGTAAGCTATTGCAAAGAAACTGAAAATATTTACCATGCTGTTAACTACTCCCTTCGAAGAGTGACACACATTGGCTCTAACAAGGACAGAAAAGGGAGTGGGAGACCCCGATGCACAACTGTGCAAGAAGATAAATATCTTAGAGTGTGCAGTTTAAAAGACGCTTTACAGGCCGACAGCTGCTGTTTGTGAATTGCAGGACATTGTGTTTTTCTTTCAAAAAGAGAGAAATTTGCAAGTGATCCTAAAGTTTTGGGAGGTAGTGTACATAACACACATTCTATAGATAATAAATGTAGTTTAATACTAAAAACACAACATAGAAATATTTATGAAAAATGTATATAAAAGTTTAACATCTCTCGTCATCTGTTTTTGAGCCAAACTATATTAATAATAATGTTTCCACATCACGCTCTGGTTTGTAAGAGCATTAACGCAGTTTACTACATTAGCTTCTTTAGCACCTTCTTTTCCACCACTATGGAAGTTACCGTTCACGCGGCCAATTTCAGCGATCTTATGGACTCTGTTTTTGTTTCCACTCTTTTGCTTTGATGCGCTGCTGGATCTGCAAATTTTTTTGGTCCAATGATGGCGCTAAACCTACAGCGTTAACTTCATGTTCACTTCTCAAGGGAAACTAGATGGGGAGACAATGAGACGTGTCCACGTCACACGATTACGGCGATTAAATCTGATGCAACCGACGAAAACCGAGGCGGTTCCGTTGTATTTACGTCTGACAAGCCCACGATCCATTTTTGAGAAACACTGCTTTATGACATTGATTAATTTTTTACTTGGAATTTAATAATTTCTCTTAGTTTTCAGCATAAGCCACATTGTTTTTGGGTTGTTTTTTTATAAAATGTTATTTATTTGAGGTAAATATGCGCATCGTTCTGGCTCTTTCGTTAATTATATTATTAATCATTTACAGTAACCTTTATGACATCACAAGTTGGTTTCGGCTTTCGCCAGCTGTAACGTTCTTGTAGGAATTTTTTTTTTTTTTTTTTTTTTTTAGGTTTTGTGTCTGTATGAGATTTGGTCCACTTATCCGGGAGAGGAGAACATCTGTGAGGTCAGGCACCGATGTTGGACAAGATGCCCTGCCTTAATTTTTATAGAAACACCAAAATCTTTTTTGAAAGCCTCGCAGAAAACTACTTTTATCTGGTTTTGCTGCTGTTGGTGTATTTTCCAACTGTCCCAGCACTTTTGACCACATGTACATATACCATACATACAGTACGAGGTGGACTGCTTTTCATGAGACGTCCTGTATAACCAGATTAGAAGACGGTAGAGTTAACTTTTTTCCCCACAGTACGACGAAATTCAAGGACAATTCAAACTAAAAGCTTTCGGGAAGCCGGACCGGTTCCACGCCACCGCCGCCGGTGATCCTAATATGATCCTAACGTTGAGTTTGCTAAATGCATCTGCCACCGAGGGTAATTCATCACAGCAGACGTTTTGTTAGCAGATCGATAACGTCGCCTGGAGAGACGCGGCGGCGCAGCAAACTGTACGAGCCTGCAGAACATGCACACGGAGAACGGGATAGGTCCAACAGAGGGACGTAAAGCACACATCAATACCCAACAAAGGGACACATGTAAGGGATGCGCAAGAGTGTGAGTGTGCGCACGTGTGCAAGTTGTCACGCTCTGTAAATAAAGGATGGCGGATACAGATTTTAGCCCCGTGCTCCTATCTGCTCCCATCCGCTCCTCTCCACACCTCCCGTTCCCATCATCTCCTCTTCTCTCTCGCCACTCCTATCTGCTCCTCTCCTCTCTCTGCACACCTCCCTGTTCCTATCCGCTCCTCTCCACATCTCATTTTCTCTCTTCACACCTCCCTGTTCCTATCGCTCCTCTTCTCTTTCTCCACACCTCTTTGCTCCTATCCTACTCTCTCCTCTCCTATCCACCTCTCTGCTCCCATCCGCTCCTCTCCGCTCCTATCTACCTCTCTCTCCACCTCTCTCGTTTCAACACCTCTCTGCTCCTATCCATACATCTCTGCTCCCATTCGCTCCTATCCACACCTCCATGCTCCTCTCCACTCACCACTTCTCTCCTCCTTTCTGCTCCTCTCCTCTATAAAGCGTTGTTAAAACTCAAAAAGTCTCCACTTCTATCGGCTCCTCTCTACACCTCTCTGCTCTTCTCCTCTCTTCTTTGCTCCTCTCATCTCCTCTTCCCTCCTGATGCAATAGCATGCGATCAAGGCCTCGGATTCTTGTCTAAACCTGTCGCGTCCCCGCCGCTGTGTTGTGAGCGCGCGTCCGAGTTCGAGCCAGTCGACAGAAGAATGGCGGATTTACTTGTGACCTCATTTCTCAGAACTCCAGTTGAGTCACTCTCACTCTGGCGCGGGGTTATGAATACGAGATTAGGCGTCATTATATACGCCAGAAAAGGCATTCTTCACTCAAACCGTCTGGGTCGAGGGCGGACAATTGCGAGAGATTCCCGACGCCATTGTGTAACATTTTAAGAACAGTCTAAGGGGCGCCGAACTCGCACTCCTGCCCTGCAGCTCACCTCTGTGTACGGCCGGGCTGCGCGATGTATCGCCGATATCGTGATACAGTAACACTGAGCGACATCCATTATACCCACAGTATTCCAGTACAATTCCACTTTAGAATCCGGAATTGGAGGTTAAAACGCTGACAGCAACAGTTCAAAGAAATGCAGTTCTCTCCTCCTCTGCTCCTCCTTCACAATTCCCTCGGGTTAAAAATCTTACTGCACCAAACATCTCCAGCATCGCATTTAATACAGCAATAATGCACTAGAGGGCGTGATTTCCCTTAATTTATTTGCATAAAAACACAACTTCGAGTGCCTTATCTTAGGTACTTGATTACCTACCATGTCCTTCTTACCATTACATTCTATAATTCGAGCGCAGTATTCAATCGTTATAGAAACCGGCATTGTGTTATTTAGCGATCAGCATTCACTTTAAAACCGGACGAGATTACGTAGCAGAAGAGCAGATTATTAACGATTTTGCTTTTAATAAATGCATTTATGAGTCAAACCTTGTTTTCCAACTGTACCCCGCTATGCGTTGGGTCTAACAACACCGCTTTACTGTGATTTATTCACTATAATAACGCCCTCTAATGCCTTACTAAACCCTCTAATGTGTCCTAATCCTGACTTCAACAAGGTCAGACTCACTCTTTTGTTATTCTGGGATGGATTTCTACTGGACAAATATCAAACTAAACCAAGCCGTCCAAAATTCCAGCCTTCTGTAGGACTGACCTTGGATCGAACCCGTGTTAAACCCTCGTACGTCTCTAAATCCTGAAACACTGACGAATGAGGTCAAACTCACTCTCGAACTCTCTCGAGTTTTATTATTAGGGGGATGGATTTCCCACCCTCACCGGTGCGCCGGCTAACACAACTCAGCTCCTCACGCCGACAGGACAGGAGATTATAGCGCGTTTAATACACCATAGACATTCCAGATTAAGTACTTCAGGACACGCTTGACAAAATCCAATTTCCTTTCAGCATTCGGACGGCTTCGGGAGTGCAGCGCAAAGAAAAATGGGGATGGCATTGTGGGGTAGGTGGAATTAAACGGCGTACAAACACACGGGTTCGAAAATAAGGGAGGAAGGCAGTGCGTAGTGCATAGCATTCCGTTTAAACATCTCCCTTTTTTTCTTTCTGGGAAATGAAGTCGTATAAACGGCATTATTTACCCTGTCAGATAAGCGTGGCGCACTTCCTCCTCGTTTCAGCTTCTTCATAACTGAACTCCCCACGACTGCAGAGCTGGACTCTGCAACGACGCAAGAAATCCCATGTTTGAATGTTTTAATGTTTGTACAAGCAGCCTCCGTAACCTCGGCCTTTCACTTTCAAATACGTCACCATAGTAGCTGAAATACTCATAAATGGGGGGGGGGGATTTGTGCGGATCTCTTGATTACAGGAGGAAACGGCCTGACCTCAGTTACCCTAAAACACTAAACGCGCCACAGAGAGGCGCGTGCGCGTCCATCCACAAGGCAAACGCCAAAACAAACAAGTGCAGGGGGATGGGGGGGGGGGGTTCCATTACTCACAACACACACCCTCTGTAAACACTCACACAGGAAGACCAAACGCTTCCCCGCACAACACACTCACAACCTACAGATCAAAGAGCTACACTCCCATCGTCAGGGTTCCACACGTGGACGCGCCGCTTTAAAATTAAGTGTCCCCCCCCCCGTCCCAATCGGCACGTCGCTCCAGCCCCCTGGAAGTGGTAGCGGGGATGCGGACAACGGGCCACTCCCAAACTAATTCAAGTGGAAGGAGCAGACTCGCCACACCAAAAGGGAATGTCAGCGGGTCGTAAACACTTCCTGTCAGGAAAAGAGCACTTCCTTTAATCCTGGTGCAAAAACTCACTTCATTTTCAGCAACTCGGCGCTGAACTCGAGCTGATCCACACCCCTCCACACCCCCCACCCCCTCTTTTCAGTCCATCCCCTTGTGTTTGGTATAAAAAAAATTTTAAAAAAATTTTGCAGCAGCTCTTTAATAATTTTCAAAAAAGTTGGACTGTTCCGTTCAGTCAGGCCGCTGCATGCAATTTAATCCATACTTCAAAATTCAGATTAATTCATCCTTTACTAAAAAAATATAAAACTCAAAAACGCTTCACTCAAGAATTCTACAACTTCACGCAAACATTCAGAATTGCTCGCTGAGGAGGCCGGTCAAATTATGTGCTATCATATCTATAAGGGGTGCTATAATGGCTATTCAACTATTTAAAACTTTCCTTTCAACCAGGCTGCTAAATGCAAATTAATTGAAATCATTTTAATTAATTCATAGTCTTCATGACGATGGGTTAGTATTAAGATTTCCGGAACATCCGAAAACTTCAAAGCAGACAGCCACACCCCAAAAAAGCTTGACTGTTACAGGCAATCAAGGCTGTATTAGCAGTTTGTGATGTTTAACTATCCAGAGTATATTGACCTTTGAAGTGGTGGTTGTCATAGTGATAAAACTAAGGACCATTACATGTCTATTCAGGAAGTCCTACCGCCACCATGTCCAGTTTATCCACAATCAGCTTGAACCCCTGGATTGACGCTTAATTTACAGCAACACGCACTGGGTTCTTTTTAGCTATGACGATTCAATCCGATCCTCCTCACCCACGATTCGATTATTTTTTATATTTCTGCAATGATTTGATACGATCCTCAACATTGTTTCACATTAAATCTATTAAGTTTCAAATCGCTGACTTCGGATATCACCGGATTCTGTGTTCAACGATTTTTGCCGCAAAAATTTGCCTGTTTTCGCCGATTGCTTCGATTTAATCGCCGTGACCGCGTGGCGTGAAGAACACGTTTCATTGTCCCCGTCAAGTTTCCCTTGGGAAGTGAACATGAAATTAACTCTGTACCTTTAGCACCATCATGGGACCAAAAAAAGTTTGAGCTCCAGCAGCACATCAAAGAAAAAGAGCAGAAACATGATACTAAAAATACCAGAGCGCCATTAAGAGCACTGAAATAGGCCGCGTGTACAGAAACTTGCCGTCCATTTGGAGAAAAAGGAAGCGATAAAGAATTAGAAAGAGACTTTGTGGAAACGTTATTGTTAATTTGGATCCAAAAACAGTCCGATGGCCAAAAAATGTGAACGTCGTTCTGTTAAATGTTCAACGTTTTATATTTATATTGTCTAGTCTGTTTTCAGTATTAAACTGTACATTTATTCTCTATAAAATGTGTTTGATGTTCGAGTCTCTATAACGAATAAACCGTATTTACATGAATTTAAATGAAAATACTAAATAAAAGACGATTCCGTATTTTGAGTGTGTAACGTTTCACTTTCTTAATTTTAGGGAAGACAATAATCTAATACTAATAAATTCATAGTCTCCATGACGATGGGTTAGTATTAAAAATCCCGGAACATCTGAAAACTTCAAAGCAGACAGCCACACCCCAAAAAAGCTTGACTGTTACAGGCAATCAAGGCTGTATTAGCAGTTTGTGATGTTTAACTATCCAGAGTATATTGACCTTTGAAGTGGTGGTGGTCATAGTGATAAAACTAGAGGACCATTACATGTCTATTTAGGACGTCCTACCGCCCTGTTGTCCAGTTTATCCTCAATCAACTTGAACCCCGGGATTGACACTCAATTTACAGCAACACACACTGGGTTCTTTTAAGCAGGGTAACGCTAAAAAGTAGGAAACCCTACCATCAGATTTCGAGGAGGAATTTTGCGTACTTTAGTGGAGATACGGATGCATCGATTCTGTTAACATTTTCACCCCAAGTACTTTTCTTAATCTCCAACCCAGATAGAAAACACTCAACACTCAAAATTTTGCAGAAAGCCTGTAACCTGTTACGGGGCAAACTGGGGTCCGTAGGAGGCGTCGATGTCCCGATTATTTTTAACCTCGTGATGCATCGGCTGTATAAACTCATTTTTGGAACGTCTGTGCTCTTGCAACATCGAACAACAAGCTGGAACTGGTACCAACGCTGTTCTTCAGTGGAGCGTACAGAAGACGGTTGCTTTACGAGCAAACTGTATTGTGTTTTTTGTTTTCCAAGAACAGCCTCTGAGGACAGAACCTCCAACGTATCCAAGTCAGCCACAGAGAGAGACGAGCCAGTTCCACGAGCAGAGGCATTTGTCTGTGACCAGACGAGGGCAGGCCCATGTTTTTAGTGTGGAGGTTAAAAATATCCCATTGCACCCTCCACACTCCACCCGTACATTACTGCCTTTTCTTTCCGCTTATCTGTTTCCCAGCGGTTTTTGTCTTCTGCTTTCTGGCAGTTAATCTACCTCCAGGCTCTTACTTTTAATCCCATGCACGATTCCTTGTGTGTGTGTGTGTGTGTGTGTGTGTGTGTGTACACCAGGTACACACTGTTAAAACCGGCTTGCTTAACCCTGACCACCTCGAATTGACTAAAAGAGTGTCCCTGGTGGAGACTTTAATCCACAACGGAAAGAGACACAACCGCAGTTTAGCTTCATTTAACCTGGACATGTTTACATTTGGGTCAGAACCAGGTCCTTTATATCCAGCACATCTAAAACAGCAACAGACAGGGAGAACATGACATCTCCATTAATAGCACCTTCCTGCAAATACATCAATAATCAGATCGACTCATTAAATAAAAAATAATCAGGTTAAAATGTTACATCTTAATACATTTGTCCAGTGGTGGGCCATCAGGGTCTTCTCTGAAGTCCAAAAAATCTTTAATTACATTTTGCACATGAATACTTGAATGTCCTGTCCAATTCCTTTTATATAGTTTCCTTATTGGCATTTAGCCCACCAAATTTCAGCATCATTGCCAGGTTTCTTCCTACACCTTCAAAACAAAATAGTGCACCCTCTGTAGCATAAAATAAGTGTACAGCAACCTGATGCTTTAACCAATACGATTTTGAGTCTTTGATATCAGAGCCTTCTAGAAAACCTGCGCCATATCAGCATATCCACGCTCTCTGATTGGAGAGTACTTTTGATGATCGGACATTTTTAGCCAATTAAAACTTATTATGGAAATATTTAGAGCCCCTTAAATCAATGTTTTTGGACTGTAGGTGGAAACTGGAGAACCCGGCGCAAAACCTCCGCCGACAAAGTACATGAAAACTCCACCCAGATGGGGAATCGAACCTGGATCCCTAGCTTTGAGAGGTGAACGTGCCGCCCTCATGTCAGTTTATTGTACAGGTGTAATTTATCCCCACCATCTTACCCTGTCTGACTGTGAACCTTTTAACATAAAATGAACTCTTCGTCGACACTACGGGGGTACAAATGAGGACCGGAGACAGGATTGCACAGCCTCACAGGTAACGGCTTTGACGCATTTTTTAAAATTCATTCAAGCACACGTTTTGGCAGATGGATCTGCTGCCCAACGTCGCTCGCGTTTCTGGTGGTTTCCTGCCCAACGACGTATCTATTCGTGAATGCAGTGGCTCCGTATACTTCATTACTGCATAATAAGATGTTTTTTAGGCATAAAAGTGATTGACAGGTGGATTCATTCAAATAGAGCATCACTGAAGGGATGGGTGTGAAATGCACAGCCCGCCATTGGTTTTGTTTATATTGTAAACGATACAAGATTTTCGAACAAACGTAGGAAAGCGAGAACCCGTTAGTTGTTGCAAGGACATAATAGGGAATCATGGTGCCAAGTTTCAGCCTTGTACGTACTTGGGAAGTGGGAGAATTAGTAATGAGTTAGTGAGGGCTTTAGAGATAAGAGTGCAGGATACAGGAAGGTGTATTATAAGTATAGTAGAGTATCTACAAGGCTGAAAGACAGAGCAACTCCAACCAACGACTGAAACTGGTGACAGATCGACTGGAACTGGCAACTGGAATCAGCAACTGAAACTGGTGAATGGAACCAGCAACTGGAACCAGCGACTCCAACCGACGACAGAGCGACTGAAACTGGCAACTCGCGACAGAGCGATTCCAACACTTTTGGAAAGTATTGGAAGCCATCATCTCTTACAATTTATAAATGAAATTAACTTTTTTTTTAAGGCTTTCAAATAAAAAAATCCATGTAACGTTAATGTTTTTATTCTCAGATCAGCTGAATAATTGATCGTTCTGACTTTTCGCCGAGCCAAATCATGAACCATCTGTTATTAGGTCTAATTGGCCTTAAGCTGCCAGCGAGAGCAGGAGGAGGAAGAGGAGGTATTCTGGTCAGAAACAAAGCAGCCAAGCACCCGGCCGCTCCATCAGTGGCTATGGCAACAGTTAGTGCACATTTGGCGTGATGCGGGCGCGTGTTAAAGGGACTCGTGAAATGTAATTGAATCCGCGTCGAGGGAAAAGCGCGAGCCGGCAGGCCGCCTTTTCAGGAATCCTGTGAATTCACACACTTTTACAGAAGAATCCCATGAATGCGCCGCTGTTTTGGGAGATGAGAGAGGCGGGGTCTCTTTACTTTGTAAAGAATCCTTTTTGGACGCTCCTCCAGGACGTGATATACGATTGTCCTTTTCCGGTGTCCGTGTGGTTGGCCGTCGTTCCTCAGTGGAAGAGAACTCTGTGCGGCCGTGACTAAGGAGTAACCGCACGTTGGTCTTGCGCAGATGCTACACATACCAGGCTAAAAAAGTTTCATTCATAACCTTCATGAGCCGCGGGATGACGCCAACACTGTTTAAACACCAGCCAGTTGCCATTTTGGCCAATAGGAACCTGTCCTGAGCAGTTTGAAGTATTCGAGAAAAACGCCGAAGAGTTCTGAGGAACGGAGCACAACAACAGGGTGGCCAACGAAAAAGTAGCCCACCTATTATATCTGCATATGGAAGACAGGCTGTTTTTTGTGAGTCACGCTGTATGAAAGCATCAGGCTCAAACCAGAACCAGAATAAAGAACCTTACCCTGCATGGACGGAAATGCTGACACCCAGGATCCAGAGTTCCGTTCGGTCCCATAACCCACAGGAACATCAAACACTACATCAAAAACGATTACAAAAAAGAAGTCTGAATCACACTCCTATAAAGCGCTGACGCAGGCCTTCCCTATAAAGGACACCCTGAGAAGTGCCAGACTGGTGCCGCTGCTCCGCTGTAATTGCATTATGGGTAATGTAGGTGAACTTTAGGGGCACCGGTTAAAACTTAATTCTATTGAAAGCCCCGGGGTTCAGGTAAAAAAAAAACTGAAAGAAAAACAACATTCCAAATATTATTTAATATAGTATAGCAGGGTGCAATATGTGGAAAATCATATAGTGAAACCAGCGGAATAGCCGCGCTGCACTACAGTGAAGAACCTGATAAAGTTAAGTTTGAAAGGCAATAGTTTCTGAATCAGTAATGGCTTTGGAGTTTATATATTTCAAATGAACATATTATTATAGAGTGATGTTTGGGACGATTAAAAATCTAAACTGTACACGTGGAATGAATATAGTGTGAGTTGGGACTACGCTGTCCACACGTTTGCTTTCTTATGGGAATTTATCAGTAGGTTTTCCAAAGACAAGATAAGGAATGAGCCAAGTTTCAGCTTTGTAGGTACTCGCCAAGAATCCAATACATCAGAGATGTTGCGTTAGATGGCGATAGTCAACAGTCAAGCGTAGGAAAGCAAGGACCCGTCAGTTTTTCCAAGGACATGGTGGGAAATCAAGATCAAGGAGGGAGTGGTAGCTCAGTGGTCAGGGTGTTGGGCTATCAATCAAAAGGTTGTGGGTTCAAATCCCAGGTCTGCTAAAGTTACCAATGTGGGTCCTTGAGCAAGATCCATAACCCTCATTGCGCCAGGGTGCTGTATGTAACCCTGTGTTCTGATCCCAACCAAGTTGGGATACTTGTATGTCGCTTTGGATAAAAGCATCTGCTAAATAACTAAACGTATGTAAATGTAAGATGCCAAGTTTCAGTCTTGTAATACTCGAGAAGTGGGAGAATTAGTGAGGAGTCAGCGAGGGCTTTGGTGTTCATAGATATAAGTGTATATAAGTGTGCAGAAGGAAGAAGTATGAGTATAGCAAAGAGTACCTACAAGGATAAAAGACAGAGCGACCCCAACCGACAACAAAGCGACCCAAACCAAGTAATAGAACCGGTGACAGAGTGATTCCAACTGGCGACCGAGTGAGTCCAACATTGACTCCAAACGGCAACCGAGCGACAGAGCGACCCAAACCAGGTAATAGAACCGGCGACAAAGCGATTCCAACCAGCAACCGAGTGACTCCAACAGAGTGACCTGAAACGGCGACTCCAACCGGTGACTGGTTCTCCATTTCCCACGTTTGATAGTTCGTTTGCTATCGCCATTGAATGCAACACCACGGATGGATTGGAGTCTTGCCAAGTACCTACAAAGCTGAAACTCGGCTCTGTCATTCCTTATCTTAACTTAAATTCCCATAAAAAAGCAAGCATGTGGACACAGTAGTCAGCACTCACACTATCTTCTTTCCCCATATTCAGTTGAGATTTTTAATCGCCCCAAACCTCACTCTACAATATGTTCATTGAAATAAATCCAAAGCCATCACTCATTTAGAAACAATTGCTTTTCAACTTTCACATTGTTATCAGGTTCTCTGTCGTAGCGCAGCCCGCGTATTCTGCTAATATATATCTTATACATATACATGGCCTCATAAAAGACATTACCAATGACCTCTGTTAAGTCACAGTATATGACTGTAAGAATCAATACGAACATCAATCGATATTCAGAATCATTATTCTCTCGGCAGTAGAGTGACCTTGGAGATGTTTGGAGGTCAGTGGCTGATTTTTCTCTGGGTACGAACGCGGCACTGCTCTGCTTCAAGGCTGTTTAAGGGAGCATGGAGCGGGAAATAATCTGGGGGAAAATGTCACGGCGAATGTCTCAATAACGTGTCAGGAAGATTAAGAGATTCGGCTGAAAGGAAGCTAAAGGCTGAAATGCAAACGGATATTCCAGCCGATGGATGAAAAGGCCCGAGACCCCACTCCGGCACCGCGCAGCTAACTGACCCGATGTAACCCGCCTGCAGGAACCTGCAGGAACCAAAACGATCCCGCTTTTACTAATCAGTCAACGAGATAATCAGTGTGTAGAGAACATCTCATTCCACCTGTTGCTTTTTGAGCCATTTACTGATTGTTTATTACACCAACGGAATATCAGTGTTATGCTGACATCGACCGCCGTGTTTAACAGACGGTCAGCTAAAACCAAATGTGGTATAAATGATAATTAACCAAGAACACACCAAGAGCGACCTGGACCAGCAGTAGAGTGTTTTTGGACCGGCGGTAGAGCGACTCCAACGGGCGAAATAGAGCACCCACAAAAAACGAGAGCAACCCCCAACGGACCGGCGTCAGAGTGGCCCCCAACGGACCGGCGTCAGAGTGGCCCCCAACGGACCGGCGACAGAGTGGCCCCCAACGGACCGGCGACAGAGTGCCCTCAACGGACTCCAACAAACTGACAATGAAGCTACTCCAACTGGCGACCTGAACCGGCATCAGAGCGCCCCCAACGGACCGGACCGGCGTCAGAGCGCCCCCAACGGACCGGACCGGCGTCAGAGCGCCCCCAACGGACCGGACCGGCGTTAGAGAGCCCCCAATGGGCGGCTGATCAGTAGTCGTATCAGACCAGCAGAGCCTTTCGCATGAGGCATCCTCAGCCACCCCTCATAAAAGTGAGTAAACAAAGCAGCGGTCCATAACGAGGTCGCTGAGAGTTTGCTTCTCACAATCTTGTTTGCTCGCGTGTAGTTTGTTTTCCTTCGTTATCTGCTGTTTGTTTGACTAATTCACTTTGAGGAGTCCTTGAGCACTTTGTGCTGAGAAGTACGAAAGTAAAAAGTGCGAGCGCGTCATGGGGGGGAGGGGATGGCTTAGCGCCATGCTTAATGAGCACTACAGTCAGACGCTAATTGATAATCTTCCCGAGCCGCTGGCTCATGACGGGCCACTCGTATAAACAAAAACACATTAAAGCCTAATGACAAGAGCTTAGAACTTCACCTTTGTCGCAAGGTTCGTTCTCCCCGCCACGTTCCTTGCCTCGGCGACTAATGATGCTAACGGAGATCCGACGTCTCTTCATTTCAGGGCCGGATCCCGCCGCGCGACTCATTAAGCAGTGTTTTAAAACAGACTAAACGAACAGTCGTCTCTCTGAACGATCAGAAGGAAGGCGCTTGTGCTGCTGCTCGCCATTAGACAAGATGCCGCGCACAGCTATTGGCATTCTGAGCATTAGCTAAGCAGTTATATAATTAGCCGCCACTAGTCAAGTAATTAAATCATCACAGTGCCTCTCTGCATTATCAGGAGGACGGGCGCGTGCGGGCCGTCTCGGAGGCCCACACCGGATAACGCGTTCAGTAAAACGCCACACAAACGTATGTCGTCAACAGTTTGGGGTTAGATTCTAACTGCTTATGCCTCAACTAACATATCCTGCAGCGGTTATATAAATACATCTCTGTATGTACGTTGTTCAAAGCCGCAAAACGCTCTGTAGCACGTTTTTGTTTTCCAGTGTATAGTTTGCGGAGCCGGACTAACAGGCCGCGCCGGTTCAACTGCGCCGCGCAAACAACAACGTTTGGTGGCAAAAAAAAAACAAAATGAATAAATAAATAAACGCACTGTTCCCCACTCGCTTCAGTGTCGTCTGTGAGCGAAACATCCCCAAGGAGGACGCATCCGGACGGGAATTCCACACCGGCCATGGGGTAGAGCGGCGGCGAGGAAACGGTCAACTTGTACATACAAAAAGCGCACTGGTACACGGGGTTGTTCGGCACGTAGAACCTTTAATGGTTTAGATATAAGGTTCCGTGATTTGCACAGGAGGGAGAAATGTTTCTTTGGTATGTTCTCTCACACAGTCCTGTTAAAAGGTTTTTTTAAGTCGTTATAGCAAACTCATGACAGTATATGAAGAAATTTGACTTTAAAGCCAAGTTTCCCGCGACATGCACACAGAGGCCATCGTATCCTTCTCTTTTTACTTTCTTCAGCGTGTTTTGTTCCCAGCGCCAACACACCTGACTCACGCGCCCGTAAAAAAATCCACATGGGTGTGTTAGAAGTGAAAAACGCTACGAGAGAACCTGGAGTGTGTGAGTGTGCGTGCGTGTGTGTGTGTGTAGCCCGCCACACCTTTCTGTCTGTAAGGTGGGGCAGGTTTGATCAAGAGGAAGAGGAAGTATCAACTTATTGACATTTTAAATCAGTGTAAAGGCTTTGGATGTTCTTTATTTCCTCAATCACAGCGTTAAGCAAACGTAGGGCCGTACTGCCCGCATTCGACTTGGGCCAACATAACCGAGGCGCAAGCAGAGATCCAGCAGGACTGATGATAGCCGAACGAGGCGGCGGTGGGACCTGTTCAGGCACTTTGTGATGTTTATGCCAATCTCAGGTCGTGGTGACTTCCTCTCCCGCTGAACACAAAGCACATCTCTTTTGTGAATGAATGCAGGCTGTCACTCAGCACCGAGGTCACCTGACAGGCTCTGGCCGGCGTCCAAACCACGTCCTGCCTGGGCCTGACGCCGGTGAACGTTGAGGGACAGATAACGCAACTCGTTTTGCAAGTTTCCACAACAAAGTGCAGCACGAGGCCGTGGAGGAGAACCCGGCGTGTACGGCTTTAGGCTAAGAGTTCATACGCTGGAATCAGAGCGTATTATCATACGATAATCCGAGTTATATTTTTACACATTATATTGTAGTTCATTAGATAAACTGGCAATAGAGCGCTCAGGACCAGAGACCCTAACGAACCAGCAACAGAGCGGCCCCATGGAACCGGCGACAGAGCAACAGAGTGACAGAGCGGAAGCAACGCACCGGTGACAGAGTGACCCCAACAAACTGGTGACAATAAAGTTATTACTTATCAACTGGTGTTAGATTTATGGTTAGCATTTTTGCCTCTCAGCGTTGGGTATTCCCAGTTCGAATACCGATCTGTCAGGAAGGCCATCCGGTGTAAAACACTTGGCAAACTCTAATATTGAAGTTCATCGGTGTGACGATGCTCCCCTCCACTCTACCGGCACGCCAAACACCTTATAATAGATGTAATAGATGTGCAGTATATTTTGGATGAGCCTATTTATGTGAATCAGCCCCCCCCCCCCCACATGAAAATAATGTCCAGATATTGGTCACTGATGATCATTTGAAAGCCTTCTTGAACATTGGCATCAGTAGCTACTGTTGAGACTCCTCCCACCCTGTTGACAGCATTCAGTGCAGATCATCAGAACCCTGGTGTTTTTACACTGGATTGCCCTGTACTGTTATAATATCACATTTACATTTAGCAGACGCTTTTATCCAAAGCGACTTATGAATGAGAGGACAACACAAGTCAGTATTTTTAGGAAAAAATAAATCAACATGACGTGTGTAAACAGAGTTAAATATTAAACAAAAAATCCTAGTAGATCACAATGACCTGTCCACTGAAAAAAGTAGATCTCAGGTCAGAAAAGTGTGGACACTCTGTGGGGGGAGGGGAGTACCTGTCCTCCACTGGTACTTTTCACACATCCCCCACAGATGTGTCCACAGGGGTGGGGGACACTGTAGGAAAGGTACCTGTGGGAGGGATAGAGACAGTGAGAAAGGTACCTAGGGATGGACTGAGGGGACAGTAGGGAAGTTACCAGTGGGGGGACAGTGGGGAAGTTACCTGTGGTCAGACAGTGAAGAAGGTACCTGTGGTGGGATTGGGGACAGTGGGGAAGGTACCCTGTGGGGGGGGATTGGTGGACAGTAGGAAAGGTACCTGTGGGGGTGACAGGGGGACAGTAGGGAAGGTACCTGTGGGTGGGGATTGGGGGACAGTAGGGAAGGTACCTGTGGGGAAGGATTTGGAGACAGTAGGGAAGGTACCTGTGGGGGGACAGTGGGGGGGTGAAAAGGGGGACAGTGGGAAAGAGATGCGGGGAGACAATGAGAAGGTACTTGTGGGGACGGGGGAAGGTATCTGTGTACAGAGGGAAAGGGAACCTTTAGGGGAGGGGACAGTGGGAAAGGTCCACGGGACACTCACCTTGTCCTTGTCCGGCTTGCCCTCCGCCTCGGCGGGAGGAGAGCCAGGGGGTTTGGTAGGTGCTCCGCCGGCGGCCCCGCTGCTCCTCTCCAGCGTCTCCACTTTGATGAGCCGATGCTTGGGGGAGACGTATCTCACCTCCGGCAGTGCGGCGCCGGTGAACGGGGTGCTCGCTCCGGCCGCGTACGGGTCCTCAAAGTCCAGCTCTTTCTGGAGTTTGTACGCCGCCACTATGTCCGGCTGCGCGGGACTCGGGTACGCTGAGGCGGCGGTACCAGTGACCGGGTGCTGGAAGGCGGTGGCGGCGTGGCAGTGCCGGTAGTCGGGTCTCGGCGGCGCCGGCGGCGGTGCTTTGGCGCTCTTGAATCCCAGGTGTTCCTTGAACCATTTGGCCATGATGCCAGCGCATCGCTCACCGCTCACACACGCCGACACGACCGCCTTCAGTCAGCCTGCGCGCCTCTGTGAGTCCTGTGATCCGGCTGCTTCGCCCCAGCAGGTCACTTCAGTCCCGGAGCCGCTCCGCACCGCGCTGCTCCACTTCCCGCTCCCAACAAACAAACTCCGGCAGCGGCAGCGAGAGTGAGCCGCTCACCACTCAGCCCACGGTCCTCTCACTGCCGGGTTGCCAGATTGGTACAGACATGTCCAACAGGGTTGCCACCACCATTCACACCCTGCAGCTCTGAATTCCAACTCTGTTCAACTGCAGAATAGAATCAGAACCAAAATCCGAACCTGAATCAAAATCAATTATTATCTAAATTAAATTAATTCCCAGAAAGCAAATTAGAATTGGCAAAGTGTTTTACGCCAGATGCCCTTTCTAACATAATTCTCACCTCTACCAGGCTGGGGACACAGACTATAGGGGCAAGTTGGAGAATTCAATTCACCTTGAATCCATGCTTTTGGACTGTGGGAGGAGAGTGGAAAACCTGGAGGACAAGGAGGTAACATGTAAAGTCTATCCAGGATTTGAACCTGGCCACCACTAAGCGTCATGCCGCCCATAGAAAAAAGCAAGTTTGGTAATTTTTGGCTTTTTTGGTTCCTTAAAGATCACAGAAAATGTATCAGGTTCCTAACAATTAGAAGAAATGTTTTTGCTTTGATGTGATTGAAAAGAAAAATTTTTGTGACACACGGCAATTTAAAAAGGTTGAAAAGTGTTGAAAAGTTTGACCTTAACGTGACTTAAACCAACCTGGCAACTCAATTTTTAAAGTAAATAGTGCTCCACACTGCCACCTGTTGTTTCAATTTGCTTCATGAACGGAAATCCATCTCTGTACAATAAACATAACAGGGAGTTTCTTGGTTAATGAAATAACAATTGAATAAAAATCATTTAAAAAAAAGACATATATCAGTATTAATTCCAATTTTAATCCCAAAAACCGACCTCCTCTTCGTTTAAACCTGACATGTTCTGACCACACATTATCCACCACACTGTTCATTCATTTATTTATTTGATGAACCTCCTGGATGTATTTGCTCCAAAATCCCTGGGTTAGACTAAATGTTTAGAATGCTGTTTTAATTACCAGATTTATAATATAAGACACTTGGCGTGTGTCATGTCTGTAGCGATTGGCGCATGGGTAGAGTGAAGGGGAAGACGCAAGGCGTTTAGTGATTGTCGAGCGGGTAGAGTGGAGGGAAATGTACAAGCCACTTGGCGTATAGCGATTGGCTCATGGGTAGAGTGGAGGGAAAGACGTGAGGCGCTTGGCGTATAGCTATGGGCAGACAGGTAGAGTGAAAGAAAATAAGAAGGCGCTTGGCGTATAGCGATTGACTCACAGATAGAGTGGAGGGAATGACGCGGGATGCTTGGTGTTTAGCGATTGGCACACAGGTAGAGTGAAGGGATGACACAGGACTCTTGCCATATTGCGATTGGTGCACGGGGAGAATGGAGAGGATGAAGCAGGACATTACATTTAGTTATTTAGCAGACGCTTTTATCCAAAGCGACTTACAACTATCCCAACTTGGATGGGATGAGAAGACAGTGTTTATAAAGAACCCTGGAGCAATGATGGTTAAGGGTCTTGCTCAACGGCCCACAATGGTAACTTCAGTGACCTGGGATTTGAACCCCCAACCTTCTGATTGATAGTCCAACACCCTGACCACTGAGCTACCACTTCCTACCCTACACTTTGAGTGGCCGAGATGACTCGGGATGCTTGGCGTATTGCAATTGGGGCATGGATAGAGTGGATGCGATGACTTGAGGTGGCTAATGTGAAGCTAAATCTGTGAGGCATGCCATTATATACGTATATATATATATGAAATTCTTAATTTCCCTGAGGGAACGCTCCCAAAGGGATCAATAAAGTTTTTTCTTATCTTATCTTATCTTATCTTACGAAAGGCACGTCACCATCAAAGAGCACATGTGACTAAATGTGTGCGATGCCGCAGCACTGCTTTTCTTTCCCAAAACTTAAATGAAGACGCAACTGAGGAAAATTACTAAAGAATCAGCAAATAAGTGAGTGATTTCAATGAATCGTGCTATAAACATGCTCGACACCCAGGCACAGAACGGCTAACAGCTAGTGTATAGAACCAGTTTTAACCTGCCATTTTTAACTGGTGACATAGTTCATATCTTTTTAATTTGATTGTTTTACTAAAAATTTAAATGACTAAGAGTTAATATTGAATTAAAGTGCAGTAATCAGTGACTGTAACCAGATATTTTAATCAACTGTGCCATTTGGTGCTACACGTTGCAAAATTTCCTTAGTTCAGAAAGAGTTCAGAGTTCACAAAGTGTTTCTACAAGTGTGGGAGGGGTTTATGAATCTTTAAATATATAAATAATACAATAATTCTAATGCTGCTACATAGCGGGGTCTCAGAAACGTAACCCCCGCGATAGGTGAGGGATTACTGTACTTGCTCATTGCTTCAGTAATGGAGTGACTGTCTGATTTCACATCCAGGGGGCACATAATTAAGCGCATGCACACGTTAACTCGCAAAAACATCGTATGTTTAGTCAAATTAGTGTTAGCAATGTGGATGATTCCGATGAATGAGTTAGCACATCCTAAATGTTTCCAAAACGATACCTCAAGACCACCGCACAACACCGACAAACCGTCTGTGTTCAATCTGCACTGCTCCAGTGCAGCTGTCATTCACAAACTCCTCCCACACGGCTGACTGAAATGAAATTGTGTGTCATTTCCATGTATGGTTTCCACCCGCGGTCTAAGCTCCACCTCTAAACTGAGCTACACTCAGCATGGTGTGCTTAGAGGTGTTTACCGCTAAGGTGTGTAGAGCTTGCCTCTTAATTTTAAATCCGCTTTGTGTTTTAGGTCTCCGCGAACTTCGTAATGTGGAATTCTGTGTGGATTGGTGGTTAGCATGCTCCCCTCTCAGCGCTGGGGAATCCCGGTTCAAATCCCGATCTGGTTGGAGTTTCCATGTTTCCACATTGTCAGGATCTCAAAGAGCATGGACCTGCAAGCGTGACGGACAGGCCTGTCGACTTCCAAACCATGTACCTTCCCCAAACTGTTTCCACAACCCTGGAGGGACCTGTGACAGTGGGACTGAAAGAAACACCCAAATTCAGTCACTAGTAGATGCATTTCTTTATTTTTTAGTTTTTATCATTGTTTTATTAAAACGCTGAAGCTACAAAATGCACCTTTAAGCTCTCTTCTCCAACATTTCCCAGCAGTCCTCACTGTGGAACAGGGACTAGCTCAATGAAGGAGACGCGTGACCTGATAGCTCATCTAAAACTTTGCCCTAACGTGCAGAACTGCCGAAATTGAACGAGTGAGACATTTCTCCCTGGACTGAGCTATCTGAGCCGCGCGACATGCTACCGTGGGCACACGTAATAACCCAGGCCTGGCATCGGCCTTTCCACACAGCGCACAGTAAGAGCCGCACAGGGATGGTGCAGTTTTATGAAGCACTGTGTCTTTTTAATGACTCGATGCCCTCTAAACAAAGATCAGAGATTCCAGCCAGCGTTCGAACCCTGCTGAGCTTTAGAGAGAGGCCAGGCCTCTCCATCATCACCCTCTGCTTTTAAATAGCCAACCCACACGGGGCAGTTTTAATTTTACATAAAAACTAATGTTACTCTGTAAATCATAAGAGAAGGTGAAACATTTAAGGAAAAGATAAATAGGGAACGACAGCCGGGCAGAGAGACATTTAAAGAGAGAAAGAAATGAGGAAAAAGAGTGAGACCTAACCGTGAAAGAGATATGCAAAAAAAGCAGTGTAAACCATTCGGTCATTAGAAAACTTAAAATTGTGTGTGCCGAAGAGCCCGGTGCCAATTGCATCTAGGCAAGAAAAACACCTGGATAGGTCCCTCTCTCTCTCTCTCTCTCTCACACACACACACACACACACACACACACACACGCCCACACACACACACTTACACACTCACACTGAGGTAATGGAGCATCTCCTGTTTACCTGCAAAACAAACATGAGGAGAACATGCAAACTTCACACGGAATGGATCTCGCCCATCCTTCCCAGCAATTGGGCAGTTTTTATTTTACATAAAAACAAAGGTTACTCTGTAAATCGTAAGAGTGAGCGATGCATTAAAAGCACAAAATAAAAGGGAAAGACAGCCGGGCAGAGAGACATTTAAAGAGAGAAAAACATGTGGAAGGAGAGAGAGACATAACCGTGAAAGAGATACAGAAAAAATCGAGAGAGAGTGAGACTTTTACAAACGCTTTATTTTACCCAAAATTAAATTCTTATGTGCAGTAAAGAGAGAGAGAGCAGTGTAAACCATTCTGTTATCAGAAAACCCAAAATTGTGAAGCCTATCCCTAGCATTAGTTCACCTGACACAAACATGGAGAAGACATGAGTTAGCACATAATGGATCTCGTCCATCTCAGAACATTCTTTCCGTGAGGAGGGTGCACCACCATGCACACTGTGACACGGCAAAGCTGGAGCAGGAAGGGTTAAAGCTAACCACCAGAACACCTGTGTAAGAAGGTTCTATTTCATGTGTGCATGAGGGGGGAGGGGGAGCGAGAGAGAGAAAATGCAAATGATATGTAAAGAAGGGCTGAATATGCAGAAACTCATTTCTTTGCGCAGCTGCATTTAAATCAGTGTCTTTCTGGTTGTAGGACAGAATCTAAAAGTCAGACGAGAGCAGAATGTCGTGGAAGCATCTATGATGTCATAATGATGATTATGATACTAGCAGTAAGAAACTTTGTAAGCGTGTTCTAAACTTGAAACATTTGGTGACTACGTTCTATAACGTTCTGTAACAGAAGCAGCAAAACTACGGCCCGCGGGTCAGTTGCGGCTCGTTAGGCTTTTCAATCGGCCAATCTTGTCAAACTATATTATCAAAATATTCTATTAGTAGACCTTACTTGCATTCATTTTCCCTGCTATGCCTGGGTTTCTCCAATAGATGGCGTGCTTCATAAGCGAGGTGCTTTACGAGGTGCTTCTTATTCGCTTTGTAAAAATGAGACGAGCAAAGAAAAGGGGAAAGTGAGTTGTATTTTAGATTTGTGGAATGAACATAGTGTGAGTTGTGACTACTGTGTCCAGGCGCTTGCTTTCTTACGAGAATTTATCAGTAGATTTTCCAAGAACAGGAAAAGGAATGACAGAGACAAGTTTTAGCCTTGTAGGTACTTGGGAAGTGGGAGAATTAGTGATGAGTCAGCGAGTCAGTGAGGCTTTGGCATTTATAGGTATGGATAAGTGGGCAGAAATGTACTGGAAGGTATATGAGTACCGTACAGAGTACCTATAAGGCTAAAAGATAAAGTAACCCTAACCGGCAACCAAGCGACTTCAACAGAGCGACTCCAACATCGATAGAGCGACTTCAACTGGAGACCGAGGGACTCCAACCGGCGAACAAGAGACTCCAACAGGCGAACGAGCAACTCCAATAGAGCAACTCCAACGGTGATAGAGTGACTCACCCAGCTACCGAGCAACTCCAACAGAGTGACTCAAATGGCGATAGAGTGAATTTAACTGGCAACCGAGCGACTCCAACAGTGATAGAGCGACTCCAACCGGCGACCGAGCGACTTCAACAGCAGTAGACCCCAATCCATCCGAGGTGTTGCGTTCGATGGCGATACCGAACAAACAATCGAACGTAGGGAAGCATAAACCCGTTCCAAGGACATGGTAGGGAATTATGGTGCCAAGTTTCAGCCTAGTAGGTACTTGGGAAGTGGGAAAATTAGTGGTGACTCAGCAAGGCTTTGGCCTCATGGGTATAGATAAGCATACAGAAGGGTACAGGAAGGTATATGAGTATAGTACAGAGTACCTACAAGGTTAAAATACAGAGTGACCCGAACCGGTGATGGAGCAACTCCAACCAGCGACCAAGCGACTCCAACAGAGCAACTCCAACCGGCTACCAAAGGTACTCGGGAAGTGAGAGAATTAGTGATGAGTCAGCAAGTCAATGAGGGCTTTGGCTATTACAGGTATAGATAAGTGGGCAGAAAAGTACAGGAAGGCATATGAGTACAATACAGAGTACTTACAAGGCTAAAAGACAAAGTGACCCACACTGGCAACCAAGCAAGTCCAACAGAGCGACTCCAATGGCGATAGAGTGAATCCAACTGGCGACCGAGCGACTCCAACAGTGATAGAGCGACTCGCCAGGAGCCCAATCCATCCGAGGTGTTGCGTTCGATGGCGAACGCCAACAAACAATTGAACGTAGGAAAGCATAAACCCATTCTAAGGACATGGTAGGGAATTATGGTGCCACATTTCAGCCTTGTAGGTACTTGGGAAATGGGAAAATTAGTGATGACTCAGCGAGGCTTTAACCTCAAGGATATAGATAAGCATGCAGAAGGGTACAGGAAGGTATATGAGTATAGTACAGAGTACCTACAATGGAGCAACTCCAACCAGCGACCAAGCGACTCTAACAGAGCAACTCCAACTGTCGACCAAAGGTACTTGGGAAGTGAGAGAATTAGTGATGAGTCGGCAAGTTAATGAGGGCTTTGGCGTTTATAGATATAGATTCTGATGTTTCAGACAGACAATCCTTTACTGTGATACAATGCGTCCTGTCAGCGTCTTCACATTCTCTCTCTGTCTTTATCTGTCTCTGTCTCGCTGTGTCGGCTCTTTAAACTCCACATCCTTGCTGATGTCATCCATCGATCACGCTGACTCCTGTCTGACACTCTGTTCATCTAGCCAGTTATTTTCTTAAAAAGCGACAAATCTAGCTACGTTTTCTGGTGTTATTGGAGACATTTCGAGATGTTCTTCAGTTTCTGTTCAGTTCCACAACACTCTCAGCAGTGTGTGTGCTCTGTGATGGAGAATGTAAATATAAATATGTTTATCTTTTACAGTATCAGCCCCTCACCTCATCCATACTATGTGTCTTTATGTAAAATGCTTTTATACTGTGAGTGGAAACCGAACCCGGAGGAAACCCACGCGACACGGGTAGAACATGGAAACTCCACCCAAAGCATACAAGCGACTTTCTGTAATCCTGATCTAAATAAATTTTCCATCTGAGGTTGGCATGGTCTCCTCATGTTTGTGTGGGTTTCCATTCACAGGCCGAAAACATGCAACACACGGACTAGAGATATTGATTAGTGTTGATGGACTGTGGCTGCGTGTGAGTGTGTGTGTGCTCTGTGATGGAGAAGTGACCTGTCAAGTTTTTTCTCCAATGAGGGCTGGGTTAGAACACAGAAAGAATGATACTTAAAATAGTACACTATTAAAGATGAAGTGAGAGTATAATTTTAATACAATCAGATCAGTGTGGGTCACGGGCTCTTCTTGCTGTGTAGCTGGTGTGTGTGTGTGTGTGTTCTGATTTAGATGGATGACTGCAGCATGCTCCATGGCTTAGCCTCCACACACAGGCTGACACACTCAATAGCCAGTGACGAATGAGAGTCTACAGCCCGCCTCACACTCGAACCACAGGCTTCTCTGTTTGGTGTGCAAGCTTCACACATCTGTCCGGTCCGGGTGACACAAGTGACCCGGTGCTAATGAGAGTTCCAGTTCAGAAACTCATACAGGGAACAGCGTTCAAAGCATCAGCGTGGTAATCACTCTCATCCCCTTGTCTGTTTTCTGAGCACGAATCTGACCGGAGCTTATTCTTAACTAGCAAAATTGCCGTGCTAAGCTACAGGGGAGAACCTGCTAACAACGTGAAAGTTGAACGGCAGTTGATGGCTTCGGAGTTTATATATTTAAAATGAACCTATTATTGTTAAGAAAGGTTTGAGGCGATTAAAAATCTGAAATGAATATGTGGAATGATTATAGTGTGTGCTTTCCCAGGAAATGAATATCAGTAGGTTTTTCAAGGACATGGTAAAGAATCAAATTGTCCTGTATAGTGTGTATGTGTGTGTGTCTGTGTGAGTGAGTGTGTACCCAGCGATGGATTGGCGCCCTGTCCTGGGTGTATCTGCCCAGTGCCCGAGACGATCTCCCCTGGATGGGCATGGGGAACCCCACCGCGGATGTGGGAGGAAACCGGAGAACCCGGAAGAAACCCACGCAGCCACGGGGAGAACATCGAACCGGGAATCCCCAGCGCTGAGAGGCGAATGTGCTAACCACTAAGCCATCGTGCCGCCCGCAATAGCAATATTGCAATAGTGAACTCCATCCAAGGAGTTGTGTTTGATGGCGATGGCGATGACGAATAAACAATGGAATTTAGGAAGGTGTGAAGCAGTTTTCATTCTTGTAGGTATAGATAGTTCTTTGGTTCTGCAAAAATAAACAAATATACCACTAACAAGCAGAAAGTAGATCCATTATGGACCAAATCTTGACCCTGACCATCATGATGTTGTAGATTATTCTGTATCTATTGTTTATCTAAAAATGCCAAGACCCTCACTGACCCACTTCCCATGTACAAGGCTGAAACTTAGCACAGTGATTACCTATCATGTCCTTTCATGCATTCAATAGTTGGTTTCCTATCGCCATCAAATGCAACACCTTGGATGGATTGGGCTCTTGCGAGTACCTACAAAGCTGAAACTTTGCTTCATCCATCATTCCTTATCATGTCCTTGAAAAAAATACTGATAAATTCACGTAAGAAACCAAGCGCGTGGACACCATAGTCACAACTCACAATATAGTCATTTCACATATTTATTTCAGATTTTTAATCGCCCAAACCTGAAATATATAAACTCCAATACCTTTACTCATTCAAAAAAATTTACTTTCAAATTTCACCTTGTTAGGTTCTCCCCCATAGTGCAGCACAAGTATTCCACTAGTTAAATATAAATTTGATGTGAGGCACACAGACGCACTGTACCTCAGCATCCTGAAAAGGGGTAAAACTTTATTAATGTATTCGAACCCGTTTAAAATGAATAAAGTCATAAATCCTGTGGGTTATTACCAGATGTCGATGACGTCCATCATTTAGCCGTGGTAAATATCAATAGTGTCCCTTTCTTCTCGTCAGACGGAGCGCAGTGAAACGGATCCTCTGGGTTTTTGTTCTTGCTAATAAAGCATTTCATTAAACTGAAGGGTGATTATGTAGCTGAACTGCTTGCCGATCGATATCGTCGGCCCTGTCAGACTGAGAAACACTGAAACGGACGCCTCGTTTTTTAGCTTGTGATTAAAAAGACTTGACATTAATATTTATATATATTTAAAGTTAAAAAATAAACATTACTAAGATGAATCACAAAACTGAGGCATCATTAAAAACACCACCTGTATACGTTTTGTAGGAAGAGTTTAGGGCCTACAGTTCCAGTCCATTAATGCGAGGTCGGATGGGTTTGATGAGGAGGAACCTGCCAGTCCCACACAGAGTCCGCTTCCAGACCTCAGAGCTGAACGGGTAACCCAGATAATTTGAATGTAAGGAAATGAGCGTGCAGCAGATCAGATATTTAGCTTAAACCCCATGGTGCACCAACATTAGACTGAGAGCGAAGCCGTCATACATCTGCTTTCAGTCTTATCCACATGAGAAGCAGCAGCTGGCGAAACGAGGCGGTGCCCGTCGTATTCCTTCATCCGCAGCCCCATGGGAGTTGCCCAGCACTGAGATAAAACGTTACTGATTTCATATTCAAAATGCCAAGTGGTTCATTTTAAATAAAAGGCTTTAGGGAAACAGCATTGGCGTTTGCATGTTCTCCCGGTCTGCATGGATTTATTTTTACAGTTTAAAGGCCCTGATTCTAACCCCATGAAACACCTTTGGGATAAACGGGAAAACAAACTGCAGGCAGACCTGTAATGCTGGAGGCCTAACACTAACTGAAGAACCGAAGTCCTTCATCATGTTGACATGACTGTGAGATACATCTCTGTCACCACAAACACGGTGAATTTTGTCTCAAAAAAAAAAAGTTAAAATAAAGCTTTGCTGAGTTGCAGCTTCCCATCATCAGAGTGCCGTAACAGTATTGTGCACTGTGAGATAAAACATGACGATGCTACATCCTGACTCTGCTGCATCCCAACGCTGCTGCATCCCATTGCTGCTGCATCCCGACTGACCTGCATCCTTACGCAGCTGCATCCCGACGCTCCAGCATCCTGCCGCTTCTGCATGCCAAACCCTGCACCCCAATACTGCATCCCAACACTGGACCTCAGTGCTGCTGCATCCCAATGCTGCACCTCACCATTGCTGCATCCTGACGCTGCACCCCATTGCTGCACCCCGAAGTTGCACCCCAATGTTGCTGCACCCCAAAACTGCACTCCGACCCCACATCCTGAACCCTGCACCCCGACGCTGCATCCCGAAACTGCAGCCTGACCCTGCAAACCGACGCATTTAGTACATAGGGTATTAGTAATGTATTGACTGTTTGAATGTGTTTTATTGTGATGTCTAGCTGCCCTTGAAGGAATCTTTAGGGGATTTCAATACCTGGTTTTTCTTTTAATTGTGTATTGATTTCAATTAGTTATGCCTGGTTTTTATTGCACCTCTCTTTGCGTGTGGTAAAGGCACAGAATATCAGGGGTCATTTGCTTTTGAAGCAGCTTTAGTAAAGTCTGACTTTGTGAGTTCAGTTTTGAGAACATGTACAGAAACCTCAGCAGCCTTAATCCGACATCCTAAAGAGCCTTGAGATGAATTGGACGGCTGATTAAAAGCCAGGGCAGCACATTATAGACACAGTATGAAGGTCTGCAGCTGGATCCTTTCTGTGGAAAGGCATGATATTTTATTATTACATTAGACCCAAAATGGTTTTATGTGTCGGGACTGTAAGGGTCGGTGACCTGTCCATAATGTTATTCGACCTCAAACCCAAAAAGTGCCAGGAAAGGCTCCTGCAGCCATATGACCTTAATGAGTAAAATAATATTAGAAAAAAAACCTGACAAACAGCTCATGCACACATCTTAAATTATAATCCAGGATTCTGGACATGATCAAAAATCACCAAAAGTGCAAAAGTTTAGTGTCCACATATTTTAGATCAAGGTTATTTTAACAGTGGGTCGCGGTCAGCTTGTAAAAAATAAATACAGTGGAACATATGTTTCCGTTGACTTCGAATATCACTGAATCTCTGTGAAAAGTCCGTCTGTTTGTGCCGTGGCGTTGGTCATGTCTCATTGTCCTTGTTAAGTTTCCCTTGAGAAGTAAATGTAAAATTAATGCTTTACCTGTAGCGCCATCATGGGACCAAAAAATATTTGCAGATCCAGAAGCGCGACAGTGTGCAAAAGTATTCAGACAATTTAGAAGTTGCCTGATGACTGCTGAGGACTAAAAAAGAGTTCACCTGTGTGTAATATAATCTCAGTACAGCTGCTATTTGACGGCCTCAGGGGTTGGTTATGAGACTATGGGAGAGTTAACAGCATTATGAAGTCCAAAGAACACAGCAGATAGGTCAATAATAAGGTTATGGAGAAGTTTAAAGCAGGATAGGCTATAAAAAGATCTTCCAAGTTTTAAACATCTTACGGAGCACCGTTCAATCTATTATCCGGGAATGTAAAGAGTATGGTACAACTATAAACCTACCAATACAAAATTGTCCACCTAAACTTAACCCTGTGTTTTGGAATCTCTAGATCAAACTGGATTTCCATTGATTTTAATGAAAATAGGCGCCTCAGTTTGTCAGATTTTACAGATGAATTAGCGTACGATTAGCAACGAAAACAGAGGTTCCACTGTGTTAAAAAATGAAAAATTTTTAATATAATTAAATATAGTTAAAACTGAATCTGTACTCATCATTCATTTTAAAAAAATAGAATAAAGAATAGAATGAGGAGGATCCCCATGCCAATCCAGGGGAGCACGTCTCGAGCGCTGGGCAGACACACTCACAAACACACAGACTATATGGGGCAATTTTCCTTAAATTCATGTTTCTGGACTGTGGGAGGAAACCGGAAAACCCGGAGGAAACCCACACAGACACAGGGAGAACATGGAATCTCCACCCTGATTGGGATTTAAAACAGGAATCCCCAGCGCTGAGAGGCGAACATGCTAACCAACCGTGACGCACTAATCCGGAGTATTTAAAATGTGGATTTTGGTTCATTGAGGAAAAGTTTCTGTTTCTTAAAAAAAGTAATAATTGCTCTTAAAAAAAATTAGTTGTTCAGATTGTACAAAAATGGGTCACGACTTAACGACCATGAAAACATGCGGGTCCCAGGCCGAGACCCATTCCGAACCCCTGTTATAGACCATGTATAATACAAAAGGGTGGGGGTGGGGGTTATATGAGACAGCTGCATGCATGGACATGACCTCCTCACAGTGCCTGACTCACTGATATCTATAACATGACATCACGGAGCATACACTGAATCACTGTTTATATATAAGTGGAAAGATGTATAACGCGGGTGAAGCCTCCGTTCTGCACCAAGGCTGAAGCGCTGTACTGCTGAGTGTGCTCCACTGAGGATTGATTGTCTTGTGGAGTGGGCAGGAGGAGCTGATGATAAAGACCGAGCGCTACGGCGGCACCTTCCTCGCCGCTTACAGACTCAGGGCCGAGTTGCTGCGCCGAGCCAAGGTTTATGATGAATATCAAATCTGTGTGCTCTGCATTAAAGCCGCTGCACAGCAACACCCTGACAGTATCCCTGCACTAAACTTTTACATTTACAAACCACTGGGCATTACGGATGATGCTAGTCCCCCGCTGTACACCGTCATCCCTGAGTGGAGAACCTGTTTAGACCGCTTCATCCTTTTACATTTACGTTTACATTTGGTCATTTGGCAGACGCTTTTATCCAAAGCAACTTACAAGTATACCACTTAATAGTTGGGATCAGAACACAGGGTCACACACAGACTTCCTGAAGCAATAAGGGTTAAGGGCTTTGCTCAAAGACCCACATTGGTAACTTCAGTGGATTTGAACCCACATCCTATAGATTGCTAGCCCTCTTTCTAAATGCAGGACTGAAAAATATAGTCATAAAGCAGGGCTATTTAATTAAATGTCGGTTGGTACCAGTTAATGGACATTTCGTCAGGCATTTCGTAACCTTGTAGCAACCTAAAGAACCTAAAGCTGTTTCCCTGAGGCAGTTACCCTGATGAACGCTCTACATACATTTACATTTAGTTATTTAGCAGACGCTTTTATCCAAAGCGACTTACAAGGATCCCAACTTGGTTGGGGT
>JAOUQT010000033.1:25006428-25020299 GCA_025769995.1 Xyliphius kryptos
AGAGGGGGGGGGGGGGGGGGAGAAATACCCCATGTGCACACACGTATGTGTGAGCAGGATCCAAACCTGATTTATAACTCTGAGATCTGTAAATCTCCCGAAGTTCCTTCATTAGACGATCAGACGCTTGCACCGAACCAGACACCGCTCCCTGCAACGCAACCGCCCACAAACAGAATCAAAACAAATCACTCTCAAATGACTTAGATTCATTTTAACCAACAAACTTTCACAGTACGTGTTGCGCGTCCCAGGTTCGGGCGATACACCCATCGCGTAAAGGCCTGGATGCCAACCAGATAGTGTCAAACCACACCTCCCGCATTTATAGCAAATCATCAGGTGGCCAACCGTGTTGGCAGCGGCTTGTTTTTGTGGTGCGAGCTATTGTGTTTTGATAGAACAGTGATGGAGATCTTGTAAACTACATAGTCCTCTGTAAAAGCATTTATCCGTGTAGTTTGTGATTTAAGCTGCACCTCTACGCTAACACATTCACAGGTCCTGTGTTTAGGACTTTCTATGTATAGACACCTTAAATAAAAAGTGGGCACAGACCTTCCTATTTTGGTTTTCTGAATGGTAAGGTAAATACTTTGTAGCGTTTGAGGGGAAAATGAGTAGATGGATTTCTTTAAAGCTTATGTTATTTTCTTTTCTTTAAAGTCCACTTTATGTAAATATTCATGGTTGTATTACTTTGAATGAAAGCATTATAGAAGTACTAAAAATGGTATTATCAGAATAATTTATTGATCCCAGAGGGAAATAGCACTTGGGCTCTCTCCTGTAGATCCAACCATGACAGATAACACTAAAAACCATACAAACCACCCCCCCCCCCCCCCCCCCCAGGTGGAACAGTTGTTGTTAGGCCTAATGCATCGTAGAGTAGTTACACCTCTTTTCCATGATTCAATCGAAGGTGTACACATACAATACAATAAAAAATTTAAAAATAAAGGTTTGACATTAATCCAGTCCGGTTTTTAAAATGAATGCTGATAGATATTTATACTGTCATCTAGCGGCCAAGTCACAGAATGAAGTTAAAAAATTTATTAAAATGTATTAAAAAATGAATAAAAATTGGGAAAATAATGTATTGTATATTGTGCATTGATACAAATTATTTTCGTCAATATGTCACACCTGGAGAAATGGCTCAACCAATCAGATTTGAAGAGTGGGACAGAGGTCGGATAGGACATCAGTGTTAAAACTAATCATAGAAAACATTCATAGGTCTTAGATTGTAGAATTATCACTGTAAGTGGTGATCAGCAGCAATGGTGATGCTATAACTACGAAATGTACACTCACTGAGCACCTTATTAAGAACTGATAAACATCTACACCTTTACGTTAATATCTCATTAAAATATCATTGATTGCAGCAGGACTGGGCTTAAACCTGAGTATCGGTAAATGATTTAATATTTAGATTTTAATAGTGGAATAATCAAAGCAATACAAAGACATGGCAGGTAATCTGTGTGTGTGATTAATATATATGCGCTGAGATTTATATATAGTACTAGCACATGAAACTATAGTTCCTGATAAGAGCACGGTGAGTGTACTTTAAGTCGTCAGAGGCATTTGAATGAAGAGTGATGTGTTTTAAAGGAACAGTGTGTAGCATTTTGTAACACCTAGTGGTGAGGGTGCAGATTGCAAGCAATAGAACATACAAACTGCAGCTTCTGATGCATGGAGGTCTCCTAGAAGGACCCCTGCTCTTATAGCCATGTGCAAAATGGACAGAAAAAACGTTTTTAATTTTAAAAGGTCCCAATCTTTTCGGTCCCTAAATTATGTGGTTTTTAGAGGTAAAATTTGCAGCTTGCCACATAAGTAAATAACCAGACAAATGGGATTTTGTTAAAAATGTCAATTAAATGCTTATTAATCTGCAACTAAGGTCCAACACAGGTGTAAAATGATTATATACCATTGCCACTAAAAGACCCCCCACCCCACGCCACCGCATCCTACACACTGCACCTTTAAACAGGTTTATTTACATGCGTAATGATTCATAAGCATTGTGTACGAAAAACGTAATAAAAAGTCACCTTACCGAATGAGCACTTACGTTCAAGTGGTCCTGCCTCTGGTTCTTGCGGATCTTCTCGAGGATGGCCAGGTTCTCCTTCTCTATGCCATCATCTTCAGACTTTTTCCCATCCACAGGCTCTTCTTCCTTCATCTCATAATGATCCAGTTCCTCTATATCCTGCTGACCCAGCACAACAGACAAAGGAACACAAAAAGGCAAGTGTTGGTAACCGAAGTGATGAAAACAAATCACATATAGCATATACACAGGGTGGCCCGCAGAAAAGCAGCCCGCCTCATATACCCAGACATATGAATCGGGCTGCTTTTTCATGGGAGGTTAATATCCACACCTCTGCCATATCTTCTTCATCTTCCTCCTCTGAGGTCACCTCGTCTGTAGTGGGATGCTGAAATAAAACAAAAATAGTTGCAGTTAAGACAATCTGAAACACATCAGAACTTTGAAGACAGGCCAGACCGTCAGTAGCGCTACCTTTCGGTCCGGATTGACCGGTCCAGTAGGGAGGGGCTGATCCAGCATCTCTACATCAGGGTGCTGAGGTAGATTATACAGCCGACACAGATCACAGATCAGCCTCTTCAGCTGCTGCAGGAGCTAACAAACACAGTGCACTAGAATTAGACCCACACAGCACTCATGTCCATGATTGTACACAATACCGCATCCTGACAGACAAACGCCATCTTTAAAAAGTCATGGTCTCAAGGAGCATGGGCACAAGTCACAGCGAGTCCTGAACACAAGCCTGTACAAGAACATGAACAGGCTCAGCAGGCAAACAGGAAAATTGTCATAATGACCCTGTTCTGAGGAAGGAAAAAAAAAAAGGACGGAAAAAAAAAAAGAAAACAAAAAACACTCTCTGAATAATGAACTGCATCTAACTCAAAAGCTGTTCCACCAACAACTGCTGGATCTTGGATGCTTATAATTATTAAGGAGCTGCCTGTGTTTCATTGCTGATGAATCCTGGTCTGCTTCTTACAGCTTATCTCCATACAGTGTGTTTAAAGAGAAGCCTCTTGAAATAAAATTGGGGAATAAGAATAACATTAAATGTTTTTTTTTCACCTCTGAGTAAACACCTATTTTTAGCTTCAACATGTGACGGCATTGGCATTCCAATTTGAGCACAGGTAAGATTAATAAGTCGTTCGACAGACAGGTTGGTGTCTTGCTGTGTCTGCTGAGGGAGAACAGTGCTTGATACAAACAAAAGAAAGTACAATAGCTTATTTGTGAACATTAGTATCTAACACCACCCTTTGACGACTGGATTCCAAAACAGAAAGTTTTAATATGGACGCTAAATGTTTCCCGTAAGTGATGTTATGTTATTAACATACTGTAAGAAACTTGTTGTGAATCATCACTATGGCACTTGAGGCAGGGATTTTGCGAGTGAACTCCATAGCATTTGGAATGCAGGTAGCGAATGTAGCAGAGCGTTGGGCGAGTGAACTCTACAGCGATTCTACCCACAAACCTTTCTTTAAATAAAGTTTAAGCCTATAGAACTAGATATGGTTTTATTCTCTGCTTCGTGATCATTGTTATGGACACCGGCACTACTGCAGAAGCAACAAAAACCTGTTTAATCAATTAATAATGTTTCAGAGAACATTATGGATTCTTACATAATCATTCAGCGTTTATTTTTAAATAATAGAAGTTACATTTTATTTACCGCTACACACTTTATAGAGTTGAACTACATTTTGTTGATTCAGCATTTCTGTTTTAGAACTTGATTAGAAGACTGATTACATGCTGATGTTTTGATGAGGCCAGGTGGCGAGGTATGTACACAACACGAAACAAATTCAAATCCCTTACCAGCGTATTGCCTTTTCTTACATCCTCGAGTCGTTCCAGTATTTGCGTCAGACTTGGGTCATCGGAGTCCACAAACCATATTGGAGGTGTCGAAGGATATGATTCCTGCATGACCGAGAGAAGACATAATTTATCTGAGGTCAGCACAGACGCATTGAATTAAATTAAATTGGATAAGTCAAAATAAAAACATTTTATGATGACACTGCTGCTTTAACTAAAACTTTATTCCTTTGTTCTTTTTTAGAACAACATGACAACACAGGTAGAACATGATGTCGGTGTAATGATTAAAGATAAACATGTCCGGACTGAACCACCTCGAGGATTTGGGTTATGAGGACATGTAGATGGAGGGGAGGTGGCTGAACTGAAACAAGATATTCCAATAATACCATCATCTACCGTGTCAGAACGACCGCCATACCATCAACGTCAAATAAAAAAACTGCCTTCACCGAAAAAGATAAAATAAAATCTACAATTAAGTACTGGATGGACTCCTAAATAAACATTAATAAACATTTAACTGCTCCGGTTACCTGAACCTTTAAAACTTTAAATCTGCTGATTTAGGAACAAGCTGAAGGATCTTACAACATCCTAAAGCTTTTCAGGTTCTTGAACCCCACTTGTTAATTTCTTTACATGGCCATATAGTTGGAAAAGCACACGGTTACGGCGGCCTTTATGTGCTGCATTAAGAGAGAACGCCATGGGACAGGTGTGGTACTTTTGGGGAGTTTCATCAGCAGAACAGCAGCGGTTTGAGGGTTATTACTGTTGGTAATAAAGCTTGTTTCTATCCCAGCCTTTGTGCAAGTCCCGCTTTCAACATTCCATAGTTGTTAGTCGTCTGGCATGAAGTGATCACAACAAATAACGCAGTGAGCAAATGCTTCTTTTAAGTTGATAAATTCCCCACTTCTTGGGTCATTTGTGCACAGGGGCAACACTGTACACTGAATTACTGCAGCCTAAAACCACACCCCCTTTTGCCATTTTGCACATTCACTTCATACAGCTCAGTTATTTAAATCCCCTTTAAAACCAAATTGTACTCCAACATACAACACTTTTACACTGAAGGACGAAGGGAGTCGCTCATAGAGCTGATGGACAAAGTACTCCTCCTGTTCTAACTGCAGGAACTACATTAGTTCTTAGAACCTCAAACGCAAGGAAAGCAGTGTTTCTAAATAACTGCTAATCCCAGAAGGAAATTAAATAAGGTCTGGATGTCTATGGAAAACTACATGTTTAGTGTCCAGCACAAAATTAACAGAAGTATGATAAGAAACACTACGGCAATACAAAGCTAGCGACGTTGACAAAATTCTGACAAAAATGAGAACAACGCAACATTATTTAAAAATCTATAGCAGAATACCCATGTTGCGCTATAGTGAAGAACTTGATAACAACGTGAAAGTTGAAAGGCAGTCCATCCGCTGTGTTGCATTCAATAGTGATCGCAAACTAACAATCGAAAGCAGGAACCTATTAGTTTTTCCACAGATATGCTAGGTTTCAGCCTTGTAAGTACATGGGAAAAGGGAGAATTAATGAACTTATTGGTGTAAATTTTATTCCTTTAATTAAAATGAGCTGCACTGATTGTGGATTTACAAGCAGACAGTGTGTTTTTCTTTCCTCTTGTGATCCAGACATAAGGAACAAATCAGAAAAGGCCCGGTCTCAAATAGGGTAAAGAAAAAATGATCACAACTCCTGAATGAAGAACCAGTCTGCAAAAGTGAGCGTCACTGACTTTCCACCCTCTCAGTTTTCACCCATCCACACTAAAACAAGACCAGCAGGTTTCTGCAATTAATATGCACCTTTTGGGTGGTTCCACTTCCTAAAAAAGGTCTACACATACTCATCCCCATTCTTAGACTGGGATAAGCTCATTTAGATCCAGCTACAGCATTTAAAAAATCATGTTAAAAAATACTCTTTAAAAAGGCTTTTCCCCATTCCAGTGAGCCCTGCAAATGAACTCTACAAGAAACTTAAAGTGAACTCTGCTGTGGAGAATTGGTGGGTCCACAATCTCTATAGAACACAGTCCCACCTTTATCTTAAAAAGCAACATGCAACAGTTTCGATGACCGTTCATTCGGTTTATTTGAGGGCTTGAAAAGTGCTCCTCATATTCTAATTAGAGAGACTTTTAAACAGCCATAACTCTGCCGGTTTTCAAGCTATAGCCATGAATCTGAAGATAGGACTCGGAAACAAGGTCGCCTGACATTTTATAAGGCTAAAAGACTGCACTTTTTAACCACTCTGAATTTTCCTCTATAAATTCTAATTCAACATATAAATGGTAAGATACTTGTCCTTTCTAAGCTGATAAAATGTTAACTTGTGTTCATCTCGTCATAACACAGACATTTATTTTTGATCAGTGATCCCTAAGCATTCTCATCTCAAAGTGTCTTTGGTTCAATGATAGGTAAAAGCTTTTGTTATTGTTCTAAGCAATTGTTTGGAAATACAGAGAAGTTCACATTCAGTGTTGCTAACTCCACAGTAATGAAAGTAGCTATTGGCTGTCCTAAAATTTGCTTAATACACTCACCTAATTTACGTAAAAGATGCCTTTGTTATTGCATGGAGTACAACCTACATATAAAGATAAATTCGAAAACTGGTAATTCCACACCGTATATGTAATTTGCTTAGCGGTTTGTCTCAAACACCTCTGCGCGCTTAAAATTTGTGGAGATACATAACCGCATTCTGTACTTTAGCCACTAGATGGCAGTAATTGCAGTCATCGATGGTCAATGATTCGCAATCACCTCAAAAACAAGAGAGATTTACTAAGCGAGAGAGAAAGAAAAAAAAAATAGGTTTTATAAATCCTCTACAGCTCACAGAGTATAACAGAATGTTCCCAACAACCCAAAAAAGTGAGAGGTTGGTTGCAACGGCAATAAAACTAAAGGAACGTCATTTAGAACATCAGATCAATAGTGTTCAGAACACCAAGGCATTTTTTACAGCCACTTTCTCTTCATTTAAGCCCTTCACATGCACTTCTCATTCTCAGTAGTTCCAACACTGTACTGTGAAAAGAACTGTGAGGCTGAACATGAAACCTGTCTTCTGCATTATATTCACAAACATTCAGTAAATACAGCCCTCACATGTCTGAAGATATATACACTATATATTTTCATGGGACAACACTGACAATGAAAAGTAGTAGTCTGTGTGCAGCTTTAGCACATTTATTCTTCCCTCAGAATTACTCAATGTACAGCCATTAACGTCTAAACCACCGGCAACAAAAGTCAGTACACCCCTGAGGTGTCCATATTGAGTACTGCTTGTCATTTACCCCCCAAAATGGCTCATAAGTGTTACTAGGTCTCAGGTGTGCATGAAGAGCAGGTGTGTTCAGTTTTGTACAGCTCTCACGCTGATCACTGAAAGTTCCGACATGGGACCTCATGGCAAAGCATGCCCTGAAAATCTTAAAAGACGAATTGCTGCACTACGTGAAGATGGCGAAGGCTACAAGAAGACTGCCAACACCCTGAAACTGAGCAGCAGCACAGTGGCCAAGATCATCCAACGTTTTAAAAGAACAGGGACCTCTCAGAACAGACGCTGGTCGTCCAAAGAAGCTGTGTGCACGTGTTCAGAGTCACATGCAAATGCTGTCTAGGCATTGTCATTTTGTCAGCAGTGTCCCATAAACAGATATACTTAATATCTGCAGAAATGTGAGGGGATCATTCACTTTTGTGATCCACTGTATATGGGCTTTATCTATAAATAATAATATATTCAAACATTTTTTGCACATTATTCATTGTTGCATTACTGCAATGACCTCATCTGGTACAGGATTTTATTGCATTTACCAATTTTTTTTTTTAACACAAATTTTACTGCGTGAATGAATCAGCAAGGACTTATAGTGTGGGAAAGATCGTTCCACCATTAAGCAGTGGTGAATAACAGAGTGAGAATTAGCATGTCGGTGAGTTGGAATCACCAGGCGATATTCATCACTAGAGGGCAGTGAACGAGTCAGAGTGTATTTAGTAAAGATGGATTCAAAGTAAGAGGGGGCAGATCCAGATATTGTCCTGTAGCTCAGAAATAGTGCCTTGTACTGAATGCAGCAGCTAGAGGGAGCCGATTAAGAAAGAAGAAAGAGGGACATGAGTTTGCTTGGGCTGGCTGAACACAAGTTGCACTGCTGAGTGTTGAACCAGGTGTAGAGGCCTGATTGTGAACGCCGGGAGAACGGTACACAAAGCATTACAATAATCAATATTTTTAAAAAGTGATTATGAAGAAAAGGGCAGATGGGCACCCACAAGTTATCTGTCTATTTGTGACGTGCCTACATTTACCATCCAGCTGTCTTATTTTATTTTAAAAAGCTTTATCTGACTGATACCTTTGCGTGTTTGTTTTTACTCCTCATTACTGCTCTCACTCTCTTTTCCCTTATTCGCTGCAGATCACAGATATATCTAGTAGGTATACAACAGGTGCAAAAGAAGAGGATGTGGGCAGTCCCTGATACAAACACACACCCCTTCAGGTAATAGGCAGTCATCAAGACATAAAGAGTCACTTGCACCCTCTGTATTACTGGAATGTTCCACCCATGTTCTTAGGACACAAAATGAGAGGCCACTGAGCACATTCTTACCTATGCTTTTCGATAACAAAAACATACTAACACGCCCTAAATCAAGCTGCGAGGTGCAAAATCAAGTCATCAGCTTTCCCAATACAGCCATTATAATGTCACCTCCCCCCAGTGTAGCATAACCTATTTTCACTAACCAGATTCAGTGTTGATTTTTCTCTGCGAAAATTACATGAGCTAGCATGAGGCAGTGTCTACAATCAACAGAAGTTGCTCAGGTAGTGCCGCTTATTTAGGATGGCACATCAATGCCAGCTGTGGCTAGTGGCTGTGGAGTAGACATGGAGGGAGCCATAAGAGAGAACGTCCACCGCCTTATCAGGAGCATGTCCAGCCGTTGTAGGGAAGTCATAAAGGCACGTGGAGGCCACAAAAACTGCTGAGCCTCATTTTAATTTGTCTTGAATTTTCCCTGAAGTTGAATCAGCCTGTCATTTTAATTTACATTTTGATCATTTTTTAAGCTATTTTGTTCTAAACACATTCCACCATTTATTAAATATTTTCAACTTAAATATTTTATTTATTGAGATCTAGGATGTGTTATTTTAGTGTTTCCTTTATTTCTTGAGCAGTGCATTCTCTACTATATATTTAACAGCCTCCACAATATAAAAAAAAAACCACATTGTTTGACGTTAACTGTATCTGAAGATGTAGTCATTAGATGTATTAGTTGATTTGATGCCACTGTCTCGTTAGGGTAATCATTCTATTTACTATTTATTTATAGTGTGATGATTGTGAGAATAGAAAATGGATTCTGAATCTTAGCAAAATGTGTTTTGAGTACTGGATCACATTTTACTTGTATCGAATTGTGGGAAAGTATTGAAAGTAACTGAATTGTTGACTCGAAGAATCAGATGGAACTGTCATTAAGGCTCTTAATAACTTTTGAACATCCAGAGAGGTGTTTGTCATGGTAATAAAACTATGATCAATAATGTTCAGTACAACTTTCCCAGCCATCTTCTCTCCATTCTTAGCCCTTTATGTACACTCCTTCCCAAACACTGTGGTATTGGGAAAGGAACTGTGACGTCAGCCATGAAACCTGCATTCTGTGTTATATTCACATAAACTACACAAGCACCTTTATAAATACGTATTTATAACCCCTCTGAATAACAATGACATCACAACGGTTGCTAACAAGCTATTGTTTAAAACGCGTCACAACAATAGGCCAAGAAATAGTAAATATTAGAAAGATATTAGTTCATCACGTCGAATGTTCAAAATGTTTTAATGTCTATAAAGCGAATTTGTAAAATTATATATGCTTAATCTTTATGAACGACGAGTTACCATTCCTGCCTCACAGCCCTTCATCGCATTACATAATTGCCTTTTATTTATATATTTTTTAAATTTAGGCGGTACGGTCTACCGTGGCTTTACCTGCTCTTTGTGTTTATAAGTGTGTAGTGTTCAAGATGTATATAACGACCTCCGCATAGAAATAAACTTCTATTTTCACGCTAACCAGCTAATCGACCTGTGGCCGTATGCCAAATGGCGCCGAGTTGAACGAGTAGTGCACGACACAGGGTTCACACAGCGTCACATGGAGTGCTCAGCTAGTGCCCTTCTGAGGGAAGCAGGACGAGTTTGGGATACAGCGTAACTTTTCTTTATACGTTCCCTAGGTGTGGGAGCTGGGTTTCTGGGTGTGCTGGCTTGGTTCGGTTCGGCTCTCACCGTGATGTTGCAGTGGATGATCAGCAGCTTGTCGCCGGTCACATTGAACTGGCAGCTCAGCTCATCGGGTTTCCAGTCGATGATCCGGAATCGTTCGTGGTTCGGATCGAAAATGGACTCGAGGAACTTCAGCTCGGCCTTCAGTCCCGACACCGACATCCTGCACTCATCTCCGGCTGCAGAGCACAGCGCGGGTCCTGGTGTCACCACGGAGCCGAGTCCTGAGACCCAGGCGGTGAAACCCCCAGCCCGGTTTAAAGCTTAGCTCGAAAGCTAACTGAGCTAGCGGGCTAACAACAACGCCTCAGCGGCTTCGCTTCGTTTTCCGCCTCTTTTATGTGTCTTGGAATCCAAGCGCGCCCTTCAGGCGACTCTATACCGGCGCCAAGGTGCAGCAAACATCATCCCGTGTTCGTGTGGAGCGGTGTAACCGTGCCTCTGACCAAATAAGCGAAAAAACGAGAGCGAAATGGCGCTAAACGGAAGAAGCTCTGTCTGGGGTTTAAAGATGGCCGCTGTGCTACGTGAACGCGCAGGTCGGCGAGGACGCGCCGAGAGAGGCGGCTGCGTTCACAACTACACCCTCTCCATCACTAAAGACACTACATACACTACACGCAGCTTCAGTACTTACCCTAAGTAGTTTACCTAAACAGTGTATCACAAGTTATTCGGATTCAAACCACAAACTATCCCGTTTGGTGAGGCACACGGGTTCATTAGGCCCGATATCGATTCCTTGAATCGTATAGGTTTTAATGCTTTCATACATTTTAATGCATTCCGTGGCTTAAAACAAATAATAGATGATAGTGGGACAAATCCATATAACATTGAACATATACATACACTGAAAACGTTTGCAGTTGCTGTCCACGTCTGTAACTGTTGTGTATTTCATTTGTTTCACCCAAATGAAAGTTATAAATGCTGCAAGTTGTATATCATTAAAGTGATAAATTCCCAGACTAGAGAAACACTAATGCTGCCTCATCTTAGTGTTTGGAGGAAATTTGACATGTTCTCCATAAACACATTACATTTAGTCATTTTAATTTAGTGTTATCGTACATTCCTAGCAACTAAGATTACACCTCGTCCACAGCAAAACTCCTGCTCTATATTCCTGTACGGACCCTTAATTAACAGTTTGTGTTTGAATGGTTTGATATTGTTATTCTTGCAGACACTGAACACCAAAGCAATATCCCAAAGGCACTACGTACAGCGCACATGGCGTCATACTTACCCCAAGTGGTTCACATAAACAGTGAGTCACAAGTTATTTGGATTCGAACCACAAACTATCCTTTGGTTCATTAGCCCTGATATCGATTCCTTTAATCATACAGCTGCTTCGAACATTTTAATGCAATATGTTACTTAAAACGATTCATAAATGATAATGTGACAAATACATAACATTAAAACATATACATTTATATTGGCAAAAGTATTAGCTTACCTGCCTTGACTCACATATGATCTTAAGTAGCATCCCATTTCCTAATTCATAGGGTTCAATATGATGCCGGCCCACCCTTTGAAGTTAGAACAGCTTCATGTATTCTTGAAAGGCAGTCCACAAGGTTTAGGAGTGTGTTTATGGGAATTTTTGAGCATAGTTCTAGAAACGCATTTGTAAGGTCACAAACTGATGTTGGACGAGAAAGCCTGGCTCTTAATCTCCGCTCTAATTCATCCCAGAGAACCCAGAGTCGGGTTAAGGTCAGGACTCTGTGCAGGCCAGTCAAGTTCATCCACACCAGACTCTGTCCTCCATGTCTTAATGGACCTTGCTTTGTGAACTGGTGCACAGTCCTGTTGGAAGAGGAAAGGGCCAAACTGTTCCCACAAAGTTGAAAGCATGGAATTGTCCAAAATTTCTTGGTATGCTGAAGCATGTAGAGTTCCTTTCACTGGAACTAAGGGGCCCAGCCCAGACTATATTCCCCCCCTCCACCAAACTTTACACTTGGCACAATGCAGTCAGACAAATAGCGTTCTCCTGGCGTCCACCAAACCCAGACTCGTCTATCAGATTTCCAGATGGAGAAACGCGATTCGTCCCTCCAGAGTACGTGTCTCCAATGCTTTAGAGTCGAGTGGTGGCATGCTTTACACCACTGCATGTGATATATGGCTTGAATGCAGCTGCTTGGCCATGGAAACCTATTCCAAGAAGCTCTCTGCGCACTGTTCTTGAGATAAACTGAAGGCCACATGAAGTTTGGAGTTCTGTAGTGATTGAGTCTGCAGAAGACCTCTTGGCACAATGCATAGCGTCGGCATCGGCTGACCCCACTAGGTCAGTTTACATGGCCTTGGTGGCTGAGTTGCTGTCGTTCCCGATCACCTTCATTTTTTAATAATACAGTTGACTGTGAAATATTTAGGAGTGAGGAAATTTCTCGATTGGATTTGATGCACTGGTGGCATCCTATTACAGTTCCACTCTGGAGTTCACTAAGCTCATGAGAGTGAGTCATTCTTTCACAAATGTTTGTTAAATCAGTCTGCATGCCTAGATGCTTGATTTTGTACACCTGATGCTATGGAAGTGATTGGAACACCTGTTCCTGATCATTTGGATGGATGAGCAAATACATTTAAATTTAGTCATTTAGCAGATGCTTTTATTCAAAGCAGCTTACAAATGAGATAACACCACAAGTTAGTAGTTTAGGAAAAAAACATCTCTGTAGTATCCTCAACCCTGGGCATACTGTATATATATTTCCAAAATACTTTTGGCAGTATTGTGTATAAGGGCGACATGGTGGCTTAGTGGTTAGCACATTCGCCTCTCAGTGCTGGGGATTCCTGGTTTAAATCCCCATCTGGGTGGAGTTTCCATGTTCTCCCCATGTCTGCATGGGTTTCCTCTGGGTTCTCTCGTTTCCTCCCACATTCCAAAAACATGAAGGTAAATTGAATGCTCTAAATTGTCCTGTATAGTGTGTGTGTGTGACTGTGTGAGTAAGTGAGTGTGTACCCAGTGATGGATTTGCGCCCTGTCCAGCGCCCGAGACGTTCCCCCCTAGATGGGCATGGGGAAATCCCCCTGGGACCCTTATAAAGGAACAAGCGGAAGATGATGAATGAATGAATTAGTATTGTGTATATATGCATTTATGTTCTTTTTTAGAGACTGGAGTGATAAAGAGACTTTAACTGAAGTATTATATTGTTTGTGGGTTTTTGTTTTGTGGAGGAAAAAACAGAAAAGGCATTTTGATAAATGACTGTGGATATGATAAAGGATAAGAAAAAAAAAAAATGTACTGCAATTTAAACTATAACATCAGCTGTGTTTGTATATCTTTATATATACACTGCTCAAAAAAATAAAGGGAACACAAAAATAACACGTCCTAGATGTTACGCCCGGCGTGTCTGAGCCAAAAGGGAGCTCACAGCGGCGAGCTGGAAGGAGCAGGTTGCCAGATGAGGGTGAATAAGTAGTATTTTAATAAGTGTCGCGGAACACGCAGACACAGAGAAAACGACGACACGCGAACGCTACAAACTACAAATAATAATCACCGACAGGGACGAGAC
>JAOUQT010000033.1:25075190-25087800 GCA_025769995.1 Xyliphius kryptos
AAGTTCCCACATTAACTTTCATTCATTAACTTCTGTTTAATCCTCTACAAGGGTCGTGGGGGGGGGGGGGTTTCCTCAAGCCCAGCCAGGGGAGAAGGTCTTGGGACCGCCAAGCACTGATACACCCAGGACAGGGCACTGTGCACACACTCACAGACTACAAAGGCAATTTAGAGCAGCCAATTTACCCTGAATCCATGTTTTTGGACTGTGGAGGGAAACCGGAGAACCCGGGGGAAACCCACGCAGACACGGGGAGAACATGGAAACGCTATCCAGATTGGGATTTGAACCGGGAATCCCTAGCTCTGAGGGGAGAACGTGCTAACCACTAAGCTAGCGTGCCGCCCACATTTACTTCAGTATTTATTACAGTGTCACCAAAGTGTGTGATGAAGAACAATCATGGTTTCATGATTATCATTCTTTCTCCTTTAGGAAAGCTAATTCTACCAACAACCACAAAGACAAAAACCTGAGACAACGCAATACGAACTGAGCAAAGATACAAATGTAAGTATAATCTACCTTAAATACTTTCCTCTGAACGTTACATTAAATCATTGACTGTAGAATGTCTGAGTTCATAGAGGAGCATTAAAGATAGTGTTACACATGGTTGTGAATGTAACATTAAACCCCCCCCCCAAACAACCAAGATTTATCGAGCCTTTGTTTATTATGATATTAAGTACAATCCTGTGGATGTTTGGATGCTTATGAGCTGCTGACTTTTTAATCTATCAGTACGTTAGCATATAAATAGAACGCATCTCAAACATTTGCTGAATTCAGCTTTTTAAAATGTCAGTTAAACACACGGTGCATAGGACATTTGATTGATGAAGATGCTTGTATTTTTTGTTTGAGAAAACAAGAGTTTGAGTTTTCAGTTTAGTCTGATGACATGTGAATCGGTACAGGACCACAGCTCTTGTATGCTGGACAGTTCTCACAGTCAAGCATCCAGATAGACAGTTGCCTACTGGTGACCAGTGATGTGGGAGGGGTGAAGGCAAAAGTCTCTGGTGTGAATTGAATTTCATGTGGATTTCATTTTGTGTGGGTGAATATTTACAGTATAGACGGTTTAGGAAGATAAAGCTTTCAGAATGATTAGCTTTGCCCCGTGGCTCAGTGTTTAATTCTCGCTTGATCCATGTCATTTAGGGTAATTAAAAAGAAAGTATACACTTCTTCTCTCACACTTCTTAATTAAATTAACTTATGAGCGTACTGCTGCTCGACTTTACCGCAATCTTATTTTTAACAAACGCACTTATTCCAGTTTGAGTGTCAGAAGCTAGACCTACAGCATCAGTGTGTCAGGATTACATTAAAATGAATATGCAGTGACATTTAAACCACTAATCTTCTAGTGAAAATAAACACAAACTGCTGTACACTTTTATTCATGTATCAATTCTGTAAAATTTGACTGGACTGTGGAAGTGTTCAAAACTTATGATCAACTTCATGAAAATTAATATTTATTTCAAAAAACTAAAATTCCCCATCTGCCCAATGTATATTTGATATAAATGTACACAAGAAGAATGAGGGAATGTGAACTGATGAATAACAAACTGCAGCTACATAGTCAAGAAATAAAGTGGATGTGCTTACTGTCTAATACTTTGATAGTTCTATGGGGGATCTTGATCTTGATACATCACCTCCATTGAGCTGATGTATGATGAGTGTAGAAACAAGAAATAATTTTTAACCATAACTTTATACAACTTTTTAAACAGATGTAGATCAGAGATAGAAACTGTTCAGTAAATGAACTGCAGACTCAAAAAACACTGTTGTGAACTTCACCTTTCTTCTCTCATGGTGGTTGTACAGAAAACAGACAGCACATCCTGACCGTATGAAGGTATCCATGGAGAGCAGAAGCTCCTGGTTATTTCTAATAAGCATATCCTGCCTCACTCGGCGACTGAAACAGCACCTGCATATCACTGGCAGAAAAGAACAAAAAGGACTGTCGTAAGCATGCCTTATTCAGTCTTATGGTATGTAAGTATGCGTGAGCACAAGTGATCCAATCTCATTTAAACTGTGTGCAAGTTTTTTTTTAAAACTCTTATGTGCCGTTTCTTTTCATCATGCCCTCCTCCCGAGGTGATCCGATTTTACATATCGTGTCGAATGCATGCAGTAACATAATAACCTAATTTTTTCTGTTACCTTCTCGTGTGGATTGGCAGTGGAGGATAACCTGAACCGTGTGTTTCTTTTTTTTTTTAGGAATCAAAACGATTCTCTCATTAAGTTGTTTGTACAGTTTATCATTAACCCATGAAATTAAACAAAGGTGTTCTATGTAAAGCTGGACTGGCAGAGACCAGCTGTGACTGACAGAACAGTATTTAATCACAGAGAACTGTATGTATTAAATACTTTGAAAAGATAAATATAAAGTAATTTATTTTCTAGAATTACCTAGATGTCCTGTACAGGTTGAGCTGTAAGTGTTGAAATATTACAATAGCATATCTGTAAAGAGTAAAGGATATATAATGTTTTTTTAATCCCGACGTCCTCTGACCTTGTTCGTTTTTAGATATGATTCTTGTATAGCATGGCTAATATCCTATGCAATATGTATTCCAATAGAAGTAATGACAATTGTAAGGTGGGGCGCATTTGTTTCGAACAAACTTTCACAGACTAAGCTTTAATGTCGTGGGTTCATCGGGGTGCAGGAATAGCATTAATGCACTGCTGTAGTTGCATGACTACTCCTCTTAAAGAAAATGATGTTTCAGTGTGTTGCAGTGCAACTGGACCAATATATAAAGATGGCACTTGCTGGAGCTAAAGCCATTTACACTAATGTAAGACCAACTGTTCTTTTTGTAAATAAAGATTCAATGAATCAGCAGAAGTCTGTTTTTATTTAATAATGAACAGTCACCGTTGCACATGCACGTTTGTTTACATCTAAAAGTCATCTGGCTTCATTCAAAATCATCCAATTACACAGTATTTATCAAGCAGTATGCAAAAGGCATTTTGACGTGTGAGACCACAGCACACTGCAGGTTAAGGCCATCTATGCAGAAAACTAGTGGGGACTTTAAATTTAGAATGATAAATTTATGCCGTTTAATAAGTACAGCTTGTAAAATTTTGCAGACTGCGCTGCCGGTCAAGCAATGTGTGCACCAGTTCCAATTAATTAATGTATACAAAGGTTTTTCCTTTATAAATCATTGGTTGTTCAAGCATCAAATTTCAGTTAAATATATCATGTAGCAGACAAACACAGTGGTATTTCAAAAGTTAAAGTTTAAATAATTTACAGAAAGTGTGCAATAGTTATTCAAACTAAATTAGGCAAGTGCATAAATTTGATGGCAACGAAAACATTACATCAATGTTTAGTAGATCCTTCTTTTGCAGAAATAACAGCCTCTAAACACTTTCTATAGCTTCCAATGAGAGTCTGGATTCTGGTTAAAGGTATTTTGGACTCTTCTTTACAAAACATTTCCATTTCATTTAGGTTTAATAGTTTTCGAGCATGAACAGCCTGCTTTAAATCATATTACAGATTTTCAATTATATTTAGGTCTGGGAACTGGGATAGCTTTTCCAAAACGTTATACTTGTTCCTCTGCATAACAGATTTTAAGCAGTGTTTAGGGTTATGTTGAAAAATTCAGCCCTGGCACAACTTAAACTTTGTCATTGATTCTTGAAGATTTATCTGAAGGATCTGCTGATATTAACTGGAATCCATGCAAGATTCCCAGTACCTACACTGGCCACACTGCCCCTCAGCATGTTGGAAAAAAACGGCAAAATTTACTGTGGGTAGCATGTGTTTGCCTTGGAGTGCTGTTTTTTTTTCCACCATGCATACTGCCCATTGTATCCAAACAACTACTTTTAAGTTTAATCAGTCCACAGCACCTAATTTCATTCCAAATGCACTTCATCATACCTCAAGCGATTATTTGTGGCTTTTGCACAGAAAAGGCTTCTTCTGCATTACTCTCCCATACAGCCAGTCCTTGTGCAATGTGCGCTGAATAGGTAAACGATGCCACCTTATGTCTTTGGAGCTGGTGTTTGGGTTGACCATGACTGTTCTCACCATCCTTCGCCTCTGCCTATCTGAGACTTTTCTGGGCATTAACTTGAACTGCATAGAGGAGAAAAACTTGCAATTGGCCACCTTAGACCTTTTTCATAATTAGATTTGCCAGTATATGTAGGTCATGGGTTGACAAACTTGAAAAAAATTTTTTGTTTTAATAATCAGTGCCAAAGTATGCAAACCAATAAAACAAGGGTGCCCAAATTTATGCACCTGCCTATTTTTTTTAATACATTTTTGGGCACTTTCTGTAAATTTTTAACACATCATTTAACTTCTGAAATATCACTGTGTTCGTCTGCTATATATTACTAAAATTTCGGATCCGAATAACCAATGATTTATAAAGGAAAATTATGAAAATAAGGGGTGCCCAAACTTTTGCATAGGTATCCCATTTTGGACAGAGTCCTAAAACATTCACTACAGCAAAGGTTTACTGATAAACAGAGACTCGAAATACTTAAAAATAGGTATTTTGAAGTCAAGGGTTTTTTTTTTTAAGTCTACACAAAAAAAGAAAATCTAAAGTTTTGTGTGTCCAGAATGTCTTTAACAAACTAAATACTAGATATATACTACTAAAATATACATGTTTATTATAATTTACCAATGATTGAATACAATTTTAAGTAGTGTCAAAGACACAGGTGCTGTCTTACAGAAATGTTATCTAATTTTGCAAGACACCTAACCAAAACAATGGGATGTATGCATACTTTAGGTCATATAGTTTGGTTATTTATAAACCCACAACACAGATTATTACAGAAGCACAGCTCATGCATGAGCACCGATGCTCGTAGTTGAGCATTCAGCGAGTCAGACTCGCCTACTAGTGACCAATGTGGGAGGGGTGAAGTCAAAAGCCTTATAGGGTAAGAATTTTATGTGGATTTGACGACGTGTAGGCGAGAATTCACAGTACAGAAGGTTTAGGGTGACGGAGACAGTGTTATTAGCAGTGCCTGTAAGCTTAGTACTAAATTAATCTATGTTAATTTAAAAAATCTGTCATTTTAAGTAACACCATAGTGCATTAATAACCTGACTAACTATCAACAAAATTCTTTAAGGCTTTTTATCCTCTATTTGTTATTTAGATTGTAGTAAAGTAAATCCATTCGAACGTGTTCCACAGAGACCCGGTGGCTTTAGCCCATGTGCCGTACAAACCCGTGGATCAACATAAATAAATGAATTAAAAGGTACCTCATTCCTGAGTCAGGCTTTTCAGCTTCTTCTCCACCTCTTCAACAAATGAAGGGAATCCAGAATCCAGCAGACAGAGACGCAAAAGACCATCCAGATCGCCAGTAGGTTGGGTAAAGTTATGATTTGCAGAGGGCAGGAACTTTCCACCCTCACCCAAAAAATACTATAAAGTGAACATTCTGTTAGTGGGTATTTTTTCCAATATTGAATTAAAAAAAAAACAGCTGTTTTTACTTTTATGGAAATGAGGAAAAAATCAACACACTGTGTGCAAAATTATTAGGCAAGTTGTATTTTTGAGAATGAATTTTATAATTGAACAACTACAGTCTCAGTCAATCCAAAATGTTAACAAGCCTTCAAACCTGAATATTTAATAAAGTAAAAATAAGACATTGTATTTTCAGAAGAAGATCTATGCGTGCATAATTATTATGCAATTAAATAAAAAACAATAATAGACAAAAAGAATAATAGAAAACTCAAAATTTACAAATAAACATTTCTGACATCAAACGAAAAATTAATGACCAATCAGTGACCAATATAGCCACAATTTTTTTTTAAATAAGAGTCATACGTGTTCCATTCATGGAGTCCGTCAGTTTCTTAATCTGTCGATGATCAACTTTTTGTGCAGCTGCAACCACAGCCTCCCAGACCCTGTTAAGGGAGATGTACCGTTTTCCTTCACCATAAATCTTCCATTTAAGATGGGCCCACAAGTTCTCAATGGGGTTTAGGTCAGGTGATTAAGGGGGCCATTTCGTTATTCCTGCACCTTTAAGGTCTTAACTGGCTAACCACACAGATACTTGGATTACTTGGATGCATGCATGCATGGAGCATTGTCCTGCATCAAAATCATGGGCTTCTTTAAAGATGCCGATTTTTCCTGTACCACTGCTTCAAGATAGTGTCTTCTAAAAACTGGCAGTAGTTATGGGGGTTGATTTTAAGACCATCACAAAAAGGTCCAACTAACACACCTTTAATAATACCAGCCCATAGCAGTACCCCTCCTCTACCTTGCTGAGTCGAAATGGAGCTCTGTCCATTACTGATACAGCCACGGGCCCATCCATCTGCTCCATCAAGAGTCACCCTCATCTCATCAGTCCATAAAACCTTTGAAAAATCTGTCTCCAGATATTTTTTTGGCCCAGTCTTGATGTTTCAACTTCTGTGTCTTGTTCAGTGATGCTTGGGTTGCAGCCTTTCTTACCCTGTCCATGTCTCTGAGCACTGAACATCTAGTATTTCTAGGCACTCCAGGTAGGTTGCAGCTCTGCAATATGACGGCCCAGGAGGATGATGCGTTCCGGGTCACTTCACGTTTGATTCTTCTCAAATCTTTGGCAGTTATTTTTTTTTTCTCTACACACTTCTTTCAACTCGGTTGACTATTTGCAACAAAACATTTGATGATTCTGTGATTACACCTCCATTTTTTGCAATTTCAACTGTGCTGTATCCTTCTGAAAGACTTTTTACATTTTCAGAGTCAGTTAAAAAAAATTGGACCATTTTACTTGAGGAAAAGATGCTGCCTAATAATTATGCACACCTTGATATAAGTTGTTGAACCCCTATAGGCCACACCCTCCCTCATTACCCAAATACACACCAACTGATACACCTAAATCCAATAGGCCTTCAAGTTTATACAACTTGGAGTTGGAAAGTTTGCATATAAATGATAAATTGGTCAAAATACTCACCTAATAATTGTGCACACAGTGTACAGTATATTGATTAGGTGCTGGTTTAAAGGCATCATTCATTATGTATTATCAATCAGACAGAGAGTCTGCAGCTGTACCTGAGAGAGCTGCTGGATGGACAAAAAATCTTGGTAAGGTTCCTGGACAGGCGGTGGTAGCACAGTCACGGCAGTCTTAAGAAACACAGGCATAGATTCACTCATTAAATTCTCAGGCCTCGAATAAGGGATCAATAAAGTAATCATTAATTCAAACAGCTTATCTTCTGCAAAACCGACGGCTCCTTCTTTGTTTTACATGATGTGCATGGAAATGAGTTTCACCGGTAAAAACATGAATGCGGTGCGTTGAATTAGCAGCATTATTATTTTATTCCAGAGAAAAAACATGTCAGCAAAATTACTGAATGTTATGTCAAACCAGTTTAACTTTGGAACTAATAGTGAATGTTTAATTGCTTAAAGACTAATAACGTACCTGATTTTGCTGGTTAGTGATGCTGCTGTCGTTCATAGAAGTACCAGGCAGTTCCTGTGTTTCTGGACACAGATATACCTTAAGTCGCTCAACTGCTGTCCTACAGGAATCTACTGCCTGAGACCTGCTACTGCCATCAAACTGCAGTCTTATTATTCGACTCTCTTCCTGTAAACACACAGACCTTCAGCTTTAAATGTACTGTGTTTAGTGCAGAACTCTGAGACCTATGCGTCTGTACGTGATCTGATCATATATTCATTACCTGCCGTTGTTACCAGAGGCTTCATCATTATTCATGGGGTAATCATTTTTAGTTATAGCCCTCCAGTTGGTGAGAAGAAATAATTGGCTTAGTTAAAAGACTATATAGTGTAAAAACTGCCTGTCTGTCAGCTGTCACTGAAGGTCATACTCTTAAAGACAACAGTACTATGACACATCACTTAATAACTGAACTTGGCTACAGCCATATAAAATCTCCCACCAAGCCATATATTAAAGACAACTGCATGCTTTCTGGGCACCAGGGTGGCTTATTGGTTAGCACGTTTGCCTCTCAACGCAGAATAGTTTCCATGTTCTCGCCATGTGCATGGGTTTCGTCTCACAGTTTAAAAACATGGATTCAAGGTAAGTTGCCCCATCTGTGTGTATGTGCGTGCGTGTGAGTGTGTGCCCAGCGATGGATTGCCATCCTGTATTTGCCCAGCACCCAAAATGTTCTCCCCTGAATGAGAATGAGGAAATCCCCAGTAGTAAAGGATTAAGCGGAAGATAATGAATGACAGTAAATGCATGCTTCCAACAATGTGACGGGGGAAGGCCATTTTCTGTTGCAGTAAGACATGGGAAAAAACACAAATGGCATGTCGATTTGGTCGCATTCTATGGGTAACAGAATTCAGCACTGACTTTAGGAACTTTATATCACTTACTTTTAGTGTGATGCAGACAAGAAGGTTTTCTGATTTTTGTTGAATCTTTAAAAAGCTTGTGGCATTAAAGAGCGAAAACCCTTCCTGAAAAATACAGAAAAACAAAATAAAAGCACAAGGTCATTAGCAAAGCTGTTAGAAAATGACCTAATGAGTCTGAAGTGTGGAGTCAGACACTAAGCTGTGATTGCCCTACTCTTCCAGTAGGGGGGTCTATTTCTATAAAAAAAAAAAAAAAAAAACAACCAAAGAAAAAAACTGCAATCTCTCTAGCATTAAAAGAAAACTGAAACTGGTCCACTAACAGTAAGCACACCAAACACAATCAGATTGAAGAGGTTTCCTTATTTTTATTTACAAGCTAATTTAATATTTTATTGGTCTGATCAAAACTGTTCAATAAACAAGTAACCTTATAACTTTACAACTTGTTTAAATAATTTGAATAATAAATATTAACATGAACATTTTTATAGTAAGGAAATGTTCAGAAGCTTTCTTTTGTCTAGTGCAAATCAATGTATTTATTTTTTTAATAAACAACTTGCACTACATTATAAATCCAAAAGTATTGGAATTTATTCCAATTTATTCAGAAAAACATATGTGATGATAGATGAATCTGGCTCAAAATCTCACATCTAGTTCATACCCAAATCAAGGCTCACCAAACTAATCCACCCATGCTGTCATGTATCGTTCTATTAATTTAGTCTCCTACCAATTATAATAAAAAAAATACATAATTTTAACAAATTCTATTTCTAATATGTTTTACACAGGCCTTATTGGAAGTTCCATCTGCATGGATCATACAGACGGTTGGTTTTGTCCAATTAAAAAAGTAAGTTTGTAAGTCAATGTGTTTTGGCTTTAAAACCTTTAAACAGCCAATAATATCAGTACTCAGTAAGTCCCACTTCAGCAGACAGAACAGCTTGCTAATGTTTTTGAAAAAGCTAGAAGTCTGTTATGCTTGTAGTAATAGCCATCTTTTCCTCCAAATGACTTCTAATTAAGTGATCTATTTAAAGTGATCTTACACAAACACTGCATTTCAGATCAGATCATACAGAACAAATCATTTTTGAGATAATAATGCAAATTTTTTCCATCTTTAACATCAATTAGAAATGTCCATGTTAAACAGTCTCACATACAACGATGTTAATGGAAAATAGTAACACAATCTATACTGCTAAAAAAAATAAAGGGAACACTAAAATAACACATCCTAGACCTCAATGAATAAATGAGTTCAGTTGAAAATCTTGATTAAGTAGATAGAGGAATGTATTAAGAACAAAACATGAAAATTATCAAAATGTAAATCAAAATCTTTATCCCATGGCGGTCTGGATTTGGAATCATACTCAAAATCAAAGTGGAAAATCAAATGAGAGGCCGATCCAACTTCAGTGGAAATTCCTCAAGACAAGTTAAAATGAGGCTCAGTAGTGGGTGTGGCCTCCACGTGCATGTATGACCTCCCCTACAACGCCTGATGAGGCGGCGGATGTTCTCTCCTACGGCCCCTCCATGTCTCCTGGCCTGTCTCCTGGTATCTGCTCCATGCACTGGACACTGTGCTGACAGACAAACCGAACCTTCTTGCCACAGCTCGCTTTGATGTGCCATCATGAATGAGCTGCACTACCTGAGCAACTTCTGTGGGTTGTAAATACTGCCTCATGCTACCTCTATGGTGAGAGAACTGACAAAATACAGTGACTAAAACCATCAGCAAGAAAGGACAAGAACAGAGAAAAAGTCTGTGGTTACCACCTGCAGATCCACTTCTTTATAGGGGTTGTTCCATTTGCACAACAGCAAGTGAAATTGAATTACAATCAGGGTTGCTTCCTAACTGGACAGATTGATTTCATAGAAATGTGGTTAACTTGGAATTATATTGTGTTGTTTAAGTGCTCCCTTTACTTTTTTGAGCAGTGTACTAAAATAACACACCTGAATATGTCTTTAGGGTGGTGGAAATGTTTAATTTCCTTGTTATGATCGGGTCTTCTTTAAACCAAATTGAACATTCTGGCTAAATTTTCCTGATGATAACCAGTCACCAAAATCTTTAGAGAAACAACAGCATTAAGCTGATTAACGATCATGTGACGGTTAAATCTCGTTTTGTTGAATGCATTATACAATAGTTCAGAAGAACAACCTCCCTCACACTCAACAAACAAAAGAGAAGGTCACAGGTGATGGAAATCTCTAAGGCAGCAGGAGATGATGTGGATTCAGGCAATACCATGTCTAAGAGCCACACTGCTGAGAACTAAGAGTAAATATTACAAACCCCGTAAATCACACACAGGATGGATTCCTGTCTCCAGCAGCATGTAAGCAATTAAACCCCCTGTTTAAAAAACACATCACACACATATAGACACTGCACTCTAAAAAAGAAAAAAGTGTGAACTTATGCAGAACTTACCAGCAGTTCCTGATCCTGTGTTATGAGCAGATGTCCAGATTCAAATATCATCAGCTTCAGGATTCCTTTGTTTTCACTGGACTTAAACACCTTCAATAAACACAAATGGTTTGTAAGAAAACACTGACCTTCATTACTGCTGCTTCATCATGATAAAAGAGATTTTGAGCCAGAACATTAAGCAAGAGTCCAAAAACCTTTACTGGGATGATACATTGCGTTCTCTGCTGGAAGCCAGGGATGCTTTTTTCAGGTCTGGTGACTCACAGCGACTCAGAGCGGCTAGAAGAGAGCTGACTGCAGGGGGTAAAGAGGGCAAAAGCCGCGTATGCTCAAAAAATCCAGGGACTCTTCTCATCCCAGGATCCACAGAGCATCATGAACTACAAACCCAAAGATGCACAATGTCCCAAAGACAACGCTCTACCCCAGGCTCTCAACAAATTCTATGCACGCTTTGAGGACTCTGACATCAAACACCCCCCCCCCCCCAGCACCTGAAGAAGAGCCCCTCAGACCCTTCGGAGGATTAACCCTCGAAAGGCTGCTGGTCCGGACAACATCCCCGGAGGATGCTAAGGGTTCTCCGAGGTCCTGGCAGAAATCTTTAACACCTCCCTCAGCCCCAATGAGCTGTGCCTACCTGAAGACTGCCACCATCATCATGCTCCATAGTGATGGGCCTGAATTACTACCGGCTGATAGCCCTCACACCAATAGTCACCAAATGCTTTGAAAGACTGTTTATGACCCACATCAAAATCACACCAATATGCATATTGGGGAAAAATGGTCCACAGAGGACCACACTGCCCTCACCCACCTGGAGCAGAAAGACTCTTGTGTCCGCATGCTCTTTGTGGACTTCACATCTGTTTTCAACTCAATGATCCCTCAGACACATTGCAATAAACTTGCACTTCTCGGACTAAGCTCCTCCCTATACAACTGGGTCCTGGACTTCCTGACCAACAGGCCCCAGTCTGTGAAAATCCACAACAGCTCCTCCTCCACTTTAACCCTCAGCATCGGTTCCCCTCAGGGCTGTGTGTTGAGCCCCCTACTGTTCACACTGCTGACATGTGACTGCTCAACTACCCATCCGAGCTGTCATATAGTAGTTTGTGGATGACATGGCAGTGGTTGGATGCATCACAAACAATGATGAGTCCATCTACGGACAGGAGGTGGAACATCTGAAGGGTTGGTGCAGAAAGAACAACCTTTGCATCAACGTAAACAAAACAAAGGAGATGATTGTGGACTTCAGAAAGGGCAGACACACTAACCTCCCCCTACACATCGGAGTATCTGCGGTAGAAGTGGTCTCCAGCTACAGGTACTTAGGTGTCCACCAGAGTAACATCCTCACCTGGAGTGACAACACTTCCAGTCTGGTCAGGAAGGCACATCAGCGGCTCTACTTCCTCAGACGGCTGAGGAGAGCCGGACTCACCTCCTTTTACAGATGTGTGGTTGAGAGCATGTTGTGCTCCAGCATCAATGTGTGGCATGGAAGCTGCTCTGCTGCAGACAGGGAAGCTCTGCAGAGGGTGGTGAAGGCTGTACAGAGGAGTGTTGGAGTCAGTCTCCCCACCACCACAAACATTTAAACCTCCAGATGCAGGAAAAGGGCCTCCTGCATCATGAAGGACCCCACTCACCCAGCACACACACTTTTTGTTCCGCT
>JAOUQT010000033.1:25110811-25134455 GCA_025769995.1 Xyliphius kryptos
TTTGGACTGTGGGAGGAAACCGGAGAACCCGGAGAAAACCCACACGGACACAGGGAGGACACAGAAACTAAACCCAGATTGGGATTCGAACCAGGAATCACCAGCGCTGAGAGGAAAACGTGCTAATTACCGAACCACATAAATATAATTAAAAAAAAGTATTACATAACCACCGAAAATTTAAAAACACACACACACACACACACACACACACACACACGCACACTATACGGGGCAATTTTGAGCATTACACTTTACCTAGAACCCATGTTTTTGGACTGTGGTAGGAAACCGGAGAACCCGGAGAAAACCCACACGGACACGGGGAGGACACGGAAACTCCACCCAGATTGGGATTCGAACTGGGAATTACCAGCGCTGAGAGGCGAAATATGCTAACCACTAAACCACATATTTTTAAAAAAACGTATTAAATAACCACCGAAAATTAAAACACACACACTAATAATAACAACAACAATAATAATAATAATAATAAAAATAATAATAATAATAACAACAGGTTAATGTGTGTGAAGGCCGTGATTGGTCCATTCCGATCACGTGACCCGCCGGTTCATGTGCTTGCAGTTCTGGTTCTGGAGGCCGGAGAGAGAAGTCTCGGTGAGCTGAAGCCAATTTTCCTCAAACTGCGGATCTGCGCGGCGGCTTTGCGGGAGTTTTAGGTGTTTCGGGAGTTTGTTTGCGGGTTTATGGAGCAGGTTGAGGGGGGTTTATGACTTTAAGAGCCTCGGTCACTGAAAGACCTTGAGCTTCAACACGGAGAGTTTAAAATGTTCCGAATTAAACCGATATTTACCTCAAACAGAGCAGCCTGTCGCATTTTAATAACTAACGCCTTTAAAATGTCGCTGTCTGTCTTTGTTATTATTTGTAATTAGTTACAGAACGGAACGCCTCGGTGTCTTTGGCGTGCTAACATGCTAACGGGACTGTTAGCATTCATTCACAGCGGCTCGTTTCTGTCGCTTTGTTAATGTTGGGTTCTGGGTCACTTTATTGAGTTATATAAGTTCCACATATAAGATAATTAACTGATATATGAAGTCTGTATTTAAGCAGGACAAGCGGAAGCTCTGTGCAGAGGTCGTGTTTCCTGAAGCCGGGTGCTGTTCCCATCCGCACGCTGCAGGGGGCGCATTACTTGGGGTTCATTGTAGATCAGGGGGTCCAAGCTGTTTGCAAAGAGGGCCAGATTTTGATCAAATGAAGATGTTTTAACGTTATATAAACATACACACGGTTGTAAAACTGACCGTTCCCACAATGACCTCGTAATGACCTTCTTTCAGATCTGAAGAGGCAGATAAAAACAAACTATAGAATACAGATACTTTAGGCCATCTCAATCTAAGCTTCTCTGGTACGACACTCGAATGCTTCTTCTCCTATCTAACAGATAAGACCTTTAAAGTGCTTTGGGACCAGGATGTTTCTAACCCTCACCAGTCACTGGAGTCCCACAGGGCTCTGTACTCGTACCCCTCCTCTTTTCATCTTACATGTCATCGCTGGGCACCATCATTAAAATATTGCCAAGAAACTAAAAATATCTTACCATGCTGTTAACCACTCCCTTCAAACAAGGACAGAAAAAGGAGTGGGAGCACCTCTTGATGCTTTTTGCATTTTTGAGGAAAAAAACTGGCAACTTTGCTAACTTCAGTAGACCTGGGATTGGAACCCACGACTTTCAGATTGACAGTCCAACACCCAAACCACTGAGCTTCCACACCTCTTATTTATTGTGACGAGCCAAAAAAAACACACATAAGACTGAAGTGACAGGCCGTAAATGGACCGTGGGCAGGACATTGGACATCTATGATGTAGATCTGCTCTGTTTGGAAGTTTGTACCCCTGCGTTATGACGTCACAACTACAAATGAGATCAGAAATAATTACAGTTAATGAATTAATGTAATTCATCTTAAACTCAAAAGCGGTTCACTCAAAAATTTGACAACTTCACTCCCACTGAGGATGTCAATTAATTTTGCTGCTCTTACGTCTATAGGGGGTGCTATATAGGCTATATTTCTAGTTGGAGCTTTTTTATTCAGTCAGGCTGCTTCATGCAAATTTATCCACATCATAGTCTCCATGGAGACGGGTTGATTAGCTTTATTATTATTATATAAATGAATGCAATCCAGCCGGAGACTTTAAAGCTGTGTGTGTGTATATTTGTGTGTGTTCGTGTGCACTGGTCCTGATGATGCATGAACTTTAATCTTATGTCTTTGTATAAATAAACCACGTCTGTATCAGATGATGATGTCATAATACCTGAGATCAATCAGTATAAACGTTAACTCAGAAGGTCACAGGGTTCATTACTGCAGCTTCAGTATCAGTTCCGTTTTGTAGTCCATCTGTTCCTCTGCAGACTTTGTTAGTCCCCTTTAATCTGTGCTCTGATGTTCAGGACCATGGACAGAGCGGCTGTTATTAGGGTGGTGGCTGATATTCGGTACTGCAGTCACGCTGACATGTGATGTAGAGAAACAGATGGACTACAAAATGAAACTGTAGAACTACAAAGTCCTTCTGTATGATCAGTTAAGCTGACCGCATGAACGATGTGAGTCGAAATAAGTGGGCGTGTCTAATAAAGTGGCCGTGCATCTTGTTTCAGGTCTAATGGCTGCAACGTTACGGCTCCTGTACTTGGTGTCTCGACCAGGTACCAATCTTTTTTTTATTATTTTAATGTATTTTTTTTTGAGGGAATTTTCTTACCCTGTAAGCACTGGGATAGGACTCAATAAAGTGCATCGTCCAATAGCCGAGGCTTCCTGCTGATTTCATACCTGTGGCTTCTGTGTTACAGGCTGCTTGAGTGCCGGCCTCAGTCATGCACGTCCTCTCAGTTTATCTGCACACAGAGCGGGCTACAGTGAGTACACACACACACACACACACACACAGAGAGACACACGGTCATATGTAGTGTGTTATACACCACAGCTGAAAGGTTTAGGACCACTTGCAAATTTCCCTCGTTTTTAAGGAAAACACAATGTCCTGCAATTCACAGACGATATTTGTCCATTTCACAATTAATTAAAGTATATCAGACAATTTAAAAAATATAAATAAATGTGTGTATTAAAGCCTGTTTTTGTATAGAACCTTATTAAATCTCCTGGTATGGACGCCAATCCCAGTTAAGGATGTTATTGGGCCGATTAGGTCGTTAGGAAGCCCTCGCTCCATTGTGATGCACGGCTGTAAAACGTTACACTAATAAGTGAGCATAAGAGGGAGCACTACGTTTTAGGTTAGTTTAGTATCTAAAGCATTAGCAGTTTTTGGTTTTCTTACAGACTCAAAATGACCAGATAGAAACAACGTTCTTTAGCGAACCGTCGGTTCGTTGTCCAGTAAAACGAAAGACTGGGTGTGATGGGTGTGAGGCACGGCTTTTTATTGGCCAGCATGAGGTCCAGCATCCCGAGGTCGTCTCTTGACCGTTGATGTTGACGCTGGTGTTTGACCGGTTCCACTTATTACAGCTGTCAGTTGACGGCCTGTGGGGCGTCTTTCTCTCAAACTGCACACTCTAAGATATTTATCTTGCACAGTTGTGCATTAGGGCCTTCCACTCCTTTTTCTGTCCTTCTTAGAGCCAGTGTGTGTCATTCTTCGAAGGTAGTAGTTAACAGCATGGTAAGATATTTTAGTATCTTGGCGATATCTGGCATTGAGTCGTTTTCCTTCTTTCCAACAACGGATGGCTCTCTAAAGAACGTTGTTTCTTTCTGGTCATTTCGAGGCTGTAAGCAAATCAACAACTGCTAATCACTTATTAGTGTATTCAGCCGTGAAAAAAGTTCACCAAGTAGCTTTCATACAAATCAAAACAGAGGCCAGCTTTAAAAACGTAGGGAGTACTGATTAAAGAGAGTAACGTGAGATCACTCGCTGTCTGTGTGCGTGTGAGCCGGACTGGCCAATCACAGACTGTGTAAACAGTCAGTTAACCAATGAGGATTTTCCTTCAGCACGAGCACGGATACTGACGAGTTTTACTCGTTTCATGCTCGTCCTCATAAAAAATGCCGTATCCGTACCGAATACCTGTATATACTCCAATCAGGACAAATGGCTCAGCCAATCAGATTTAAGGAGTGTAACGACCCACTTTATAATTAATCGTGATGGAGTAACAGATTACTGTAATTAACTCTGTATCAAGTGCTTACAACGTCTGATCCTATTGGCTCCTGTTGTCATGTGTCTGTAACTGATCTGTCCGCAGAGTACGTGAACGCTCAGGACGTCCCCACAGACATGAAGTCCATCACAGACCGGGCGGCCCAAACCCTGCTGTGGACCGAACTGTTCCGAGGTCAGTGAGCCTTTACGTTGTGCTGACTTTAATGCGAAGCGATTAAGAAGTGTATCACAACGATAAATTAGATGATGACGAGATGATGAGTTCCAAAACAAAGTTCTCATTGGTTCCCGTCAGGTTTGGGGATGACCATGAGCTACCTGCTGCGTGAACCCGCCACCATTAACTATCCGTTTGAGAAAGGTCCTCTGTCGCCGCGTTTCCGTGGAGAACACGCCCTCCGCCGGTACCCGTCTGGAGAGGAACGCTGCATCGCCTGCAAACTGTGTGAGGCCATCTGTCCAGCTCAGGTACACACACACACACACACACACACACACACACCTACCTGACATGCTCTCGTCTGCGTGATTAAGACCGACCTCTCGCCTCTGTACTCAGGCCATCACGATTGAGGCGGAGCCTCGCGCCGACGGCAGCAGGAGAACCACGCGTTACGACATCGACATGACGAAATGCATTTACTGTGGCTTCTGTCAGGAGGCGTGTCCTGTTGATGCCATCGTGGAGGTGAGGCCTGTGTAATTATGGTGTGTCTCCAGGGAACCGTGACTTCAGTCTTATATACGGCTCGCCAGAATAAAAAAAATCCTGCATTTTATTAAATACTGTTACGCAACTTTCTAATCCAATAACAATGTACAATCATAATACAGATGTTTTGGATTATTTATCATTAGCATGCGATAAAGCGCAAATACACTGTAAGAAAAATAAGAAAAATGAACACAAATATGGTGGCTTAGTGGTTAGCATGTTCTCCTCTCAGCGCTGGGGATTCCCGGTTCAAATCCCGATCTGGGTGGAGTTTGAATGTTCTCCAAGTGTCTGTGGGGGTTCTCTGGTTTCTTTCCACAGTCCAAAAAACATGGATTCAACGTAATTTGAATGCTCTAAATTGCCCTGTATAGTGTGTGTATGTGTGTGTGAGTGAGTGTGTGTGTGTGTGTGTGTGTGTGCGTGTGTGCGTACGTATGCATGCGCTTGAGAGAGAGTTATCATGTAGCTCGAAGCTCTCAGAAGGTGAAAACATGTCACAGACGTCCCCTCAAGGCGCTCAGGGAAACATCACTGTGTCTCTGCACTGCTATCTGTCTCTCTGCGCACGAGCGCTGAAATGTCAGCGAGTCTGTCCAGAGAGAGAACACGACCAGATGCAGAGCAGTGAGTGTGTTGGTGTCTGTTTATTCTTTATTCCACCTCATTCATCACTTCGTTCATATCTTTGTTTGCTGGAGGGGTTGGATTAACAAAGTAGTTGTTTCATTTGCGGCTGAAAGGTTTGATAAAGTTTTACTGGAATATTAAAATGTTGAACAGAATATGCTCTGTACTACTACTACTAGACTTCTGAGCAATCAAACACAGGTGTCCTGATTAAATTTCTGCATCTTAGTGGCATCAATAATGAAACTTATACACTCACTGACCACTTTAAAAGATACACTTTTTTGTTTCTGTATAGATATACTAGCCATTACCCGTTCTACACTTGGGTGGCATCAGTACAGGCGTCTTTCATTGAAGTCTTTCACTGATTTGCTTATTTGACAAGATAATCTTCTTCAGTTTCATTAAAGTTTTTGGGAAGTAATGCGGTGCTGTGGGATCAGACACATTTAGTCAGATGTCCTCGTTGCTCTCTCTACCCGTGTGACATTTGCTATATTTTAATATTATGATTAATGATTAAACATTTATTTATTTATTTAAATTACAACGATACTTTCCAAGAAGTAACAACAGCAGAGAATAACAACAAGCTTGCATGCAAATTTCCAACTCTATTCTGGACACTGAACCCTGTCCACAATCAACCATTAAAAAAAACTCACTACCAGTTTTAGCAAAAGTGATGAATAAATTCAAATCACCAGCAGGGTGGAGTAAAATGTTATTAACAGGTGGAAGTCTTCACATAATACAGACATGTTGAGTGTTCCAGGTGATCTACCAACATGCAATGAGCGATTGAGGGATTGGGCACGTCTGCTTTAAGTGCTGGGTGTTTCTCAGCACTGCCATTATACTGACCTGGAAGTAAAGTGTTGGGCTTTTTTCAACTTCACATCTCTCTCCATCACCTTCATCAACTCATTTCACCGTTACTCTCCACTGAAAGACCTCTGAGGTTCCTCCGAGTCACAGGACATTACCATTAATAGAAGATAAAGTGCATATGATCTGGGACGTAACGGTGTGCACCTTTGCGGTCCGTCTGTCTTGTGTGGATGTATTTATAGAGCAGTGTTCCTCCATGTCAGGTGTCCAATGCATAATAAAACACAGTGAATGGATCCCTGCATCCTCTGACTAAGGTGACCCTAATTTGGAAGCAATACAAGGAAAGGACAGGACAGAACCAGCAAAACACAACACAGCAAAGTGCAGGGTGCTCTGTGGAATATTCTAACATACACTTACTGGTTAAGTTTACAGATAGTAGTTCTTCTGTTTCTTTGTGTAGTTTCCGTGTTCTCCGATTGTTAAAACACAGAGTGGTGGTGTTTCATTGGCACTCTTAGGATGCTGGTGGATTATTCTTAGTTCAATGGTGACATTATAGCTCACACTGTCAGTGTCACTGCAGCCACCCTCTCAAATACCACCTGGTCTGTGGTGGTCCTGTAGAGGTATTTATGTATGGCCTTATATCATGTTAAGCGGAACCACATCTCAATAGATATAAATCATTCATTCATTCATTGTCTTCTGTTTAATCCTCTATCCAAGTTACCAGTGGGGTTCCCCATGCCCATCCTGGGGAGAACATCTCGGGCTCTGGGCAGATACACCCTGGACAGTGCGCCAATCTATTGCCGGGCACACTCACTCACACAGCCACACACATAAACATACACTATAAGGGGCAATTAAGAGCATTAAATTTACCTTGAATCCATGTTTTTGGACTGTGGGAGGAGAACCCGGAGGAAATGTATGCGGGCATGAGGAGAACATGGAAACTCCACCCAGATCGGGATTCGAACCGAGAACCCCCAGCGCTGAGCGGCAAATGTGCGAACCATTAATATATAAATATATAGATACAAATTATATATAGTCCTATATTAGCAATATTGTGTTGCCTCAGTGATGGTGATGCACTTCTTTACATTATATAGTATACAGGAAATTAATTTGGGTTAAATAATAAGGAAGGGTGTCCTCATACCTGTGACCCCATCATAGAGGGTGGACTCTTCCTCAATCTCCTGCACTCACTGATAATCAAACTAAAAAAGGAGAGACTCTGTCTCTGATATTTCTCCTTTATTCCAGACAGAGGTGTCTGCTTGACGTGTGTGATGCTCCAGCTGCAAACGTGATGTTCAGAGAAATGGATCGGACGCCTTGGACTGACGGCACATCCATTACCACTTATCAGGTTTCTCCGTGAGACCCTAGTCTACGTATGTGTGTCTAATCTCGGTTCACAGGGTCTGTGACATGGCCCAATGTGAAGGGAACGCCAAGATTAAGAGAACAAATGTCATTAATGGCAAATGCTTCGTAATCTGTTCAAGTGAACGTGTCGGAATGTGAACGTGTCGGAAACGTGGCGCTAAATATAATGTGGGCCGGCAGACACCCATAAGAGTGGATGCCCCTCTTTGAAGAATTCCAATTACTGTCAGTGCATGGAGTGGGTACTCTGTGCTAATCCATGCACAACACGTCTCAGGCAGATGTGTATGTAATTTCCCCTGTAATTAGTGTTTATTCACTGTAGCACGATTTGTCCACAAATAGCTGAAAGTTCTCTCAGAAAAAAGAGGGGTGGATGTTTGCCTTTAAAAGACTGCACCAGGTTGTGTGTGTGTGTGTGTGTGTGTGTGTGTGTGTGTGTGTGTGTGTGTGTGTGTGTGTGTGTGTGTGTGTTGGCGTTTGCCTGGAATTACTTGTTTTCTGCTTCCAAGTCAGATATTTTTATGAGCTGTGCTTCACCTGTTCACAACACTGACCTTCTTTGAAGAACTGTATGAATACATCACCTAACTACACAATTCAGCCACTCTTTCATTGCTGAGTCCACACACACACACACACACACACACACACACACACACACAAGATCCCTAAACCAAAAACAAGTTGTCCACCAGCAGCGGTGGCTTTCTGTAAAAGGTCTAACTAGGTTGGTTCTTAAGCAGGTTCCACCCTCCTGGATTAAATTAATGTTTCGTTGATTTTATTCTAAATGTCAATAATGTAATATATGTAAATGACAGGCTGATGCACTGATGTTTACTTTGCAAATAAAAGGTGTTGAAAAGTTACAAAATAACCTTACACAAATATCTGAACCTTTAATATAATATTATTCAACTGTTATAAACTGTTTTTACTGAAGAATGAATATGAACATCACTTTTGCTCTTTCCCTGGTGTGTGCTCCCCTCTCCGGTGACATCCAGGTTCTACTGGGATCTGACCATGTTGCTGCTGATGGTGGGAAACTTGATTATCATCCCTGTGGGTATCACTTTCTTCAAGGACGAGCACACGCCCCCCTGGATCGTCTTTAACGTAGTCTCTGATACATTTTTTCTCATGGACCTGGTGCTTAACTTCCGCACAGGCATCGTTAAGGAGGACAACACAGAGATCATCCTGGACCCGCAGCAGATCAAAATTAAGTATTTGCGCTCATGGTTCGTTGTGGACTTTATTTCCTCCATCCCGGTGGACTACATCTTCCTGATTGTGGAGACGCGTATAGATTCAGATTTCTACAAGACAGCTCGCGCTCTTAGGATCGTTCGTTTCACAAAGATACTCAGCCTGTTACGGCTGCTCAGGCTGTCCAGACTCATACGCTACATCCATCAGTGGGAGGAGGTAAGAGCTTTTCACTGCTAACATCCAGGGACACGAAACATTTTCCATAGTACCTTAAAAGTCAGTTCTTGGGCCTATTTTCTTTACTGCTTATATTTTTTCCTCCCCAGTTTTTATTATTTGGGGGTTGGTGAGGTCTGGAATTTGGGGAACGATTTTGTTTATGTCTTACACTTCTGCTTAAAAGTTTAGGATCAGAGGATTTTTAAAGAATAAAAATGTTTATATTAAAGCCTATTTTGTATAGAGGCTTATTTTGCTGTCCTATTTTCAGTCCTCTGCCTAAATCTCCTGGTATGGTCGCCAATCCAAGTTAAGGTTATTGGGCTCATTGGTTGTTAGGATACCCTTGCTCAATATATGCATAGCTGAAAAATATTAGTTAATACTAACAAGTAAGCATAAAAGGGAGCACAACATTCTAGGTTAGTTCTGTATCTAAAGCATCAGCAGTTGTTGGCTTGATTACAGGTGCAAAATAGTCAGAAAGAAACAAACTTTTTTAGAGAGCCATCAGTCCATGGTTGTGTTAAGGAAGGAAAGGCTACTCAATGCAAGATATTGCCAAGAATCTGAAAATATGCTCTTACCATGCTCTTACCATGCTCTTAACAACTCCCTTCGAAGAGTGACGTACACTGGCTCTAACAAGGACAGAAAATAGAGTGGGAGTCCCTGATGCAAAACTGTGCAAGAAGATAAACATCTTAGAGTATGCAGTTTGGGAGAAAGATGCCCCACAGGCTGTCAACTGACTAAATGAAACCTCTCAAACACCAGTGTTAGCATCAATGGTTAAGAGGCGACTTCAGGATGCTGGACTTCATGGCAGAATTGCCAAGAAAAAGCCATGCCTCACGCTGGCCCATCACTGTGTTTTCTTTTTTATTGGTCAGCAGCTGTCAGTTGACAGCCTGTGAGGCGTTTTTCTCTCAAACGGCACATTTTTTATCTTTTTATCTTCTACATTTTTAATTATTTATCTTCTTGCACAGTTGTGCATTGGGCCATCGGGACCTAACCAATTAGCCCAATAGCATTCTCAACTTGGATTGGCGACCATACCTGGAGATTAAGGCAGAGGATTGAGAATTGCTAATAAGACTATACACAAAATAAGACTCTATACAAAAATATACGTTAATACAAACATTTTTGTTCTTGAAAAATCATCAAATACACTAATTAATTGTGAAATGGACAATATTCTTTGTGAACTGCATGACATTGTTCTTTACTTTCAAAAAGAGGGAAATTTGCAAGTGATCCTAAACTTTTCAGCGGCAGTGTATCTTATTCATACTTATTTAAGTCACGCCATGTCCATCTTTCTTCTATCATACAAAAGGTAACAACAGGGCAACCCTGAAATACATGGTGCCAGCCAACCTTCTTTTTACAAGCTGCTGGTAATGTTTATTTGAGTTGGGGTGTGGAGGTTTATCTAAAAGCACTTCTATGCCCTAAGTCTTCATATTCTTTACATTATTTATATTTTCTTACAGTTGCACAGTAAATTGGCTGTGTTTATTTATTGGCCATCAGAATCTCTGAAAATAATGAATGCGTGAATAATTTTGAGTAGCAACAGCTGAAGTGGAACTGTGGCGAGGTATTAGTATAAATAAGGATAAAATACATTTTAAAAGCATGTTGGTCTTAAAGATTTTGTTTTGTCATGACAGAGAGCAGGGACTGAAACAGATTATGAGAGGATTACCACTGGCCTATTGCACTGATCCATTTGTCCCTTAGAACAAGTGCGCTTCACTAACTGGACCACAAACCTATAAGTCTGTAGATCTCTGGCTAATGACTTCCTACATTTTCTTCCTCCGCTGCAGCTTCCTCGCAGTCAAGTTAATGCTGGAAACTTATCAGCTCAAATGATATTTGTCATGTTATTTGTTTTTTAATGAAGCAGCAGGGAGTTGTATACTTATCCCACTGAACGATAATGACTTCCCTTATTTGACAAGACACAGAGATATAGCGCTAAGTCTAAGGAAACAGCTCGCGTCTCAGTTGATGCATATAAACAGGGAAATCGCAGGGTCCATTTTGCCTCACCTCCTGGGAGAACGGTGGGAGTGTAATTAAAGCAATAATTAGAAATGTTCCCACATCTCGAGGTGAATCCTTCAGCAGAGTCTCAGATGTATGAGGTGTGAAGCGAAGCCTCACTTCCCAGCTGGGGCTTCATTTAGTCAGGACACACTCTGGTTCAGACAGAACATCTCAGAATTCAACTTAATACAGCTGTAACTTTATTTTTATTTTTAACCGGATAGTGGTCATGCATATATTGGTTGTAAAACTTATAATGTAAGCTCCGATATCATTTATTATTTATAAAGATTTACCCAATAAATGCATGTTTTTTTAAAAATGTTCAAATCTAATGGGTGACCAAAGTCCAGGTTACATGTTTTTTTTGATGACATACAGATGAATATTTATTATATTTATATTGATGAACATGAGAGAACCACATGGAGCTGATTACCGAGTCACAGCTCAATTAAATACCAAACTGTTTTAAACTCCAAACAAACACTGTATTGAGCAGCTGGTGCTAAAAGATTCTGGGTAGCAATGGGCCTGAGATAAGAACGACCACGATAAAAAAGATCTTAAGTGCTCCAGGGAGCACGCCGCACTAAGCGGGGCTACCCTGCTGCCTCACTGTCCGCGGCTCCTTCACTTTGACAGCTGTGTTACTGTAGCTGTCATATTTCACTATGGTTAAAAATAAGACGATGCCCCGATGTGCCTCCTCCCCGACATGCTTCCGCTCCGACTCCTCTCCCATAGACAAAGGCACGGAGTGGAATTAAATTAGTCATCATGTGATTAGATCAAAATCAAATGAAAGCACTAATGACTAACCTCAGAACCACCGCAGCACCAGGCGCTCCTGACGTCAACACAATCCCCACCCTGGCTGTTGGAACAAGCTCTAAAGTCAAAAGCAAACATTCAGGGGGATGATTTGAGTGCGTTAATAAACGGGGTGTTTACACTTGCCCCCTGTGGGCCAATACGGGTTAAATGATCATGCTCAGCTCCCCCGTTATGGTAGAACGTCCAAATCCCAAGTACTTCCTGAGGCTAGTGGGTGGAAATTTAACAGACAATTGTGGAAGGTGCATTGATTTTAGTATGAGGAGTTTTTCAGCATTCAATACCATCTGTATTTGATTATTAGGCAGAGCCGGAACATCCATCTCTAATTATATTGGGATGCAGTGATCTTTCAAGTTTTACAGCTTCACGCTACTCCCATTATGTGCTCAATTTGGAAGGAATTATCCTGTATACTGTCAAAAAGCTGGCCACCATGTCAATTCTTAAAATGATCACGTAGTGCAGCAGTGTGACTGAGCCCCTTTTTTTCTTTTCTTTTTTTTTTTTCTCTTTTTTAATTCATTTTCACACAGTGACCCACCACCTTTGTCAGACTCTGGACTCTCTGAGATAACTGAGGAAGAAAGAAAGGATGAATAGCATATTACGTGGCGTACAAAGAGACTTGGCAGTTGCAGTGACGAGTCCTTCAGAAGGCAAATGTGCCTTGTCTGATATTAATATGTTCAGGAGGCCACTTTGAAAGACTTGTGTAACCCAGTGCTCATTTCCATATGCCAGCAGGAGCGGGCGAAATTAATAGAACCATATTTATTCTTCTGTGAACCTTAACAATCAGTCAAGTCTCATAGCAAACACGATTTATGCAGTGAGTGACCATGTCCATATTTTCATGGTACCTGGTTCAAATTGCCCACACGGTCAGTCAATGAGTGAGTCACGTAGTCACGATTTGTGTGAATCAATTCATTAAAGCAAGTTTTTTTTAGCCTGGGTCTTTTCTTACTATCGTTTTTGAATACTAGCGTTTACAGGGGGTACTGTTTGAGACGACTGTGAGAATCACAGACTAAAAGTGTTATTATAAGTGTCTTGTAATGGACCTCTGCATGTTTATTTCCGTAACCATTAATGATATAAAGTGAATGTTTCAGTATTACTGTTTAACCTTTCTCTTCTTCCTGTTTGAAACTCAGCAGCTTTCAGTTCATGTGAGCACAAATTACCGATTTGTGCAGATCATAAAAAATGATTTTGCCGAAATTGCCTATGCCAATCCAAGGTCTTCACTAATAAAAGCCAGGATAGGCTCCAACACTGTGACCCTAATCAAGTTGAGATATTTTAAAAGTGCCTGAATATTTCACAGTACTTTGGAAACAGAGATTATAATGATGATGATCTGTTTTTATTCAATAGTCAGATCTGTCCACATACTTTTGGTCGTATTGATAATGAAAGTCTTGGCAGAGCTCCCCCCGTATGTGTGGGCGTGCTCATCACTGAAACAGAAATTAAGGATTGTTAGAGAAGCTGTATCCGGAGGCAACAAGAGCATATGACAAGCAGTTTAATCCATCTGCCAGCGATGGCACTGAGGCACTAAAACACTCTCAGGGAAGCCGCAAGAACGTTTGTTGCACGGTGCGCAAGTAATTGTCTTGGAATTCACATGGATCAATCACACTGAGCATTCATCATCATTAGTAACAATGACAGCCATCACCAGATGCTTCCACAGAATTTTTGTTTCATCCAGCTTCAATAAGACAAGTCTGTTTGTTGATATGAATACAGACTCACCGGCTTCCATTTTTATTCTATACTTTATGTTCTGTCTCTTAATAAAATAATTTCCATCTATAAACTTTTAAAGCTATGAGGTCTGTTAGGTTCTCAGTGAGTAAACTCTGTGATAATGAGATTGGATGTGTTTTAAATCTTGTAAAACTGATTTTTGATTTGAGTTTATTGTGATTCTTGAACCTGATTCTGATTCAAATCATCTATTATATTTTTATTATATCTGGATTAAGTAATAATGATGTCATAGTTTAAGTGACTTTATGATCTGATTAGGATTGGAATTACTAAAGTGAGATTGTGATAGCAAAGCAGATCCTAGATTCAATCCAGTGTGAGATTTGCATGTTCTCCCTGTATCAGGATGGTTTTATTTAGTTAGCACTGTTATTTATGTAAATAACACGGGGTTCAAGACTTCTCCCTGGTTTCATTGCAGTAGGTGAGCATTAAACGTGTGTGTGAGATGACTTAAGGACAATAAGAGGACTTTAGTCTGTCATTGACGTTTGTGTAAGTGCTTAACAGAGTAATAGCAGAGTGAGAGAGAACATCTGCAAAAGGGTTTCTTTTTAATTGCATGTATATATTTTTAAATATAATTTTCTATACTTTATTCTGTGTTACTCCCATGAACAAAGAAGCTTAAACCCATTTACTTGGCCAGACTCAGACTGTAGAATAACTCAATATCACAAAGGATTTCAGCAAATTACTTTGAGTATTTCACTCGAGTCATCGGAGGCCGGTCCTCACTCGTGTTGCTAATTTATTAGAACTGAAGATCGACGAGTGAGAAAGTAAAAGTGACGGACAGAAAGCGAGAGAGCAACGGAAGGATCAGTCCCTTTGCTGAACCCAATTATGTGTAATGGCTTCTGCTCTTTCATATTATCATTTTTATCTGAGATTTGCATGCTGTCATGCCAGACTGAGTTCTCAAGCTCAGCTCCATATAGAAGCTGACAGAGACATTTAGCGACAGCTAACAGTGAACAGTGAACGTGCTGGGTTTTTTTTTTCCCATGCAAAGAACACGCATTCAGAGCATTGTAGTGCCCCCTAACTTCACCACTGTTATGTGTTAGTATGACATATCTGAAGAACCAACATTTATTTAAAACTGGACCGGACATATTACTTTTGTTTTCTTTTTTTCTATTTTTGCAAATTTATTGATTGAGACTTAAAATGTCAACAACATTAATCTATTAATGGTCTTAACAATAAAACACTAATGAGTAATGAGTATAGATTTGATTAGTAACACAACATTTAACAAGTAAAACACTTGACAGACACATTTCTAGCTTCAATGTTCATTATTTTAGCTCCAATCACCATATTAATGGACTTTGGAGTCTCATTGTTACATTCTGTAGTCCTTCTGTTTATCTTCATACTCTTTTGTCCCCTTTATTCTGTCTTCTGATATTCAGGACTCCCCTCAGAGCAGGTACTCCATCAGCACTACTTGGTCTGATCTACTCATACAACCACACACACAGTCATAACAGTGCTAAAAATGATACCTTCTCTGCGAGGATTCTAAGCATTAGAGATCAGTAACTATAGTATGTAAAGAAACTGTTTTTTATTCCTGCAAACACATTTATTAATACTAAATATTAAGACCATTAAAAGCTTAATAAAGTGATAATTGTGCTGTCTAGTATTATTTTTGCCATTACAGTTTTGCAGTATTAATAAACGAACTGTCTCTCTTTCTGTCTCATTATACAGAGTGTGAAACATGAATCATGTGGTGTTTTTTACACCCTGATTAGTTGTGTGATGATGTAATGTCACACAATTGCATTTCATTTCCATTTAGGAAAGCAAATGAACAGCGCCTGCTGGAGGGAGGACGAATGAATAGCCTAAGGTGGACTGAGTGAGAAAGGTGCGATGGAATGGATGACTCCACTCAGAAAATGCAAATGAAACCGGAGCTAAACTCTCCGAATTAACAGAGAGGAAGCTTGACGTCTCCTCTCATCCGAGGAGAGGCTCTGCCTCTGCACCTCATCATGATATCTGTTTTTTAGTATGTGCATTTTAAAAAAGCACAGCGGAGTGGGACCGGGTCCCTACTGGAAAACAGATGTTAGGTTTTTATTTGCTTCATAATGACAGACTGCAGCTTCTGCTTTACTAATTAGTTTATAGATCGCTAGTTAAACAGATGGATCACAATAAAGTAAAACCATTTTGCAGGAATAAAGCTGAATATGATCGTATAATACTCTATAGCAAATGACTGTAGTGAGAACAGCACCAAAAAACATTATTGTTACCAATTCAGGAGATGTGAGTATTACAGTTAGCATGTTCTCTCTGTCTTCTGAAAAGCTCCGATTTACTCCCACAGTCCAAAATCATGCATTCAGATGAATTGGCCTGAAATTGACCCAGATGCGAAAGTGTTTGTCTGTATGTCTAACCTCTTATCGATTGTAGCCTTGTATCTTTCCAGATTCAACATCAGATCTCTCTCTTTCAGTTGACAGTTGATCAGTCAGAGAGTCAGAGAGGATGTGGTCATGGGGGGCTTCATGGGTTCCTCCCTTGCATGTTTTCCAACATTGACCAACGAGACATATCTCTTGTGTAATCACATGTACAGGTAGCAGTTGTTTGTGCTGACAGTATGGTCGGGATTGGAACACTGTAATTGATTCATACAGCTCTTCAGAGACATCGAGGAGTTGAGTGGCTTTTAATATGGAGAGATGTGGTTAACAGTGCACACTGCGGCCTAAATGGGATTAAGTACTTTTAAATTGAGACAGCCATTAACAAGCCGTAGTCGTCATAAGGGTCCGGTGGAGGGGTGTCCCACGAGGCAGTCAGCATTAGGATTAACGGACCTGGCTTCCTCAACAAAGTCTCTTAATCTGGTTCTGTGTTTCTCCTATGTTGTGCTTAAGAAGTTGATTAGTGAGTTTCTACAGTGCCCTGCTTACTGTAATCTCCATTCATGGACCTTATTTACACACACATACACTTGCACACACTCTCTGAGAGCACAGATCCATTAGTGGCATCTGGGAAAAAGAAAGCAAAAGGACAGCGATTATATAAGCTGGAGTTCATTAGAAGCATCGGCGTATGTGACTGAGTACACGGCGCCCTAAAATAGGAGGCAGATTAACCAAAACGTGAACTGAACCATTACTTCACAAAGCTTACTTAATTTCAGATTATTGTTATTATTATTATTATTTTAATATAGGGCAGCGACTTGTACTTCTATCTCACAGCAAAAAGGTCCTGGGTTTGATTTCATGTGGGGCGCAGTCCTGTATGTGCATTTTCTCCTTGTGTCTTCGTGGGGTTTCTCTGGGTTCTGCAGTGGCCTTCTGCATTAAAAAGCCATGGTAATAGTAAAACTATAGATTCTACATTGTCCAGTAGTGGTGACATCAGTGCACTTACAGTGTCAGTACCAAACCCAGCTTAAAGAGGAGAGTTACATCAGCAAGACTTTTATTGTAAAACTGAAGGCTGTTAGCTTCAGAAATGTTGCTTTAAATTTTATGGCATTTCCATAAAATCCAGGGGGTAATTTAGGCAACGTGATAAATTTAGCTCCTGCTGTGTGATTAATGAGAGTCTATGTCATTTAGATATTGATCTTTTTATGTCAAAATTAGGAAAAGCCTCAGGCAATCAGGAGAATCCAGACATTTCAGTTTGGTATCCACTTTCAGCTGTACAGTTCACATACAGAACTTAAAGGAACTGTTTCCATGGCTCAGGCTTTACACTGATGAATTGAATTTGTCCCACAGATTTTCCATATGACCTATGACCTGGCCAGTGCGATGGTCCGGATCGTGAACCTGATTGGTATGATGCTCCTGCTGTGTCACTGGGACGGATGCTTGCAGTTCCTTGTGCCTATGCTTCAAGACTTCCCGCCTGACTGCTGGGTTGCAAAGAACAAGATGGTGGTGAGTTATGTAGTCACTACGTCCGTGTGTAAACAGGAGGCTTTTCCTTATTGTCAGTAATAAAGTGTAATACAATAGGTTCATTATACAGTGAGCTTTATTACCAAACCATGTAACTGAGTCATTTTATTTTAACTAGCTTTTTTTATGCTTTTTGTCCAAAAAAAAAAACACCAGATATAATAAACTTGATGTTAAATAATTGCTTGATTTAATAGCCTTAAAGCAGAACCTCTGATATTAAAGGCTTATCTAGTCCATTCTAAATCTTTGATTTTATATAAAAGACTTTATTTATAAGGAACATGAACTGAGATTTATCTGCTATGTATCTTCTGTAACATTTGCTGCATTTGTTTTGATGCACACATTTCAAAAGCAGGTGAAGTTTTCGGAAGGTGACATTTTTCAAAGTGTATTATGAGAAATCATGTGTCTCAGATGCAAATGTTGTAAAGGTCTACTTCAAAAAATTGTCAAGTATTAACAGTTTAGTGATGAGCGCCCTCACTGTGCTTTAATTCTGCTTTATTGTTTGTCAAGAGCTTTTGCTTTTCAAGTGGCCCTGGTGCTCATGGATGTGATGAGCCCAGGTTCACTGCAGACTCTCCTTCACTTGGTAATTGAGTTCTCTGTAAGATTAGATTAACATGCCCTTAAATACACCCAGTGACCCTGAATCACCTTCATGAGAAGGACCAAAGAATCCATGCAACCGCAAAAAATAAAACCTCCAGTGACATTTGATTTATTGCTCAGATACATTGGTAGGACGGAGAGGAGCTTTGGGACTAATAGTGATCTGGCCATTAATGTACAGAAAATCTGGAATAACGCAGGCACAAATCAGATTGGAGTTTAAAAGGCTGATTAAATTGAAAGTAGGCCACCAAAACTCTGCGGGTAGAGGAATTGGGGATGAGGCATTGTTCATTCTCAGGATGCTATGGTATTTTTAGATTGCCACACTTGCGTTCAGCAAATATGTCAATAATAAATATTATCTTGATGTAGTAAAAGTAAGTGATTAAACAACATGGTTCTATGGCTGATGTGATCAAAGGTCAGCTGATTAAATTTCAGGTTTCATGAAATTTCATGAGCTGTAATCTATATATTAAGGATCTGGATGGAACTCTTTGTTTGGCCATTTACCTTATTGTTATAAATACTAATTAATGACATGACCCTTTAAGACATCTTAATTTTTTTGTTCTATTTTTGGATTATTATTATTATTATTATTATTATTATTATTATTATTATTATAATACCAAAACAGCTGTACTATACCACCGCTTCTCTCTCTTTTTGCCAGCACTAGCAGCATCCCTTTCAGGGATTTGCCCCTTCAGAAATTACTTGGAAAGCAATTTGGGCACATCTCCTCAGAAGAGAGGCGATATTGATTCCACATGAACTTCCACAACGTTCCAAAGGGAAAGAGCCATTTATTCACAATTTTTGTGATGCACTGAAATCTCTCTAAATTACCAAACTGCTCCCTCCTCCTCCACACACACACACACACACACACACGCACACGCACAAACAGACACACACATACAGTTTCCGCATGTACACTGTGTTCCGAATTATTATGCAAAAACTGTTTAGGAGTGATAAGGTAACATTTTTTTTTTGTTTGGAAGTTAAACTCATTGATGGGGATGTGTGTCAGGGCTCTTTGTATCACTGAAAGAAATTGCAGACACTTGTGCTAATTAGTTTGGCAGGTGTGTCCAATTAAAGGCAATACTATTTAAGAAGGCTGTCCCACATTATTAAGCAGCCTACATTTTCAGCCAAAATGGGAAAGAAATAGGATGTGTCGGCTGCTGAGAAGCAACAAATTGTGTTTAGGTGTTTAGGTCAAGGCATGACTACAATAAACATTGCCAAGATGTATGTAGCTGATTCAGAGCACACACGTGTGCGTGCTGATAAGGGAAAATTGAGGACACTTTCCAACAGGCTATAATGTCAGGTTGAAAGAGCAGCTGCAAAAATGCCTTGCCATGGTGCCCCCAACACCCCCCAAACAACAAGATGCAGGGTCCTTCAGAGGTTTGCAGCTGTGCGTCTACTGCACACAAGCAGAAACGTCTCCAGTGGGCCAAACAATACATGAAGAATGAATTCAGAAATGTTTTGTTCACTGATGAGTGCCATGCCATGCTCGATGGTCCCGATGAATGTAGCGGACGATGGCTGGTTGATCAACACCCCATGCAAAATATGCTACGGCACCAACAAGGAGGAGTTGGAGTAATGTTTTGGGTTAAAATCATGGGGAGAGAGATTGTCAGCCCATTTAAGATCCCTAAAGGGGTAAAGTTTACCTCCATAATGTATGTGGAGTTTCTCAAACAGCACTTCCTGCCATGGTTCAAGAAGAAGAACAGGGCATTCCACAGCAAAATCATTTTCATGCATGATAATGCACCGTCTAATGCTGCAAAGGACAGATCTGCATCTCTGGCTGCTATGGGCATTAAAGGGGACAAACTTATGGTGTGTCCCCCATGCTCACCTGACCTCAACCCCATTGAGAAACTCTGGAGCATCATCAAAAGGAGTGTCTATGATGGCGGGAGGCAGTTCACATCTAAGCAACAGCTCTGGGAGATCATTCTGTCCTCATCCAAAACCTGACAAATTCAATGGAAGAGAGAGTTGAGAAGCTTCTTTGGAACACGGACAACAAATGTAACATCATCTAGAATAAAACCAGGTGATGACTGCAGTTCATATAGGTCATTTTGGAAAATTTGCATAATAATTTGGAACACAGTCTAGGCTTCTCTACCTATGGTTACAAAAGATTTCAAGACAGTGGGACCTGGGTCTACCTGGGGTTCCTTGTCCAAAGGGACGTGTACTGGGAATTGACAAGGGGAAGCTTTGAAATCTACCTGAACCTAAACAGGCTTCTCTCATTCTATTGAAGGAGCAGCTCTACTCCCAGACTCTCTGCATCTGGTAATGGAGAACCCTGTGATGGACATGCAGTGATTCCAGATGCTTGTGCCTGTGATCTTATCCTGTCCATCATTACTGATGGTTTATATCCATACCAGCAGATTGGTAACATGCGTAGATTGACATGAAGAAAGAGGGATTTGTAGGAAAACTGAGCTCCTGCTACGCCAGGACACACCGATCAATCAAAACAATCTTCAGAACCAAATGTATTTAAACTCCTCCAGGAAGGGCAAGCTTTCGTCTCTCACCCTGAAGACAGCACCCCCTTCATTTGCGGGAAAGTATAATGACCTCAGGCGTAGAGGTGTTCATTGTCATCATCAGAATTGAAATGCTCAATGTTTAAGGTTGGTTCTGTGCAAAAAGTAAACATCATCTGCAAATAACGGAGATGTCCTCTCTAGCATGATGTGAAAGAACCTACGTCAGTCTCTTTTCTGCCTCGACATCATGTCCATTAATCTTGACAGTCTTCAACTCTTCACTGTATACAGTTTCTCAATTTTCTCAACAACGGCTTAAAAGCTGAGCACATGTGCTTCGTCATGTACATCATAAACAGTTCATTGTTAGTCCCGCGTGTAAAATAGAGCGACTTATCTTCCTGCTTGCTTTCACGTGTTCAACATGATGCACCAGATTCAGCTCAAATCCAAATAAACACGTGTTAAGTCACGTATTGTGTTTGTTTTCTAGAGCCCTGGAGAAGTGTTGACCAGCCAGTTTGGAGTTTGCAAAGCCCCTCAGAGGCGGAATCAGGTAGGCGTCTTCTTTGTAATGAGAAAAGCCCTGATGTGTTCATGGGATTGTCACATGACATTGGCTTTGTGCTGTTCTCATATGAAGCTCTTAAAGGAAATGCTCCTGGTCATGACCATGTCTCAGCTTACCTTCTCTTCATTCCTGACGATGCAGTACATATCCACCTGCAGGGCTGCATTCCCTCGGCCGTCATACAGCTCTCTGCCCACTACTGCACTGATCACGGGTGTCAGTGTAAAGGCAGAGAAGTAGTTTGTCTGCAAAACGCAGATTAATACAGATTACGTAATCATCTTTAAACAAACCCTCATCGTTTTTATTTAAAATATCAGAAATGATGGGGGGGGGGGAGCGCCTGGAGGAGATGTCCAATCACAGCTATACAGAACATGTGGGAAATGTTATTGCTGCTGAAGAAAGATCTAGCAGATATAACAATCACTGGATTAGGGGCACATGGCCGGAGAAAGACTGTAGGCGTGAATAATGCAAGTGTGTCCACTGGACACAGTCATATTGTGTACCGCAGAAGAAGAAACCTTTATCACTGAGGGGTAAACAGAGAAACTTGGGCAACTCTTGTGGGCTGTTCCTGTAACGTTGTATCAGGAGTACAGGAAGAGTGCAAGTCATTCGGGTCACACATAGGCTGGCCACATGTCGGATGACCCCGGAGGGCAACGATGGACATTGAGATGATCTGGTGGACTGGATTCTGCGGTCATGGGTCAACTTGAATGTGCAAGATTTTCGACAAATCAAACAAAATGTTGAAAAAATCCACGATTAGTCAAGTGTTCCTAATCTAATGATCGTGTAAAATCAGTTTGTGTATTTTTTTTGGGGAGTTTATGAATTGGAACGAATTAGGCCTCAATCTTTCCATTTTATATATATACTTATTATTGTGATTGGATATACACACCCCGGCCATTTTATTAGGTACACCTGTTCAATTTATCGTTAGCAAATATCTGATCAGCTCAATGCAGCATGTAGAGGTCAAGACAAGTTACAAACTGAGCATCAGAATGAGGACCAATGTGATTTAAGTGTCTTTGAACGTGGCATGTTCGATCTGGTGGTGTATTTCAGACCACACACACACAACCACACACACGCTCAACCAGGGTTGAAAGTGCGCAACGATGAATTAAGGCAGTTCTGAAGTCTAAAGGGTCCAGATTCCGGTGAGTGTCATTTTCATGCCAATCTCGCGCATGCTAGATTAACTACCGGATGCCATTCAAGAGCTAATAATAACCATAACCTACCAGATATCCGTAAACATCATTCGGCTTGGCGATAAAGAGCTCGTTTAAAATGTATTCTAGCCTCTGCGGCACGCGGTTCGCTCGGTAAAACTCTACCGCTTTATTCTTTAAGTCATAGAACTCTTGATCGTCCTTTGATGTTTTGCCGCTCGCGAAGCCTTTAAAAGTCATGCTGCTGCCGTTACTAATAAATTGTCAGTGTACGCGGTCGAGGGGGATGTTTACATTGCGCGTTGCTCGGAAACGTTTATTTTAACATCGCGAGATTCTCGCCGCACGCTTCCGCGGTAGTATGACGAGTGTTTGGGGCACGCGCTGTTGCCCGTGGCGACGTCACTATCGCAGTGATTCGTCAAAGTTTGTAGCAATTTCAATGTTCTGATTAAACGCGGACTTACGAAGCTCTCAGCGCACATGCGCAGTCTACTCAAGGTCATTCGTTGGGGTCACGAGCAAATAAGTGTTTTTCAGCGCTCTAATTAGTCTAATTAGTGTTTCCTTTCACACGCTGCTCCCATGGCAACCGCGCGCTGATTGCTTTGCCATGACGTCATCTTAATGGCCGCGTTCGAATATTTGACAAGAAAATGAAAATATTCACCTGCTGCTGTAAATGTTTCGTTTATCTCCGTGTTTGTTCTAGACACTTCAAATAATATTTAAATAAAATAAATAAAACACTCTTTAAATAAATAAACTTCAAATAATATTTAAATAAAATAAATAAAACACTCTTTAAATAAATAAACTTCAAATAATATTTAAATAAAATA
>JAOUQT010000033.1:25240882-25252559 GCA_025769995.1 Xyliphius kryptos
CATACCAAAGCTCTGTAACTTCAATGGCGACTAGTGCCAGAGCTTTGTGTGCGGGAGGATCCAGGAGCCCTAACACTTTTCACATTATATATGAACAAAAGTAATAAGAACTTATATTTCCTTCAGTCTCATTATTACAGGTGTTTAATATCAGACACCCAGCAATGCATTCTGGACAACTGTGTCCAAACTTTGTGGGAGGAGTTTGGGGCAGGCATTTTCAGTTGCAGCATGACTGTGCTCATACACTTCAGGAAAAACTTAAATTGAGATTGTGAGCTAGGTTTATTGTGTAAACATTCATTAATTCATTTGTAATCTTTCGCTTGATCCTCTAGGGTCACGGGAGGGGGAGGAATATTTCAGGTGCTGGGCAAATACGCCCAGGACAAAGCACCAATCTATTACTGGGCACACACTCACTTATACACACACAAACTACAGTGAGGAAAATAAGTATTTGAACACCCTGCTACTTTGCAAGTTCTCCCACGTAGAAATCATGGAGGGGTCTGAAATTTTCATCCCAAGTGCATGTCCACTGTGAGAGACATAATCTAAAAAATAAATCTGGAAATCACAATGTATTATTTTTTTAATTATCTATTTGTGTATTACTGCTGCAAATAAGTATTTGAACAACGTGAAAATCAATGTTAATATTTGGTACAGTAGCCTTTGTTTGCAATTACAGAGGTCACATGTTTCCTGTAGTTTTTCACCAGGTTTGCACACACTGCAGCAGGGATTTTGGCCCATTCCTCCACACGGATCTTCTCCAGATCAGCCAGGTTTCTGGGCTGTTGCTGAGAAACACAGAGTTTGAGCTCCCTCCAAAGATTTTCTTTAGGGTTTAGGTCTGGAGACTGGCTAGGCCACCTTGATATGCTTCTCACGGAGCCACTCCTTAGTTATCCTGGCTGTGTTCTTTGGGTCATTGTCATGTTGCCATCTTCAATGCTTAAACTGAGGAAAGGAATTTTTTTCCCAAAATATCACAAAACATGGTCCCGGTCATCCTCTCCTAAATACAGTGCAGTCGTCCTGTCCCGGTGCAGAAAAACACCCTAAGAGTATGATGCTTTCACCCCGTGCTTTACAGTAGGGATGGTGTTTTTGGGAGGGTCTCATCATTCTTCGTCCTCCAAACACGACGAGTAGACGTAAGGCCAAAAGGTTCTATTTTGGTCTCATCTGACCACAGAACTTCCTCCCATGACTCCTCTGGATCATCCAAATGATCATGGATCACTTAAGACGGGCCTGGACATGTGCTGATTTAAGCAGGGGAACCTTCTGTGCTCTGCATGATTTTAAACTAAGACGTTTTAGCGTATTACCCACAGTAACCTTGGAAATAGCGGTGTCAGCTATCTTCAGCTCATTGACCAGCTACTCTCACGTAGTTCTGGGCTGATTTCTCACCTTCCTTAGGAAGATACGCTACGAGGTGAGATCTTACGTTGAGCACCAGTCCGAGGGAGATTGTTAGTCATGTTTAACATCCTCCATTTTGTAATAATTGCGCCAACAGTTCACCAAGCTGCTTGGCAATTGCCCTTTCCAGCCTTTGGACAGCTCTTTGGTCTTAGCCATGTTAGTTGGAGTCTTACTGATTGTGTGGGTGGACAGGTAATGACCTCAGGTGCTTCTAATTTAGAATAATGGTGAAGTGGAGTTGGAGTCTTTGATGAGGTGTTTCAATACAGGTGTTCAAATACTTATTTGTAGCAGTAACACACAAATAAATTATTTAAAAATCATACATTGTGATTTTTTTTTAGATTATGTCTCACAGTGGACATGCACCTCAGACCCCTCCATGATTTTTAAGAGGGAGAACTTCAAATACTTATTTTCCTCACTGTAAATGCAGAAATTTAGAGCAGTCAATTCACTTTGAATCCATGTTTTTGGACTGTGGGAGGAAACCGAAGAACCCAGAGAAACCCACGCAGACACGAGGAGAACATGGAAACTCCACCCAGATCTGGATTCAAACCAATCCCCAGCGCTGAGAGGCCAACATGCTAAACTACTAAGCCACCATACCCCCACTATGTAAACAATTACAGTTTTTTATGACTAAAACAAAGTGTCTCCTTCTTTGATCTTCACCATGCAGGTTGTGGATCTTTTGGTTGCCATGTGTAGAGCTGCTCTCGAGTCGCCACGGAAGAGCATAATTTTTGAGCCCTATCCCTCAGTAGTAGATCCCAATGACCCTAAGACACTCGCCTTCAACCCCAAGGTGACTGTGCTTTTTTTAACACTGAGCACTAAGATCTAAATGTCTGTTTAATATTTTTTTGCATTAGAACCAGTAAGGCTAGTTTTGTATAACTTATTTATCCTGCACACAGAAAAGCTCTTTATATTTGCAGTGCAGATGATTCATTCTTTTTGTGTTTTTCTGTTTGTACATCCTGCACCTCTCCATGACTGATGCGGGACAGAAGAAAAATTACGAAAGACTGCAGAAGGCACTGGACAGTGTGATGTCCATCAGGGAAATGACACAGGTACGGTGATGATGACATAGCAGGAGGTTAACACAAGACATAATAAAGACTCAGGACCTTCTGGATCTGAGGCAGTAGTGTTAACGTTCTCTCCACCACATCACCCCATGATTAATCACATTTACCCTGATTCCTTTAAGTGTCCCTCAGCTTCACCCATTCACCAGCTCATCTCTGTTCACAGGGCTCGTATCTGGAGATTAAGAAGCAGATGGATAAACTGGATCCCCTGGCACATCCTCTGCTGCAGTGGTGACTTACTGAATTAAGTTTTTAATTGTTTGTAGTTATTATTATCTTTAATTTTTTTTTATTTTACCTTCTGCAGGATCATCTCCAGTAATAGATCTCATATAGTGAAACTGCCTCTTAGTAGGGTATGCTGTTCAATCTGTCTCAGATCAATGACGGATTTACTTAGATTTGTATTGGCTTTAATTGCCCTTTTTATACATATATTTTTAAACAGCAGCTGAAGTTCATGCACACATCCCATCAGTTCCTGCTTCTTAGCAGCCCTCCTGCCAAAGAGGCTCGATTCCGCACTGCCAAGAAGCTCTATGGGAGCACCTTCGCATTTCAGTATGTCGTTTCTCTTAATTTGTGCGATTTTAATAGCTCCGTCTTTTTATTCTACATTCAGTTTTCTTATCATTTTAGGAGCTCCACCTACCATACTGATATACTTTTTAGTTCTACAATTACAGACTGTAGTCCTTTTGTTAGTCCTCTGTACCCTGTTTATCACAGAACAGGTATTCGTGCTGGATGAGTCTCAGTTCTCAGTGCTTGATGGTGTGATGAGACTGATGCTGCTTAAACTGGACACTTTTGGTTGATGTAAATCATTATGTTTATATAATCAACCATTATCCTATTTCTGTTTTTTTTTCTCTTTGTGATGTTAGTGGTTCCCACATTGAGAACTGGCACTCTGTTTTGAGAAATGGATTGGTCAACGCCTCCTACACCAAACTGCAGGTAGGACTATTAAAATCCCTTCCTCTAAGCTGCAGCTGACTCTGATCCCTGTCTGTTTTATAATAATAAGCAACAAATGAATTTAAGGTTACCAAGGAAACATGTCAGTTCTGTTCTTGTGGTCTCTCGGCGTCAGAGCCATCATTCCCGTGAATATTCCTGCAAGTGTGTGTGTTAAAATGAGAGCAGATCATTGCTCTGCCAGTGACTCTTGCTCTTTCTAACTCAAGCTGCATGGGGCAGCCTATGGGAAAGGCATCTATCTCAGCCCTATCTCCAGCATTTCCTTTGGATATTCAGGTAGGTTCTGCAGCTGGCATGATGCCACGGCACCATGGCTCTTTGTCTCACTCATCTGTCTCTCACTGTGCATCTGGTGTGGTGCTAATGGATGTGTCATGACATCATCGCATTCATCGTTGTGTGTGTGAACATCTTTTGTTTTGTCAGCCTATGCTATGTCGGTCCTACTTTTGCACCAATAACAGCTTCTACATGATTTTGGGTCTGTGGAAATCTTTGCCCAGTGCCTTTTTGAGGTCAGACACAATCACTGTTTTAATTCATCCGAAATATGTTTGATAGGGTTGAGTTCGGGGATATTCCATTTAATGATTAATATGAGAAACCTGAAGATCCTCTGGACCTTAAACCATGACCATTCATATTTTAATGAAATGAATATAATCATATTCGTGTTTTACTTATAAATACATGATCATTAAATGTGTCCATGTCAATGTGCAGCACTGTTTACGTTTACCTCATTAGCCATCATCCATGAGAATCTTATCTCATAGTTACTGTAGTGTATGTTAACAGTGTTTTTGTGTGTATTTGTGCAGGAATGGGTAAAGGCCAACATCGAATGCCAACTAAAGACGAACTGGTGCAGCGCTACAATCGGATGAACACAATACCGCAGGTCAGTCCTAAGGTGCCTGTCAATTAATTCAGAACTTAAAGAAAATGTTAAAAATAAAGCAAGTTTTCTATTCAGGAACTTAAACAGGTTTCAATTGGATCAGAGTTCCAGTCTGCTACTAATTTGCATTTGGTAATGTAATTATATTCTTGTTTTGCAGAGTCGACCAATCCAGTCCCGCTTCCTGCAGAGTCGCAATCTGAACTGCATCGCTCTCTGTGAAGGTAAAGGTTTTATAGTTTGTTATTATAGATGTTCCCCCTTGCATACTGAATTCTGCTGCTTATGTACCTGGTAGATAACATGCATGTGTCCTAAACATCTTTTGATGCCCATCTAGGCCCTGGGCAGATACACCCAGGACAGGGCACAAATCCATCGCTGGGTACACTTACTCACACACGCACACACATAATAGGGGCAATTTAAAGCAGCCTATTTACCTTGAACCCATGTTTTTGGACTATGGGAGGAAACCGGAGCACCTGGAGGAAACCCACGCAGACACGGGGAGAACAGGGAAACTCCACCCAGATCGGGATTCAAACTTCTGAACCAACGGTTAAAAATTAATTATTTAAAAATGTCAGATGATGTGGGAAACCTTTAGGATTAAAAACATGCAATTAGCTCAGATACAATCCATTTAATCATAAACCATGATTCTTAACTGAATCAATTTCTTCTCATTACTAATTAATATTAATATCCTGTATGTATGTGTGTATTTATTTTGTCATGACTGTGATGTTTTGCAGTGATCACTTCAAAAGACCTGCAAAAACACGGGAACATCTGGGTGTGTCCTGTGTCAGATCACGTGTGCACGCGCTTTTTCTTTGTGTGAGTTCTGATGATACATTATAAACACATTTATTTAATATATACATGATTTTGTGCATTTGATCTTTTTCTTAAAGACATGCCCTAACACCTTTACACCTGCATTACACCTGCATTTGTGAGATCCGACAGCGATGAGAAAGTCTGACTCACAATCTTCATTCTAGTTAATTTTAAGATGGGGTTAAATGGGGTTGATTTGGGTTGAGCCCTGAGTCAAACACCTGCTTATGGAACATGTGCACTGTGCACAATGATCAGTAAATTATAATAAGGACTGTGATATTAATCAAGCTCTTAATATTATCACTCTGACGGTATACTTTGGTACTAAAACTAACTACTTGTTCAATCTCAGATATGAAGATGGGCAGGTGGGCGATGCGAACATCAACACCCAGGAGCCCAAAGTCCAGAAGGAGATCATGCGTGTGATTGGAACTCAGATCTACTCAGGCTGACAGGGCTTCCCAGAGGTCGACCACAGGGGTTTTTGCTGCAGGAACCTTTTTAGTTTTGCTCAAAGTGAAGAGTCAGGAGAACTCGGTGTTTCAAACCCCTTATCCCTTCTCTGGGCTTCTTCTCAGCCTTTGTTCTTTATGCTTTTCCTGTATTTCATGAGGAGGCTGCAGTGTGTGTCCCCTTCCCTGCTGTGTGCTACGTCCTGTAGAGAACAGCTGGGACTGAAGGACCTCCCTCCTCCTGTACCTTCAGCAGGAAGTGATATGAAAATAAACTCTTTTTTATGGCACCCTATCAGGAGGCACGATGGTCACACTGTGCCTGATTGGTTGGCTGAACTTTATAAGAATCACAGCCCGTCCACATGCCGCCTCACCAGACTCCTCTAACTGGACCAGACACCTCGTCGGTTCCTTAAATCTGTCACTCAAACTGTTTGAGAACTCAGCCATGCGTCTCCCTCTCCAATCTCGGCTCTGTCTCATTTCCTTTCAGGCCTGAATGTAATAACAATCTCTTTCTCCTCCTCCACGGTTCGTCTACTCGCAGCTCCTCACCAACCACCAGCCGACATTTATCATTTCAGGCTTCCATAAATATAAAGCCTTTTCTGAAATCTTTATTGCATTGTGCTCTCTGGATGGTGAGCGACGGCTCCGGCTGCATCATCATCCTCTCGATCTGTTTGCTTTCATATCCCCCCAAACTGTGGCACGTATTAATACCGGAGATGCAGTTATCTCCAGAGCTGCTGTCGTTCAGCGACTCGTCCCACTGTAATCAATTTCCTTTCTTTTCGTCTGTGGGACAGAAACAAGCCTGAATGCACCCTGCTGCATGAGAGCGAGATATTTACTGCCATTTATCACGAGTGCCTCTGCTCAAAACGAAATATCCGAATGGCGTTATCTCAAGTCCATGGCTGTTTACTCCTAATCACTCGCTCCTGTAAGTTCATTATGTCCCAAATCAAAGAATACAAGATCACATTTAATGTAGCCTTACACCTGCTTATTGGTACTTTCTCTCAACTAACCATATTTTTAAGTGCAGATTTTTGCTTGTAAGTCCCAAGACTCCTTTAGACACTTCTAGGTTCAGCTCACTGTCTCCTATATTAGCTCCATCTATCATACAGAAGTTCTACAATTGCATTCTGTAGTCTGTTTCTCTACATACCCTGTTGGTCTCCTCTTTTCACTGATGATCAGGACCTCACAGAGCAGGTATTATTACGGTGGTGGATGAATCTCTGTACTGCTGTGATACTGACATGGGCATGGTGGGATGTCTGTGTGAGTGGATCAGACACAGCAGTGCTGCCGCAGTTTTCAACTTTTTAGTGTCACTGCTGAAATGAGAATCATCCTCCAATCGTTTCCAGCACTCTCATCCCTAGTGCAGCATCCTGGGATCAATGGTGAAGGACTATAGGATGACAAACATTAACTGTGCAGCAGGCATACTCTCTCTGATTCTACATCTACATGGTGGGGAAATAACTTGAGTATGTCTTACAATGTATGAGTGTAACTGCTTTATTCGGTGATTAGAGGTGAAAAACTTGTTTCTTCAAACTAACAGCATTACATTGCACTAGGTGACCCTCATGATGTCATTTCTTCTTTATTATAATATAATCAGAGTATAAAAAAACGTCAGCGTTTTGTATTCGCACAGGAATCTCGTCCTGTTACGCTCCCTGCCGGCCGGTCATAGAGCTCTCATTTTCTATTTTATGCTCGAGGTAAAAATGAGGTCACACCCGAATCAATCCTGTAACTAACAAGTCCACTTCTACAACAAATGCACATTTTCTTTGATAAACGTTTATCTGAATGTAATGTGTAAAAACACGAGTCAGAGGATCAAGGTTTCTGTGGTTGGTGTCGCAAGAAAACAGGTTCGTAACAGCAACTTCTGCATTGAAACCAGCTAAGAAACTAAATTCCTAGTTGTTTTTCTCGTTTCCACCTATCTTTAGATTTTCAGTTAAATTGCGTCCCATGTGTCAGTGCTCTGTGTAAATAAAAGCGGCGGGCAAAAAAAAGAATAAACTGAATTTGCACAGATTTCCATCATGTACTGGTGTTTTCTTCAAAAAAAAATTATATAATAATTACTGAAAGTTAATTAAAAGTTCTGTTTTTACGTCTCGTCTCGTTGGAGGTTTGTATTTGCCGTTGGTTTTCTGCAGGGGGCAGTAAAGGCTAGGAAACACGACTCGTTTTAAAAATGACTACAAACGCTAGGACAAAAGTACAGTATGAAGACACTTCTTTATCTATTTCATATAAAATGTAAAGTTGTTGAGCCTGCAAAGATTTCCGACCTTAATCCCATTCAACTCCTATGACATGAACTAGAGGAGAGGGTGCAAGTCAGGACCTCTCACCCCGAAACAACATGTAATAGAAATCTCCAAAATCTCTTAGCTGACACATGCACAGTGATAAAGGAATGACACGATAAAAGATACCGCAGGTTTAATGTGTTGGTGTCCTAATACTTTACTCTGTGAAATGTATAGAGCGACTTTTAACCTGAAGCTGTCTTGTGAGCATTAATGAATTTCCTTTCCTGATATGAAGTCACTGCTGCAGTTTTAGGGGCCTCAGTTTGATCTGCTGACATTTAAATTCTAATAACACAGAGTTTTACTCTGGGACGTTACAACTCAAAAAGTTTCTGCGATGCATTTCAAATGAGCCGCTATCAAACACTGAGCCTTTGCTGTATTTGCCTTTGACTGTTTCGAGGTGTACTGGGATTGAAGTCTTCCAAAGTTTCAAGAGCTTTAATTTAGTGTTTCTTTGGATAAAATGCTAACTAATGTTCATGAATCCATTACTACAGACTGACTAATATTTATGAACATGACATACTCATCTGCAAACAAAAAGCATGGATCCAGATTATCGTTACAGTATTGAGAATAAAGGATCTGTCTTTATGTCTAAAGGGAAATACTAGACTAAAAGACACCAGTCAAAGGAAATAGTGAACTTTACAGTCTGTCAGTGATTGGTTTAATAAATCTATAAATAATGATCAGACCGTCAAGCTCTCAGAAGAAACGGCAGCAAAAAAACAGTGTTTAATGTCAGGTCCTGCCCCTTAAACTTTACATTGTGTGGCTGGAATGTGAATGCAACTAAAAGCAGGAACTCATCTAAAGGGCCAGTAAAAAATGGCTTTAACATTTAGAATTCCTCAAAAGAGATGTCTGTACATGATGCATTTGAAGTCAATAGGTTAATAACTCTTTTAATATTTTAAACTGATTTTAGAGTACAGCAGAATACAGAGGTGTACAGCGGATTATAGAGGAGTACAGCAGAATACAGAGGTGTACAGCGGATTATAGAGGAGTACAGCAGATTACAGAAGGGTAAAGCAGACTACAAAAGAGTACAGTAGAATACAGAGAAGTTCATCAAATGTCAGTGGCATATAGTGGAGTACAGAGGAGTACCGCAGAGTACAGAGCAGTACAGTGGAGTACAGCAAAGTACAGAGAAGTACAGAGGAATACAGCAATGTACAGAGGAGTGAAGCGGAGTACAGCAGAGTACAGAGGAGTACAGCAGAGTACAGAGGAGTGCAGAAAAGTACAGAGGAGTACAGAGAAGTACAGAGGAGTACAGCAAAGAACAGCAGAGTACAGAGTAGTACAGCGTAGTACAGTGGAGTAAAGTAGAATACAGAAGAGTACAGTGGAATACATCGGAGTACAGAGGAGTAGAGAGAAGTACAACAGAGTACAGAGGAGTACAGCAGAGTACAGAACCAGACTGTGATGATAGAGTATATTCAGTATATGATGCCACTGATCAGTTGATTAAAGTGGGTATGGCATCGCAGGAAAAACACTTAACACAATGCACTAAGGCTCCAGAACCAGGACTGATGAAGTTCTAAATTATTAAATGGAATCCCAACTCATTGCATAGTATCAAGTGTGAATCAATCGAGTATCACGTCCATTAGGGGGTGCTCTAACTTTGTAAAATTATTTATTGAAACATTGCATAGTGATTTCTTTTTGTACCGGATGAACCCAGGAAGGAGTGGAGGGTGGATGTTGGACCAGGCGCTGGTGGTCTATTCTCTTAGGGTTGAAAGGCCTCTCCCAATCCTCCTCTTTTTGAAAAACCCCTCCATGTTTTTTTCTTTTCTCTCATAACCCAAACAGGTACAATGCTTTGCTGTTTGCCACAAACGAAGCAAACGAATGTTTTATAATCTATCTCCTGACAGTGAGATAGAGAAGGTCGGCTATATCATGAAGAGTCTTTTCTTGTCTTTGTCTTAGATTTGTATTTCAGGCTGAATTTGCCTCATTTCAAGTTTATTCTCCTTATAAACAGAATAAATTAGGTTATGCATTTGTGGCTCATCCAGGTCAGTGTGTTGTTGGAGATATAAGATGGAGTTTCCCCTGTTAGAGCTCAACACATCACTAATGTACAAACCCCTCAACAACATCACTCTGTATTGACCTGAGCAGTAACCTGAGACGTGAAGAGTTCCGAGTAGATTCCAGAAACACCAGCACCGATCCACATGGTACTCACTCATTAACATTAACTCCTTAAATAGCACAATATACACTAGATGGAAACTGACAAGCAGAATATAAACAAGTGGATGTGACCAGTATCACTGCAGGACAAGAGCAGTCCATTATTCAAGAATGTCCATTTTACAGCTGCAAAATGGAGCAATAAGGTTGATGTGTTTAATATGAGGGTGCAGTGGATACAGAATTTATTAAACCCAGCAAATCTGACACCACCATCACCACCAGGTCAGTGTTGTTGCAATGCTAAGAATCATCCAATTCCTAAATACGGCACTTGAGTTCTTACAAATACAAAAACTTTATAGTGACAAAGATCTTCTTGTGTCTTCTCTTTTCCTCCTTTTCTAATCTTGGTCTATCACCACTGGCTTAAAGCACAATGTGTGTGTGTGATGAGGGATTAATAATTAGGATAATAACCTAATACTTTGATTCAAAAGGAAGTTAGAGAAGCTGTGGAACGGCTGCTGTTGCCGCCGTCTTGTTTTTTCTTCTCCTTTCTAATTCCATTTGCATGAAATCTCCAGTCTTCAGAGACAATCTTAATACCTTATTATTTCCACTTCATAGCACCGATGACATCCGCACATCAGCAAACTTCACACCCGCCAGGCGGATTCTCTGCTGCCAGTCTCTTTCCATCAACCGTCCACCCCCTCCTTCTCCTCACTGTCTGTTTTCTATCTGAAACCTGTTCTATTTTGTTTCCTTCACTTCCCCTTCCTTAAGCTGTGACTCTACTTTGTCCACAAGAAATCTTTTACCCCAGACAGGTCGTTAAATTTAACCTTTAAAGGTATACTGTAGATCATGGACAAAATATGTAATACATGTAATAGTAGATTTGATTAGTAGTGAGAGGGGTGATACAGTGGTGCAGTTGCATGTTTAATTGAAACATTTACTGGATATGTGGTGATGGGAATGAGGTTCTTCCAGAGACAATAACATTTTTACATGATATTTTTTTTACTGACTTTGTTTCTTTACTGAAAACTGAAGTACTGACTGGAACATCTGTACTGAATGTGGTATTTAAAATGAACTACATACACAGTTCATGTAGAACACAATAAATGTCAGTACCTATCCCATAGAGGTATCATTTAGCCCTCTAGAGGTAATTAGTGGATCTCAAAGTAGGCATTACACTCCTAAATTTATATTGAGGTTTTTCCTTTTTAATAAGTGTATAAAACACCGCTGGTGATTTTTAGAAAGGTTGTAGCAGCACACACATGGACACACACATGCACACGCAAATTGGCGCGCACACACTGTGACGCTCGGCGTGTCAGAGCCAAAATGGAGCTCGCCGCGGCGAGCTGGAAGGAGCAGGTTGCCAGACGAGGGTGAAAA
>JAOUQT010000033.1:25259010-25270212 GCA_025769995.1 Xyliphius kryptos
ACTGAGCCTTGGTCCTCCCAAGGTTTCTTCCTAAAATAACATCATTACAGGGAGTTTTTTCTTGCCACTGTTGCTTCAAATGGCTCTTTGGGGGTTTAGGCTTTGGACTCTGTAAAGCTGCTTTGTGATGAAACTTGAAATTACTTGACCCATGTGGAACCCCATAGTTTACTCTTGCAAGGTCAGAACATTGATTGGTAACACAAGTACACTGATATTACTCTGTCAGATAGGATTTAAACCACTGAAGTGTAGATCCTACAATGTCCACAGTGTTTTTTAATCTATCCAGTAAGATGCTATGATCTATAGTAGCAAACACTGCACTATAAGATCTAATAAGACATGGAAAGAGATCTGGCTATCATCAGAGGACCATAATATGATATTATAACATTAACTATGGTGCTATGGTGAGACCTGAAACCTGACAGATAAACTTCATGAATGTTATTAGATAGAAGATGGCGATTCAGTTGGTTTAACACAATTTTTTCAAAGATTTTGGAGAGAAAAGGAAGGTTAGCTATTGGACAAAATTAGAGGATCTAGGTTGGGTTGTTTAAGTAGTGGTTTAATGATTGTAAATGAATTTTTTTGGGGGACATAGCTTATTTTAAGGGATGAATTTATTATATTTAACAGAGGCTCTGTAATATATGGGTGGAGGTATTTAAGCAGATTTGTATGTATTCAGTCTAACAGACAGGATGTTGTCTTTGAATGTGTAATTAATGATTATAGCTCGTTTTTAGATATGAGGTTGAAGGTATTTAACTCTTCTTGTTAGGTGTGCGTGCCGGTGGCCGAAACGGGAAACTTGCACGGAGGGGAGCTAAAGGGGGAGCTGTCATCGGCCTTTGAGGAACTGGCATCGGCCTCTGATGAACTGGCAGAGCCGGTATCGGCCCTTCTAGACTGGGCGGATCCGGTCTTGGCCTCTCCGGACTGGGAGTCCTCCGCCTGCCTCGTGGAGAGCCTGAGAAGCTTTCCTGCTCTTCGCTGTCTCCGACAATCCCCTTCTCTTTTGCCTGCACAGAGGAGCAGAGAAACACGGCAATACCCAGGCAAAAGCAGATACATTCCTGACTCAGAGAGACCCCACCATCCCCCCCTTTAGGCAATCCAGTGTCACGATCCGGACCGGGTGAGACGGCGGGTTCGCGATCTGGACTGGGTGAGACGGTGGGTTCACGATCCGAAACGGGTGAGTCCGGCGGGCGTGCAGTGGCACGGTGGGAGTCCGGTGGGCACGCGGCGACGTGGGAATTTAGAGAGCGCGCATCGACGCTGGAATCAGGCGTCGCGGTGTTGCGCCGTCTAATGTTGCACTGGGTAAGATCGGGAATCCACCCGGGCGAATTGAGGAGGGTGGAACGAGGGAGAATGCGATTGCTGAGGCAGAACGTGAGAAAGTCTTCCTCGGAAGAATAATCATCCTCAGAGCTCTCACATTCCACCTCCCTGCGATCCACAATCACCTCGTACCACCATGGGGTCGCCATCCTACCCCGGGCAAAACGAATCCCGAGCGTGGGAACCAGAATAAAAAACTCACCTGTCGAATATGGGCTCCAAAAATTTGCTGGTCTCATGTTCTGTTAGGTGTGCATGCCGGTGGCAGAAATGGGAAGCTCGCACGGAGGGGAGCTAAAGGGGGAGCTCGCACGGGGGGGAACTGGAAGGAGCAGGTAGCCAGGTGAGGATGAAAATGGCGTTTATTAAACAGCTAGATAAACGCAGGATACATAAACCAACGGCCAACACGCTACACGTAACATACAAAAACAACACAAGACCAGGACAACCGGAAATGACAAGAATATAACAAAAAAGTCCATGTCACGTGACCAACCATAAACCAATGGGAACAAGGAAGAGAACACTAAGTATGGCAGGTGCGCTGAGCTCCTGACACTTGTACTATATTATTGTCTTTAACATTAGTTTTTATAACTGGTGAGTGTTGGTCACTTATTACATTACACAATGCATTACATGATTTAAGCCTTATGCTTTCAATTTTATTAGTAAAGAAATTCATAAAGTCATTGCTGCTGAACTGTTAGTGAACCTGTGAATCCAATTCAGCAGCACTCTGAGTTAGTTTGCCGATGGTACTAAAGGGGAACCTCTGGTTGTTTTTGTTGTTCTCTATTATTTCAGAATAATATTTAGTCTTAGCTACATTAAGTGGGTATTTATACTCAGTCATACTGCCCTTCCCTGCAATCCTACAATTTTTCAGAATTGTATTTATTTTATTTGTTGTTATTACTTATTTTCAAAGTAAACCTGGACTACAACAAATAAATACTTAGCATTAAATTAAGCTTCTCCGCATGAACATATATTTACGTTCATAAACCATGTCTTAGTGGAAGTGGAGGTGGAATGGGCACAATAAAAAGTTTTGCTAAATAAAAAGTATTGCTAAATACCTGTACATTTATCTATAGATAACCAGATTACATATTAAGAATATGACTAAAGGTATATACAGTACAATAGATTAAGCAATAAAGAATAAACCTTGCTTTCTACTCTACCTGTGCACCAATCGCCAGACAACAAGAGCCTTTCCCTCCACTCTACTTGTGAGCCAATTGCTATACGCCAAGCACCTTTCCCTCCATTTTTCCTTTGCGCCAATAACTAGATGACAGGCCCCTCGCATCATCCTTTTCTAACGAACTCATGCGGCAGTCACTATAGAGATGACACACACCAAGTGTCTTATATTATTTATACATGAACAAAGTAATCAAAATGAAAATAAAGTATATAAAACACAATTTAAAGCAATCATTAAAGAACTTTTAGGGTTTAAATGTTTTGAACAAACTAGCATTTTTATTTATATGGAACATATATAATGTTCATTACAATGTCATTAGATACATATAACACATTTATTTTATTATTAAAAGCAATATTTGAATTACAAGCACTAATGTCTGTAACTATAGAACTATTGCCAATGATTTGTAATTGCCATTGAATGCAAATTTTTAAAGTACTTAAAATGAGCATATAAAATTTTGTACTAGCCAGTGGAACCAAAATTAGACTTTAATGTTTTTTTTTACTTAAGTAATTTAGTAATACAGGTTTATACTTGTAATAAAGGATTTTTTAAAAATCCGAATACTGCCTTCACTGCTGATATGAATCAGGACTGGTAAGAATGCACTAGTTTTGGGACAATGGACAGCAGCCCCCTTGTGTAAGAGCGCACATTGTGGCTGCTGTCCATGGTGCCGAAACTAGTGCACGCTCAGTGCACAGAGCACCGTTTATGAACTCATGGTTGAGTGATTGTGGTGTAAGAGAACTTGACTTGCCCGCAAAGACCTCTGAGTTCAACCCATCAAACACCATTAGGATGAACTAGAACACATATTGCAGTCCAGTCTTTCATTTCCAGCAGCAGGGCCTGAACTCATAAATGCTCTTTTGGATGAATGGGCAAAATTTTCCCACAGGAACCTCGTGACAACTTCTGTAGGTGTAATTTGTAAGTATCATTACTTTTGTCCATAAAGTCTAAGTAAAAGAGAACAAAAAACAAAAATGTTTGCAAAATGTATACATTTATATATATTTTTGTCACTCTACGCGTCGTCCCAGGGCTGTTTTACACAAATGTTTGGATTCACACTCCTCCCCGTGGGTCTTCGGCCATGCACGCTTCTGATTGGTCATTCCGAGCCCAGTATGCAAATATTGGCCATCAAGGGGCGGGGACTAGTGAAGACCCCTACGAACAATGACGTCACACGCGGAGTGGCAACTGACACACTAAGAAAGAAACGATCTGGAAATAGCGAGCAAAGAAAATAAAGCAGGACAGAAAGTACAGCGGAAACCTGAAGAGTCAGGAAGAGAAGAAGAAAAGAGGAAAAAAAGAGGGGAAGACGTGCGGAACAAAACAGAGGATAGGAGCGCTCATCTTGGGATATAGTTCGAAAACGCGGGTGTGTGGTTTGTGTGTATGAAAGTGACGGCAGTCACAGTGACAGGGTGGGAGGGAAAAAGTAAGAGAGCGTAGGGGAAAAGAGAGAGCGAGAGAGAGAGAGAGAAAGATGGCTACGGTGACGGCGAACGGAGTGCAGCAGGAGAATGGATTCAGCACCACGAACAGCTCCGGCAGAATGAACGGACTCACGCTCGGACAGACCTCCATTCCCATGAAGGACCACGACGCCATCAAGCTGTTCGTTGGTCAGATTCCACGAAATCTAGAAGAGAAAGACCTAAAGCCGCTCTTTGAGGAATTCGGCAAGATCTACGAACTCACAGTGCTTAAAGACCGTTTTACGGGGATGCATAAAGGTCGGTACCGCTGCTCTCATCCTTCTGTTTAAAGCTGTGTGTGTATGTGTGTGTGTGTGTGTGTGTGTGTGTATAGGTTTTGGTTTTAGCTGTAGTGTGTACTTCAAAGGGCATGTGTATTTGTACGTTTAAGCGCACGTGTCCACTCGCGCACACTATCCGCCCTTCTTTCCACGTCCACGTGAATGGCTACGACAGTCTCTTTGTACAGTTATCTTTAACTAGTATTGCTATTATCATCATCATCATCATCATCATCATCATGAACAATATAACAATAGTTATTATAGTTTTTAATTGTCCTAAAATGTAATTCACTATATGGACACATATATTGGGACACATTTCTTCATCACTGAATTATTGGTTTGGTTAAACTTTTGCACAGAACAGTTAGCGGAAGGCCCTTTTCTGTTTCCTGTGACTGTGTCACATTGAATAAAATAAGGTCCATAAAAACCCATGCTTGGGTGGATTTGGTGTGAAAGAAAGCTCTTGTCCAACATCAGTATCTAACCTCACAAATTCACCTTCCGGGCAGATTTTTTTAAACACACGTGTGGAAGCTGTTGTAGCAACAAAGGGAAGACGTATACAAAAGTATACAGAGATATCATAAAACCACCAGCAGCTGTAATGTGTAACATCTTAACTCCTGAGTTCTTAAGTTTGTTTAAAATATAAGTATTTTTGCAATTCTACATTATATTTGTGTAGTGCTGATTACAAGCTTAAATATTGATATCATGATTAAAGCAGTGAAAGCAATTGGGTTGCCTAACCAGTCCTCTGTTTACTACTACAAACTCCCCTCCCCTCCTCCAGTTCTGTTTATGGGTCTACAATTAGGCTGAGTCTAAGAGTCATTGAGGCATTTATAGGTTGCCTTTTTATAAATAAGCGAATGACATGCTTTATCTTTTCACTGGTAAGACTTTTCAGAAGTATACAGCTCATCTTCGAAAGCCATTATAATAATAGACCATATTTTTTGTCTTTATTAATGAAGGAATATAAAATTCCATACTCACTGATCTCTCATGACATGAATCTTTATTTTCATTTCCCATTCGCCGGTTGTGCGGGAGCCTTGAGGGATCCCCAGAGCGCTTGCTGCCCACTAAAGCGTGAGTATATGGCATTGAATTTAAAAAGGGCAGCATTTTTATTAACAGGCCCCCCTGCTGAACAGCTGTGGCAGCGATATGTGGGAAGGGAATTTGTGAGGTGACGCAGATACAGCAGCATTCTGAAGTTTATCTTTGCACAGCAGCACTTTGTGAAGCTACATGTCAGTCAGAGGCTTTATTCATTGCTCATTCCTGATCGATCGCAACACCTAAGTGTATCTGTTTGGGCCTTTCCCAGGTCATCTGTAAGTGTCAACAAACATAAGTCATTTATTTTGAGGAAAATAACAAAACTGTTGCTATTTACAACAGAGGAACATGAGGGGTGGGTCTTCAGACCTGTATTGAAAGAGCTGGAACCTGTTTTATGATCTAATATATCAGATGGATGTAATTTGAAATAAAGCTTGATGGGTGTGTTGCTTAATGTCTTCTCCTAACGTCCGTCCTAAACTTACCCCCATATCAAGTTTCCTAAACAATGAACATGCAATGTTAGTGTCATGTTAAAATGTCTTTTGTATCCCAGTAAATTAATTTAATAGAAATTTAGTAAATGATAAATCTGAGCGAATGCTGCAGCATCTGTGGTCACAGTTATGCTGGATGTGCAGGTTTACGCCCATCGCATGGTGCATTTTGAAATAGCACATTGTTCTACAATTAGCTGAACATTGGACAAAAATACCTGGTTAAAGTTTTACTTTATGTATTTTGTTTTACAATAACACATCTTTATAATAAATAACCATATTTGGATGTATAAGTAAAGAACATCCTATTTAAAGCCACTTCATTTGATACACATTTGTTTTAAAACTCAGGAATCCCACAAAGTAGATATTATTTGGATGGTAGATGCTTCTCCTTTGGTCATGGTGGTGGTATGTCACTGTTCATTGTACTGGTACAAATAGATCAGACACAGCAGTTCTGCTAAAACATTGTGTTTACTCAGAATCAACTACATTGCTGCTCCACCTTGTGTTAATCCTGCAGTCCAGCACTGATAATGAGGAGTTTAAAACCAAAATTCACTCGCACCAGTGCAACATACACTAATACACCACAATGTCAGTGTCACTACAGTACTGAGAATTATCCACCACCCTAAGAATACCTTCTCTGGGGGGGGGGGGGGGGGGGGTCTCATCATCATCATCAGAGACAAAGTATGTAGAGATGGACTACAGAAAGTAACTGAAGAACTATAAAGTCCATCTTCATGGTCAGTAAAGCAGCCACAGCACACAGTGGGAGGTCCGGTTGGTGCATGATCTTTAGAGAGTTTATTCATGTGACATCTATATTACTGTGCATTTGCAGTTTGTCTAGGTTGCTTGTATTTTGATTTCATTTATGAATAGAGTTTAAACAGGTAAAGTTACCAGTGTTGTTTAAATCCATCCTCATTGGTACTTAATTGCCTCTTTATTAATATTGTGCTCAGCCTGGCTCCAGGTCGTCATCTGCTGTGTCAACAGGGGGCAAATTGTGTAGTCGTCCGAAGTCATCCATCAGAAATTTTACTGGCCACTTAATGTGCTTGTGAAAGTCCGTCACTGTGGATCAGCTTGATGTATGCGATCATTCATTTTATCATTCAGTCCATGGGCCCCAATAGTCCCGTAGAAACAATGTAATTGCTCCTAAATAGTTTCACAAATTAAATCCACAGCACGCGAGAAAAAAAAACATGAAATGGAAAAGATGTGTCCGCAATAATGAGCCAAGTGCAGTAGTATTTTTTCTAACAACTGGGTTTTATGCATTTAGAGTAACAGTCTACAGTGCTCTGTAGTCACTCATGAAGCTTGATTAAATTAACATTAACATAAAGGCTCTTATTTCAGGTTTATTACAGGTTATATAAAAACGAATCTATCACAGTGAGACTGAGAGGCACCACTGACAGACCACACTTTCTTTTTATAGACGCTGACAGGTGTAGAGGTTATTGTCCATTCCTCAAATAGACAGACTTACTGGCCACACCCTTTTACCAGTTCATTTACCCATCAATATAAATGCATAATAGGCTATGAGACTGACAGGCAAATAGGTTTCTATAAAAATGAAAGAAACTGGTTGGCTAGATCTCATTCGCAGGACTGACACACAAATTTCACAACTCCTTCCATGACTGACTGACAGAGAGGACTTGTTGACTCTTCTGCGGCTGACAGGTATAGACAGCTCAAGTTCCTTCTAGAAACACACCACACTTACTTTACAGAGGCTTACAGGCATAGAACCTGTTCATTTACAAAACCTGACAGGCATGCAGGTTAAACTTACTTACTAGAGACTGACAGACAAAAACGTAGAGAACATGCTGAATCGTCCTGGAACTAGGAACTAAAAGCCAGAAGAAGGTCAAATCGCAAGCAATGATATGGAGACTTTATAGATTAACCAGTAGCCTAAAAATTCTGCATAATTATTAACACAGCTACAGGAGTGCAGTCTTTTTATCAGTATTACCAAAATCAAAGTTCCTAATGAGGCATCATTATGATGTAAATGAATTCACTCCCATTCAGGAACTTGTTTGTTGTGTTGCAACAATTACTGCTGCACCTGATGCAAATGAGCTGAGTCCCAAAAAGATTTCAAGTGCCTGAAATTACATCTTTAACAGAGGAACATGCAAAATTAAAAAGTTTGATTTTCCAAAATGCTTACTCTGTAGTTGTTAGTAATTCCTTGAGTGCATTTTGGAAACTTTTAGCTTCTGATTACTGAGCAAAACAACTGGATGTAGCACTGATTTGCAGATTTGTCCTGTATTTGCTTTATTATGCAAAAGAAAACCTCGTTTGTTTTATGTATTTATGCAGCTCTGGAATATTCCCCTATTAGATTAAGTTCTGCAGGCGCACGCACAGTGGCTCCACGGTCGTGCTGAAGTCTGCACCGCTGATGGGTCTTAATGGACCCTGATGGGCCTTGACATTGCTGTACCTGAAGATGGCTGAAACATGGTGGCATAAGGACACTCGGTTGGCTTAGTGCCCAGGTTTTAGGGCTCTATTGCAGAATGGATGGGCATTCTTGGTGCCCGTGTTCTCCAGGGAAATCCTTGTAGCACTTAGAAAATAATGCTGAGTGCCGTACAACAAACGCTCTTCCGAACGGGTCACCTAGCGTCAGTGCGCTGTTTATTATACGAAGAGGTGAAGGGCGTTGTGGAGTGTCTTACTATACCAAAAACAAATAAACCAAAGCTGTCACTTCCATAAAAAAAGTTTTTAAAATCCCTTATAAATAAACTAGGGAGCTTTCTCTGTGGAATTTGCATGTTCTCCTAATATCTATGTGGGTATGCTGTTAGATGTAAACTGGAGACAGTTAAAGTTCACATGGTAATTGTCCTTTTGAGCTGTGATTAACTGAACATCTGTCTAAGTGCTGACGTGTTTTCCTCGACTTGAAGAGTAGTTTATGACGTTGGTTCTTCAACATAACAAATGTGACGACTGATTTAAGTGTTTATTTAGGTTATTTGTAACATACACATTATAACAAAGCTGAGAATAAACAAAGATAGCGGTACCAAGTGGAGGGAGACCTGTTGCTTATTTATAAATAGTTATTTAATTGTACATTTGTGGAAGGCACAGTGGCTTAGTGGTTGGCACATTTGCCTCTCAGCGCTGGGGATTCCAGGTTCGAATCCCGACCTGGGTGGATTTTCCATGTTCTTCCCACAGTCCAAAAACATGGATTTAAAGAAAACCAATGCCCTAAGTTGCCCCATATAGTGTGTGTTTGTGTGTCGGGGTGTGTGAGTGAGTAGATTAGCGCCCTAACCTGGGTGTATCTGCCCTGCGCCTGAAACGTTCTTCCCTGGATGGGCATGGGGAACCCACCTTGGGGCTCTAGTAGAGGATTAAGCAGAAGATAATAAACAAATAAATTAAAATTTGTACAATTAATGAAATTTTTATGTTTAGTACTGTATGAAATTTTTGCTTTAAAAAGAAGCAACTTAAACATCTGGCTTAAGATGATTCCTCTTTCTTTTCTAATTACCTTCAGGCATTTGGTGCTGAAGCATTTTCGGAATGATGAAGTGCATCCTGTGCTGACTTGCCTCTTATTTGTCTGTGTGTGTTTACAGGATGTGCCTTTCTTACTTACTGTGCCAGGGATTCTGCACTAAAGGCCCAGAGTGCTCTCCATGAACAGAAGACTCTGCCCGGGGTACGTTTTCATCTCGCTCTGCTTTCCTAACCTCCCTTTATGTTTTGTCTTCATCTCCCTCTGCCTGGATGCAGAGCGTTAGAGCCCTGAAATGAACCCATAATCAAACCAAAACTAATCATGTCAACCACGAAACCATGCTGTTGGATTTGATTGGCCGGATGCCATACCGGCTCAGTCCCAGTGCTGTGTGATGTTGGTAGTTGCTTTAATAAAGTTCCAAAAGGCCTTTTGAACTGCAATAGTGCAAACACCTTAGTAAAGCCTTAGTAAAGACACTGTCATATGTAATCTTCACGGTCTTTGGTCCTATAGTTTTAAAGTTTGGAGTCTTTGCACTGACTTGGCAAATATTTATTTGCATACTGCTGGTTCTTTGACTAGATTCTTTGACTAGATTGATGATGTGGCAGATGATGGACAATTCTGCGTGAAAGCTCACAGATTATTTACATACAATTGCATTGATTTTTTTATTGTAAGAAATTTGAGCTAGCTATTGTTTGGTAAAGTTTACAACCAGTTTCTGAGATTGGATTTGTCTATTTGAACAATTGATTCTATTTAAGCAAGAATCTAGTGAATTTGTTTTAAGTATCCAAGTGTGCACTGAAAGCCTTTGGGGACAAAGTATAAAGACTTGTATTTATTGAATGCAGCCACTACAAGTTAAAATAAAGCCGCCAGCAATGCACTATGGAGAAATTAACATTTCCAGTTTGGGAAACATAAAGCCAGAATAACGCTCTAACTGTAACCACATTAAACACATTTGGAAAGAACTAGAATGCAGATTGCCAGGCAGAACATGGTCTTGATCTTCCAACTTCTCCTCTAGAAAAATGTGTAAAAATGTAGACACTAAAAATTTTATAGAAAGGCTTTATATAGATGTGGAAGCTTTTATAACTGCAACATTGCAGTTGTAATGTGTGAAGGTCCTAATTTTTTTTTTCATATTGTTTAAAGAGGGACCTATGCTTAATTTATGTAATATAAAAGTTTATTGGTCAGATTTTAAACACTGTGATGAATAAACAGTCATTTGAAAACATTTAAAACATCATTTTTTTTACCTAAAACATAAATACATAAACACCTTTCTTAAAAAAATACTCAGATACCTTTAGGTTATTTGCTTCATTTGAACGAGTTCTTACTGGCTTTAATTTAAATATAGCAGGATTTCAGATTTAAGGTGAGCAGTAGGAGATTGATATACATTTGGTTATTTAGCAGACGCTTTTATCCAAAGCAAGTACCTCACTTGATAGTTGGGACCAGAACACACAGAATCCCTGGAGCAGTGAGGGCTAAGGGCCTTGCTCAAGGACTTCGATAATGGAAAGCATTGATAATTATAGTGGACTAGGGATTTGAACCCTAGATTTGCTAGCCCAACACCCTAACCTCTGAGCTACCACACCCACATCCAAATTAATGTCATTAGTCCTATTAGGAGCTTTTATTCTGTACAATGTTACGGTTTCCTTTAGGTTTTAAATGCAAGATATGAATTCTATAATTTTTA
>JAOUQT010000033.1:25300559-25311060 GCA_025769995.1 Xyliphius kryptos
CCCCCGCGACCCTCATAAAGGAACAAGCGGAAGATAATGAATGAATGAATAATATAATATAATATAATATAATATAACATAATATCATATCATATCATATCACATCACATCATATCATATCATATCATATCATACAATAAAATACAATACAATACAAAATAAAGTGGCACAGTGACTTCGACACTCAGCATTGGGGATTCCTGGTTCGAATCCCGATCCCATTCAAAACCCGAGTTTCCAAGTTCTCCTCATGTCTGCGTGGGTCTAAAAACATGGATTCAAATAAATTAATTGCTCCAAATTGCCCTGTTATGTGCGTGTATGTGTGTATTGCTGTGTGAGTGAGTGTGTACCCAGCGACAGATCGACGCCCTGTCGTGGCTATGTCTGCCTAGCGCTCGTGACATTCTCCCCTGGATGGGCATGGGGAATCCTACAGTGACCCTAGTAAAGGAATAAGCAGAAGAATGAAATAAATAAGCTAGTGCTGGGGATTCCTGGTTCGAATCCCGATCCTGTTCGAAACCCGAGTCTCCAAGTTCTCCTTGTGTCTGTGTTTGCTTCAATTCTCAGTTTTTTTCCAACAGCAAACGTTTTCAAAACCATACCTCATTCACATAACCACCATGTACTCGCAGCCATATACCTCATAGAGCAACATTCTTACTGAAAAAATATAAAAGCAAAAATAAAAGACGTTTCGGAACTGCCTTGAGTGTGGCCAACATTGCCAGGACGCTTAGTGGATGCCTATCCTCCCTTGCTGCTCCATCCTCAAACACTGCCCGTAAGGGTAAAACTCAAAGGCTTACTTTGCACTCACTTCCAAATGCTGGAATGAGACTTTGTGAACTACTGCACACCCCGCCCAGCAAGTGTTTATACAATTTGATCTTGAGGATATGTTTAGAAAATTACTTCAGCGGGTAAAACAGAATACGAAGTCAAACAGAGGTTATGGTTCCTCACTTTAGAGCAGGGGATCAGTGGTTAAAACCACAAAACCGCCAACACCCTGCCTCAGACAGGGCCTAAAACCATAGTAAAGTAAATGCCCATTTCAGGTATAAACCACACCCACTTCTGTTTGTGTAAACAAATCATTTGTCTGCACAACGGGAGTCGTTAGTTTGCCGTTGCATAAATGTTATGATGTCACAATCCTCCGGCAAGGATCCAAAAACAGGCATCTGTTAAGATTTCATTCTAAATTCCACATATAATTACCAGAGTTGCAGAGACAGCAAAGCCTATACCAGCACTCATATTGAACATATTCAATATGTTCAGTTCATCCAATTCTAGTCAGGATGAAGCAGAATTCTGACTGTGACTGAGGTCTTCTCCTTTTCACCTATGCGAGTGCTTCGGTGCTAAAATGGCATTAAAGTTAATGGGTTTCAGCGCTAGATGACTGTGGCTAATATCAAATTCACAGCATAAAGCCGGCAGATCATCATTAGCTGGCACAAATGTGCCATCTCAGAGAGCGACAAAGAGATGACCTGCTGCTTCTGCAGATTTTATTCGGGCTCTTTGGCTTCGGAGGATTTTATGGTGCAAGGCTATTTGACTCTGACAAAAAACCCTGCTGTCTTATCCCATCTAAACGCCTTTTAAACCAGCTAAAGCAAAGCCAGAGGACGGGAACGAGTGGGTGGCTGAGGATGTCAGCAGATTAATTCGATCATACAGATTTTTATTTATTTATTTATTTTTCCATCTCGCCAGGATGATAAGGAGAAACACATCGATCAGCTTGCGACTTCTCCTACCTGCTCTTTTCTCTCCCTCCAACTCTGTCTGTCTTTCTTAAGCCGTGACATTTCTGTCTCCCTGGAGATGGAGTGCGCCAGGCGGTTGCCATGGTAACTGTGGCGTACTTTGCAGGCGTGGTGGTGCCGGCACTCTCTCCTGCTGGGCTACAGGGAGTAAGGGAGGGAGTGCTCGGGAGAAAGCGCCCACCTGCTGGCTTCCTGATAATTGGCTATTTCTTTTTCTTGCTCGCCTCGTACCATCGTTTTCTAGTCTTTAACTTCTGAGTCGTGGGACTCACTTCATATTCTGGCCTCATTTTTGTTCCTCTGTTCACAGTGGGGTCATAAAGTAATCAGTGGGAAAAACATGTATGCAGCGCTGATATAAATGCAAGAATAAAGGCAAGAATACCAATAGACAGACAGCTAGACAGACCGACAGACAGGTCAGCTCATCAACAGAACACTATTTTTGCTTTATAGGCTCATCGTCAGCCTAGTAGCATAATTTCCCAAATTTGCCATGGCTTTGGTTGTTGTTTCCATCATACAATAAACTCAACTAGTTTAAGTCACTGGATCTCAACCTTCTTACCCCATACCAGGGGTTATCAGGTGTATAACAAGGCAGTGTGGAAAGCCGTTTACACACCCGCGATTCTGATTCTGTTGCTAACCTGCTGCGTTGAGCTAAAGTGGAGAATAGATTTTCCTCTGAGCTCACACTGCACACTCCAACTCTGTGATCAGCCCCAGGTGTCATCTCTGCAGAGATTATTATCATTGCAATAAAAATATGACAATTCCAATAAAGAACATCATATATTTATTTGTCTGGTTATATTTGTGTTTGACAAGCCCTTAAGTTTACTGTTCTAAACTCGACTACTACATCACGAGGAACAAAGCTCAGAGCTCAAACCTTGTGTCCACATAAACTGCACCGCTGAAACTACGCAGCTTAAATAAATTTCCCATCCTCTCCCTGACATTTAAATGATTTAACCCTTCTGAATTTCCTTCTCGTGAATTTTAGATCACCTTCAGTTTGATTCTTTCTGACAATTGTAGCGCCCAAAAAACTCAAATAAAATCAGTTTTTGGGAGCACGACACCATGAGTCCAAACCTAAAACTCTGTTGTACCTGTAGCAAGCGAATGCACTAGTGATTTAGCCACTAACAGGGTCTCATCTACCCAACTCACTCCGCGGGCCGAGTCCAATCATCAGAGCCATTGCAGCACCAACGAGACGATGGGCCTCAGACCCTGCGTCTGTACTGTAACCTGTCTGAGCCCATTATGGTAAAACCCATGTCAATTCTAATTACAACAATATAAAGGGTCAAAGATGTTTATAGTTACTAAATAACTATGATGCATTATTAATATTATTGTTTACTTTAGCAATACATGCTTTATAAGGCTTCAGCGATGTATGATGCATTATTAATTATTTTAATTAGTACACTGTAGTTTCTGTTTAATGACATTATAACTTGTTGAACTTGTTAAAGTCACAAACAAAAACAATAAAGTTTTTTTTTTTAAATAATAATAACAATAATATAATAATATATTAATGATGACATTAAAAAAAAATAAAAAAATATATAATGAGGGCAGCACCGTGGCTTAGTGGTTAGTTCTCCTCTCAGTAATTGGAATTCCTGGTTCGAATCCCAATCTTGGTGGAGTTTCCATGTTTTCGCCATGTCCACGGTTTCCTCCGACAGACCAAAAAAACAAGGATTCAAAGTAAATTGACTGCTCTAAGTTGCCCCATGTATTCGGTGTGAGTGAGTGTATGTGCAAGTGTGTGCCAAACAATAGATTTGTCCTTGGTGTACCTGCCCAGCACCCGAAACGTTCTCCCCCCCCCTCCCCATGACCATCATAGAGGACCAAGCGGAAGATTATGAATTAATAATAATTAATTCATAATTAATAATAATAATGTTGTTCAAATAAACAGCTAAAACACAGGAAACCCACCAGCCTTTACTCCCATAAACACCTTCAATGAGCATTTATTTCAGAAATGGAGGAAGAAATAAGAAGTGTGTGTAAATGAGCAGTGTGGAAGAGAGAGACTGAACAGAAAACACATACTGGACTTTTATTTTCTGACAGGTTTATGATGAAGTGCAGGTAATTCAGCAGGCTGTAAGGGTTAATGTGGGGGAATCCATAATCCATTCCAGACAGAACACAGGTCACAACCAGAAATCGAGTTTCATACGACAGAAGGTTACAGGGAGCAGAAATGCAGCTCTGTTAAGAATCAGCACTCAAGATGAGTCTGTTTCCTGATAAGAGTACGTTCATTGAATCAGCTCTTTTAATAAATGACCCGTGTGCATTTTCCGTAATTACACCCAGTTAAAATTTGCAATAATCCCAAAATGAAGTCTAATAATACAACTTACAATTAAATATAGCTTTACTGTGGTGTAAAAATCATCATAAAGCTGAATTATGCATAAAAACAAACATCCAGAGCCTCGCTGGTGGAGAACAGAGATGCCTTTATAACCCGATTACAGTCGCATTACAAACTTGAAACTAAATGAACGACTGAATTAAACTCGTAAATATCTTCTCTGTTTGTTTGTTGGTTCAGCTAAAGCCCTTTTAGGGGTGTTTCTCTACTTTTTGTCCACGGAGGGCTTGTACACTCTGGCACCCCCTGTGATCTAAATCAGAATACAGAGAATAAAAAAAATGAATGATGATCATGTGATCAGGGGTGAAAAAAGCATAAAAATCCATTTTACATCATAGGTAACTTGGTTGAGGTCAGATTAGAGAGTCAGCCATGATACAGTTCAAGGTTCAAGCTGCCACGCCCATTCATACAATTTATGTAGTTTATAAGAAGCTAGAGCCTACAGGTTCCACGGCGAGAGCATAACATTAGGACATTTCATCACACATATAGTGTTTTAAAAATCCTTCCAGTCCAGACAAATGTTAAGCCAAGGACTCAAAGAAAAGCAACATCCATCATTTTCTCCTTTTCATTTCACCTCCTTTTCTCCTCACCAGGCCGCCTGCTGTTCCAATGTTTTTGTCATCCTTCTATCTTCTCACTTTTCATCATTCATTTGGTTATGTATTTCAAGACGTTTGCTCATTAAACTGTTTTGCTCAACAAAGGTAACCAGAGGATGTACGCGCCACGGAAAATAGCAACGGTAAATCTGAGACAGAAACTTTTCCCCCTGACTCACTTTAAAACAACTTCACTTCATCCCTCGAGGAATCGGCACCGACTTGGATTCCATGTGACGTTACTCAGACGTTAATCTCTCATCAGTGCTCAGAGGAGGGAGGCTGGCAGCTGTCAGTTCTCAGAAAAGTGGTCTCACTGAGGTGTTTAAAAACTCCAGCAGCCTTCTGTGTCTGATCCACTGATACCAGCACAACACACTAACACACCACTACAAGGTTGGTGGCTGGGCAGTGCTGGGAATGATCCACCACCCAGTAATACCTGCTCTGCTCATGGTCCTGATAATCATAAAACAGAGAAAAGGGGAAAAAGTACCAAAGTATTTAGAGAAACAGAGGTACTACAAAATGTAATTTTGGTAGGTGTCCATGGTAGGTGGAACTGACATAAAAAATATGACTTAGTTTCTGTAAAATATTTTCTGGAAAAAAAAACTATAACTATAAATGTGCAAAAGGTTTAAACCCATTAAAAAGCCACACTCTTTTTAAAACGTACAGAACCTCACTTGTCGTACACACGAGATCATTTTGTCTGACGTTATGTCATGTGACTGAACCTGAATTTGAAGGTTTTTAGTCATCATGGCTGGCTTTAATCTTCCCCATTACGCTGTACATCACCAGATTTGCATGCTCTTTCATGCCACCACTTTTCGTGTCCCGTTTATTTTTAGGCACCGGGCCTAATTAGTGAGAGCTGGGATAGAGCCGCTAGCATAAAACAGCAAACATTAGCATGAGCGGCGCTAATGAGATACTGCGGACAGAGATGGGTAATTTTATCGTCATATTCTATTATTATCTCCCCATTACCTTCCCTGAGCACGGCTGACCTCTCTCCATGATCGAGAAAGCGAATTGTGTTTCTGCTAAGTAGACAAGGATTGCTAACTCTCTTGGAAACTAACAGGCTTATGCGCGTTCTGAGGTCGCGTAATGAATGTCAGCATTGCTGGACTGAGCCTCGCCGAGCTACACTGATTGTCGCCGCCTTTACCGCTTCGGCTTGACCCTGGACCTTGGCCACGCGTGGTGCGGATGTCGGAAATGAGGCATTTGCGGCGTCCCTCAATGACATTTTAAAGAAAGCCCACGTTTCTTTCTATCCCTCATGAAGCACATAATGGGCAACACTAATATTCCTGCCCATTTACCCTGTTCAGTTGTTCCAGAGACACAGTGGTGTGAACCACACGCCATGACTGGATGTCAGTCATGCTCCATCAATTCACACTGTGTGTCACGCTGAAATATTCCCCCTCATCTTCTCTTGATTCATTCCCCTGGATTTTGCCCGGGACTCATCAGTAACCATAATGCACCTGGCATGCTTCAGAGGGCCCGGGAAGGTGGCATTACACTCGAGGGGATAGAAAACACAGATTATTTGCCACCATGTGTGTATCTGGCATAGATAATGGCAGGCACAAAGCCTGTCAGGTGATTTATGTGACCAGTAAGAGTTCGGGTGATTGATGATTATTGGATCTTGAATGTTTCCGATGCAACTTGAACATAAGAATAAAAGTACAGGCACACACCTCTTGATAATGCAATTTTGCAGGTTTATTTAGTCCCATTGATACCGGTGTACAAATAGCAGTTTGGATAAACATTGCATGTTTTGTGTAAACAGTTTGAGGAGGGACATTTTCTGCACTACAACAACTGCACTCTAGTGTATGGGACAAGACATAATTAGGTGAGTTTGGTGAAGAAGAACTTAACTAAAAGACACAATATTTGCGTCTGATTATACAACCCCCCCCCCCGCACCCCCCAAATACACACTTAAAAAAAAAAAACTTTCCAGAAGCCACTTGGATATATAGACAGCAGAAAGAGCTGCCTGCAGATTCTGTAATGAATTTTCTGGGTGCTTTGGGACGTCCCTTATAGAGTGACTGACCCATCTTCTAATTTTCCTCTGACTCATCAATAACCTTCTACAAGTTGATGCCACACAATTCAAAAAACAGATCCAACTGGAGAAGATGCCTGTACTCTTTGTGTCCTTTTCTGTAGCTCTGCCAGCTATCTGGATACATTCAGGGTGTACATTCAGGGTAATGTTTGTGCTTAAGGTTTTTTGATCATTAAGAGTTGTGGGTTGAAGGAAGATATATTGTATTGTATTGCTCGTGTGTAAAACATGACGGCTCCACTGGTTGAAGGTTCGGACTGGGAGGCAACAATTTTCAATCATGGCTGCATTTCAGTGTTCGACCCTCGTCCTTGATTTTAAAAATTATTACAGTGATATTGCAGTAGTTGTGACGAGGTCACCGAGAACCTCACACCACTTTCAGCTCCCATTGCAATTTGTTGGTTTGGGTGACTTCTCCTGTCTGTTGAGACGGTCATTATGGGCTAGACAGATGGACAAATTTGCCTGCAGGAGCCTCAGAAACAGCCAGGAATTTGAAAGAGGTGATAAAGAAAGAGAGAGACGGTGCGAGCGCAGAAGCGAGGGGGGGAGGGAGAGCGAATGCGAGGCTGATGTAACACGGTGCAACGCTTCCCAGGCTCGGCTTTATTCACCCAGACTTTAATAAGACAGCCTCGCCGAAGCCTTATGCAAAAGCAAGAATGGGTGCTTTTCACAAACACACCGCCATCTCACCCTCTATTTGCCTCAACGTTTTGCGCTTTCAAGGCTCGTTGTATTGATCTATAAACTGACTCTTCATCTCAGCGTGGGCAAACCCGGTGCACCTGGTTCCCGTGCTGGCCGCCGGCTCTTTCAGGGGTGATGATGTAATCCCCGGAGGCTTATTAAAAATATATTACAACCCAACCTCACAGGTCACGTCTTTAACAACCTGCAGGATTTCTTACGTTTATGGGGGCAGGAGGTATTTTTGCCATGTGCTGGTGCCTCTGCAGTGGATTACCAGACTTTAGCTTTAAATTAACTTATAGGCCACTTTATTAGATTCACCTCAGTGCCACTTACTATATACCTTTACTTTGTAGGTCAATCAAAGACTGTAGTCTATCGGTTTCTCATGTTCAGTCAAACAATGTCACAGAGGTTTTTAGAAACTCCAGCAGTACTGGTGTATCTGCACCACGTCATGCCTGCACAACATACACTGCAGAACTGAGAATTATCCACCACACAAAGACCTGAGTACAGAGCTTCCGCACAGAATATGATGGACTGGAGTCTGTAACTTTGGAACAACAGAAGTCTATGGTACATGGATCTGTGGAGGTGCTCTTACAGATTGGCCGGAGAGTGGATTGTGGGGGGTACAGTGTTATAATGAATATTACTAATGTAATTACAGAAGTGAATGCTCACATTGATAACCAAAAGTATTCAATGTTTCAAGTATTAGTAACGTTTCAAGCGCTGGGCAAATAAACCCGGAACTGGGTGCCAATCCATCTCTGGACACATTCACTCACACATCCACACACACAAACACACCCTATACGGGGCAATTTAGTGCATTCAATTTTACCTTGAATCCATGTTTTTAGACCGTGGGAGGAAACTGTAGAACACGGAGGAAACCCACGCAGACACAGAGAGAACATGGGAACTCAAACCACATCGGAATTCGAACCAGGAATCCCTTTCGTGTGGTAAGCATGCTAACCACTAAGCTGCCATGCTGCCCCTCTGAGAACATGTTGCAGATAAATTACACATAAATCAATAAAGCACTGAATGACTGTGTGTGCTTGTGGGTTTGCAAGATGCTCTCTACGAGAAAAAGATTTCTTGGTATTTATGTTTCCATCAAATGCCTACTGATTTAGGGATAGCAAAATCATTATGGCCCATGGCCCCTCACAACCCTCCTAGTTTCATCTGGACCACATGCATGATGGAAAGAATGAGTGCAGACTGTTCCAAGATGGGATATGTCATGTGAGATACCTGCCAAAAGTCAACAAGATGTTTTAAGGGACATGTGAGACACAGTAAGGTTCCAATTTCAGGGTCAGGGCCAGTGAGTGTGCCTGTGCTGAAAGCCAGCAGAACCATTGCTCAACCAGATACATATGTAATCCTTCAGCTCTAAATTGGATGGATGAATAAATCAGAAAGTCATAATTAAAGTGTGAAGATTACTGCTATTAATCAAGATTAAACATTAATCCATATTTTCATCAGTGGAACTGAAATCTGCACCTGAATTCAAAGATTGAGAGAAGTGCTCTTAAGCTTTACCAAGGCACCAGATCAACTCCAGCCCTGTGATCATTACCAAAATAATTTAGATTATGCTATTTACACTCATAAAACAATTTTGCTGATCTGATAGTTGATGTTAGAGACATTGAAAAACCTGTGATATCACGCTTTGTGTCTGATGTTGAATAAAATGGTATGAAGGAGTTTATGAACCAAACAGACTGAATTAATTTACCTTATATTTTAATAGAGGCAAAACGATTGAAATGCCACGTCAGTCTCAGTCATGTTATCAAAACTGCAACTCATCAGCTTTAGCAGCCATGAGACTCGATACGACCCATTTCGGAAAAGAGACACAACCCAAAATCAAAGTCTGTGCAGGGGACCTCGCGTCCTCTCATCCTTATTTGGCTGGAGTTCTGGCTGCCTGTGGGGAGATGGCCCACTTTTTTAATGCTACACTTAGCCAGTTGCAGGTGTGGCACAGCCGTGTGGAATCAACCCTGCACACCCACACTGTCACTGGCTACTTTGATGTGTCGCCAGCTCCCAGGGCTGATCGCTGATGGCTGGATGAGAGGCTTTGAGATGTCAGTATTTACCTCCTGAAAATGTGTACATTTAGAATATTTTCACTTACAGGTTTACATCAAGTCATGCACAAGTCATGCACAAGCAGTCATCTAAACAAGTATATTGCTCCAGTTTGGGGAAGGCCCAGTCAAACCCTCATAAGTAGAGCATTGTTAGTAAAATCAGTGGTTGTATGAAAGTAATGAATGAAAATACTCAAGTAAAATATATCATATAAATAAAGAGTACTTTATTACAGGACTTAAATAATCCTACTATTCCAGTATGGTTCAGCTTCAGACTCTTAGACCTGATTACATTTATATTCCATAAACAGTTGTATTTCAGGTCTTTTATCTGCCTCTCTTTATTTTTTGGGATCCAGATGCAGAGAATCACTCTGACCTTCTTCTCTGTTCATTCAGAAGAGTTTTATATCCATAATAAGTGGTACACTGTTTCTGCTCCACCCACCCCCCATTCTCGATTTTCTCCACTTTCCAACTTATTTTTTATTTTATCTGTCTGGGTAATACAAAGATAATGACATTAAGCATTAATAGGACAAGAGACTGTAAGGAGTATCTTCTGCCTACTGGTCAAACCTGGATTATTAATAGTTAAAAACGCACGGAGTTTACTTAAACATGTGTAGATCTTTATTTCGGTGATTGTTTTCAGAGTTTTCTTTTTACTGCATATTTTATTTTGGTTAATTAAAGCGGTTTCAAAAGTAAAAAAAAAAAAGTCTCTCTCTCTCTCGCTCTCTCTCTCTCTCTCT
>JAOUQT010000033.1:25322273-25337995 GCA_025769995.1 Xyliphius kryptos
GGGGGGGGGGGGGGGGGGGGGAATAAGAGGGTGGATTTACTCACCCCAGCCAATAATGGTGTACCAATAGAAGTATCTTCTTTCAGGAAAGAAGGTCTCCACCAGCAGGGTGAACAGATACAGACCCTCGATGAAAAGCCAAAAGTAGTTTGATAAAACGCAGTAGTGGAAGAACACCATCACGGCTTTACACTCAACCTGCAGGACAATCACAACCGCACCGCATTAATGTTCCAGCCTGACCCCCTCCACCTGGAACCCACCTCCCACCTGTAACCCGAACCACTCTACCTCTAACCCCCTAAAACTAATCCTCTAGTAGAAAATAACAGCACTGCTTTTCCTGAAAATAAACAACTTTTTTCAGAAAACAGAAAAACAATGGAAAACAGAACAAAAAAGATTCAGATCCACAGCAGCTTCAGGTGATACATCTCATCAGGATCCCAGCTTGTTCCAGACGTGCTGCTGGGTAATTAAAGGTGTGTTTGATTAAATGAGTGTAACTTACAGTGTGTATGAAGCAGTGACTGCTGTCCTCCTCTGCATAAAGTAAGCCGTCTTTAATGAAAACTGAAATGGCTCGCAGGATAAACGACACAAACAGGTTCATGTGGATGAAGTTCCTGGTGCAGTGCAGCTTCCTGTTTCAAACCCAAAACCAGAGCGGATCAGTTATAGATTATTATTTACTATGGTAACAGAATCAGTACAGCAGTGTGACAGTACTAAAAGTTTATTGAAGTTCCCGGTTTGGTTCCTGTGACTGATGCATTATGACAGCTATGACATCATCAGGTGGTTGATCAGCGTGGATGCAGTATGTTACTGGTGATGTTCTGAGATGAATGAGGTGTATGAGATATCAGAGCGAGGAGAAAGAGAGATAGATTATTATCAGTCTCAGGTTTTCGGTCTTGGGGGGTCGGCTGGTTGCGGTGCACCCCTGCGATTTATAATCGGGTTTGAATCTGTACAAACTTAAATATGTGGATCAAAGACAAAAAAATAACTCTCTCACCGAAACCAGCAGAGGATGAACATGGCCGTGGTGAGAGACACCAGCGATGTGCTGTACCCCACTGTGTACAAAGCTTTCACAGAGACATAGTACTTATCCTACAAGACACAGAACACATCAGAAATCAATAAAAAACACACTTAAAACACATTAAAACCGAAAAAAAAAGATTAAACCCAACCCTAAACCTCCCCTAAACCCACCCTAAGCTTAAACCAAACCTAACCCTACCATAAACCCAAATTAACCATAACCAAACCTAAACCAACCCTGAACCCACCCTAAGCTTAAACCAACCCTAAACCCAAACCAACCCTAACCATAAACCAACCCTAACCAAACCAACCCTAAACCCAAACCAACCCTAAACCCAAACCAACCCTAACCATAAACCAACCCTAACCATAAACCAACCCTAACCCTAACCCAACCCTAAGCTTAAACCAAACCTAACCCCAAATTAACCATAACCAAACCCAAACCAACCCTAAACCCAAACCAACCCTAAACCCAAACCAACCCTAACCATAAACCAACCCTAACCCTAACCCAACCCTAAGCTTAAACCAAACCTAACCTCAAATTAACCATAACCAAATCCAAACCAACCCTAAACCCAAACAAAACATAACCCTAAACCAACCCTAACTCTAAACTAACTCTTACTCTAACCTTCACACCAACCCACTAATCCTAAAACAGCGCTAACCCTAAGTGTCCACTTTATTAGATACAGGTCCTGGTTCCTATTTTAATTTGGTTCCACTGATCATATAGTTCCATTCTGTCCCCTGTACTCTGATGATCAGAACCCCACAAATTCAAAATGCTTTTATTTTCATGATGATTTGTTTTTTATTCTGATCAGTATGTTTGGATGAAAATGAGCGGGGTTCAAATGTTGCACTGTGGCCAACCACAAGGGGGCGCTACTCTGTGCTTAGAATTGATACAGTTTGAGTATAAAACAGCTTTGTTTCTTACCATCGGGATGGTTCTGTTATCATCGAACGTACATGCGTCCACGTAATGAGGAAACATCTCGGACCAGCCGTCCTCTGTGCAGTTACGGCTCACCTTCCCGAACACTGACGGACAAAACCCGTCCTCCATGAAAACATTACCACCACATCACCACAAATCACATTCAGAACCATCCCTCACCCTCATATTCCTCACTCATGACCTCAAAGAGCTCAGGGCAGGGCATCCACACCACCATGCCCACTGCTGCAGGCTGCCAGCACGTCAGGTTGTCCCACATCCAGCGACACACTGCAGGAAAAAAAGAACATTTACCGAATACGAAACAGAGACAGATGAGAGGTATCGTAATCCTCTTACACTGCACATTAAACCTCAATCACAGCATCACACTGTTCAGCCTTCATACAGTTTATCTAAAGCAGCGGTTCTGAATGGGTCTCGGTCCCTGACCCACGTTCTCATTAAGTCACGACCCAGTTTTATAAAATACATCCCAAACAAATTTATCTTTGAAAAATAGCCTTCAGGAACACATTTACACAAACATACGCATGCAAAATGAATTTACTTTGCAAAATCCACATTTCAAATAAAAGGGTCACCAGTAAACAAATGGTGGTTACCATAGCAACCAAAAAATGCTGCGCTGTCTGACGTGTGTCTCTATTTCTCAAAATTAAAGACCAAAACAAAATCAGATGAGCAAGTATCATTTTAAAGTTTTTGCACCTCTGTTTATGTTGTTAATTAATGCTACATTAGCTTCTTAATCGTGGACGACGACTTTCCGTAAACGCGTCCGATTTCAGCGATCTTAATGTCTTTTTTTGGTATTTTTGAATGATTTCCTTCTTCCACTCGATTGTATTACTGCTCTTTTTCTGGAATCTGGTATCTGGAAACTTTTTAGTCCCATGATGGCGCTAAAGGTAAAGCGTTAACTTCAGCGTTCTACCTTCTCAAGGGAAACTTAACGGGTACAATGAGACGTGTCCATGTCACATGATCACGACGATTCAATCCAAAGCAAACAGCGAATCAGGTGAAATCTGAAGTCAACGAAAATAAAATGTTCCACTGTTTTATTTTTTTTTACAAAACGTCCGCGAAGCACCATGGTGAGAAACTCTGATCTAAAGCATGTACGTTTATTCCATTTACGTGAATGACATCAGGTAACAGATCACATCAAAGGACATCGCCTTCAATGACATCAAAGGTCCGGCTGCTTTGGCTCCTCCCTTCACAGTATTTTAAATGACACCCCACTAAACAAACTGCCCGTTTTGAACAGGATGAACAGAACACGTTTCCCCATCGGTGAGTTTATCTTCATTTTGTTGCTGATATAAACATCACACCAACACACGGGCTGCTTGTCGCTTGAATTCCACAGAGACTGAAAGGTCCTGAAATGTTCTGCTCTTCCTGGAAGCCTTCAGAGCAACTGGTCCCAAACAGCATTATCTCTGCTCTCCCTGAATCCTGTGTTCTGTCTGTAAAGCCGTCTTAATCACAAACGACGCGGCTACAAATCTAACAACAAACTGCAAGTGTCCTAATGCAGAATGCCCCAACAACGGAGCACCGCGGATACGAGCATTATGGGATGGAACCAGGACTTCTGTTGGACTGACAGAGTTGGAGTTCTGGAGGACGGACTCATATAGTTTATATAATGTTTATTGCTTTATATGGACACATATGGACTGATCTATACACGATGTGTACATGGCTGTCCTACACTGATGCAGCCCCCCCCACACACACACACTGAGCCGTGGTCCTCACAAGGTTCCTTCCTAATAAATAACATCATAACAGGTTTTTTCTTGCCGCTGTCTCTTCGGTTTGCTCTTTGGAGGTTTAGACTTTGAACTCTGTAAAGCTGCTCTGTGACATCACACTGCTGTAAAAAAGCGCTCTGTAAATAAATTACTTGAACTTGACATCATACATGTTGTTCTTTTCTCTGAGACAGCGCCATCATCTTGTCAGCATGTAACCTGCAGTGATTCCATTACCATCAGAGCACCTCAGTGTGTAGAGCATCACTGACCCGGTAACGGGATGAGGCGGTTGGTAAGTCCTGCATTCGGTCCCTGGCACAATGCTTTCAGTGTAGGATTTGCATGTTCTCTCTATTTCTGTGTGTGTATGGTTTCCTCTGACATTGTGACAAATATGCAGGAAATGGAGATAAATAACTTCCAAACATAAACCACCTCAGTGCCTTCCATATGCACTGAGAACATGTGAGCTCACACTCATTCACACACACACACACACACACATAAAAACACATGAACACACAAATAAACACACACACACACACACACACACACACACACACACACACACACAGTATATTTGCCTTTTGACTCAAAAGAGAATCAACCTAATTTATACCTTATGTAACCTAAAATTAACAAATGGGCAAACAGAATCCACAACAATGTTAAAAATACTTTCTTTCTGTCATTAATGATCCAGAGAAACTAGTGTGGAACCAGGTTCCCTATCTCTGTTCATACACCTTCCACATACTCATTTCCAGAAACCTGCCAGTGCTGGTTTGCTTCATATGGTATATCACATTGCCTTGGATCATTATTCCCAAGTAGACATTATTCAGCTTCCTTCCCACCCCCCACACACACACTTGGCCCAGTTGCCCACCCAAGTGATACAGCTCCCCTGGGTTTATCTCATTCCATGACACCTACACACCGTTTCTGTAATGAGCCTTTCCTCCACACAGATGCACATTTATTAAACAGATGCCCATTTGTGCTGACAGGTAAACGTGTGTGCGTCCATGTTTGGGCACCCAAGCAATCATGCACCTCGCGTATCTCATTTCAACTTCAAACGTGTGCATGGTGGTGAGATTTTACTTTACGCATAGTAAATTCAAGGTTTATTTAGTGCTCACTCCTGTGTGGTGGTGTGTGTGTGTGTGTGTGTGTGTGTGTGTGTGTGTGTGTGTATGTGTGTGTGTGTTTGTGTGTGCATGTGTGTGTGTGTGTGTAGGCCTAACTAATAAACTTGTTGGATATTACAATTAATTTCAACCTGCTTTCTCTATTGAACTCTACCAACAAACATTAATTTATTTTCTAACAAGGCTTACAGATGGTGTTAGAGCCCAACCCAGTGCTCATTAGGTGAAAGGAGGGTAAAAACCCTAGAGAGTCACTGATTTAATAAACTTCTTAAGTCTCTAATATGATGTTACACTTCGTTCCACCCCCCTGCCCCAAGTCCTTGATCAGTGTGTCTTGTGAAACTTTGGTGTGCGATACTGTGATGCTTCACTTTTCACTTTTGTTTCTCGAATCATTCCTCTGGCTTTAATGTGAGACACCACCAGCTTTCTTGACAGCTCCCGTCGCTAGGAGTGCAGATTCTCTCGAAAATAGTTCAGTGCAGTCGAATAGAATTCCGAGAAGTTAAAGAAACATTCTGAGTGAATCTTTTTGAGCTCTGCACTGATGCATGCAGAACAAAAATGTGTGTGTTTGTGTATGTGTCCTGTTTCGGGGACCATTAACAATTTCACACTTAAATCGACCCCCACAAAGTAAATTATTTAGTGTTTTGGTAATGATTTAAGGTTAGTACAGATAGAAAGTACATCCTAGTAGCTCTAACAGGATTTGTAATTAGGGCAGATCCCTTTATTTACCCTGAAAAGACTGACCTTGAGGTTCAGTTTTGTTCTTCCTAGTGGCCCATCTCCTCTTATTATAAAGATTTCTGGAATCAGAGCCTAATTTTTTTTTCCCTAAACGAGAGATATTTAATTTAGTTCTGTTTTTTTCTCTCTGTTCCAGAAGACAGGAAGCTCTTTGTGGGGATGCTGGGGAAGCAGCAGAGTGAGGAAGATGTACGCAGGCTCTTCGAGACTTTTGGCCAGATCGAGGAGTGCACCGTGCTCCGGGGGCCTGATGGGGCCAGTAAGGGTCAGCACCTACACACCTCCCTCACTCCACCCATCCACTCGAAACTTTTTGTTTGAATGGGTTTATCTTTAAAATCCTGTCCTGATTTTGTCCGGTTCGGATTCTACTGTGGTACCGTTAAATAGACGATGGGGCAAGAACGGTGTGTGTCCAAATGTTTTACTAATATAAATATATATGATCACACACAAACATATGAAACCCTCCCCCCTCCGCTTCGTTAAGCAGGCAGATATAAGGGCTCTTACTGCTTCTATCTCTCTTTTTCTTTCTCTCTCTTCACTTGCAACAGCCCAACTTTCTCTCACTCTCTCTCCCTCACACTTATTCGGGCTCCTTCTCAGCAGAAGCCTGGCTCTCACACCTTTGCTCTCACTTCTCTTCTCACTCGACACCTTCCATTCCCTCCTCTGCTCCTTCTATCATCTTCCATTTTCCTCAGCGCTGCACTCAATACACACACCTCCCACTCATTCTCCTCTTCTATCCTACAGCTCTATATAGATTGCTGTTGATTTGACACTTCCTCTGTAGTTCTGCAGGGGAAGCGTACAGGGTGCAAGTGCAGCCGACTTGAGGCTGTAGAACAGTTAAAGGCTTTGGTGATATTTCTACTGTAGCCCATTAGGATATTTAGACACCATATGGTCAGAAGTATAAATATAATCATTACTTCTATGAGCTCAATGTCTGAGCCCACAAATACTCCTCTAGATGAATGGACAGAACTTTCACAGTTCTTCTCCAAACGATTTTTATAAAAGGGGATACTTTTTTAGCTATGGTGATGGATTTAAAACGGGATTTAGGTCCTAACTATGAGCTCGGTGTTGTGATGAATCTTGTTTTTAAGTGTGAATTACACAATCCCTTATGGGTTACCCAGTGTTCTCTTCGTAAGTTGGCCGATGGAACGGCAAGATGGCGACTTATGAACTGAAATTAAAATGCTGCAACATTTCCCCTCTGTCCCACTGTTGATGTAAACTCATGCCCCACCCCAAGAGACTTTGCACCCAATGAAAGGCCAAGGAATTTAATATCTCTCGATTTCTACACCCCCTCAAGAGCCACTGCAGTCGAGAGAAATAAAAAATGTACATAATTATGGGTCAGTCATACAGCAAGTCATTCAGCCCAATCAGATTTAAAGATTTTTTTTCCTGGGGACTTAAACAGACTATGAAGTACTTCTGGCAAAAATAAGCTCCTCTGATCATTTCTTTGTGTTCCAAATGTAAGTTATACCAAACCTCACAAATACCACACACATATTTGCATTTATTTTTGCGGATCCTTAAATTCATTTATAGGGAACAAAACATATAGCTACAGAAAGCATCACAGTATCTGCAATAAAGTGCTTTGCTTGAAAAAAGGAAATTTTCCCTCTGTCTTGAGGATTGTCTGCTCATGATTTGGGATATTGACCACTGCAGAGTTCGGTAGATGGATGTTTGGGCTGTAATTGCCCTGCTGCCTCCGCCGCACAAATGAAGGAGACCCCGAGCCTCAGAGCAGCATGCTGTCTGCTTGTCTCTGCACTCTAAAGGTTAAACTCTTTTTGTTTCCTTAAAATAGAGAGGTGAGTTTAGTGTGAACCCCAGCAGGACGAGTTGTTTAGAGTCAGGATTAGGTCATAATTAATGTTAGGGTGGTAGTGTTTATGGTTAAGGTTTGGGTCGGTCTCTGTAAAATGAATGGAAGTCTGTATAGTCTCCACAATACATAAACAAACTTGTCTGTATATGTGCATATATTTGTGTGTATGTGTGTGTGCGTACCACATTTCCATTGTGAAAACACTCCTGGGTGAAGTTATCAGTGATTGTAATTTGAGTGAATTATTGTTCCTCTGCCTGTGGCTTCTACATGATGAATATGTTGCATATGTTGCAAAAAAAAGGCTCTAAAATCTAATTGGCTTGTTAGGTCTCCCATTAAAAAAAGTGTCTTGGCAGTGAAGTCTTTTAAAACTAAAACCTTAAAGCTGTAACGCATCAGTGAAGTCCTCAATCATTCCACTCAGCAAATGCACTGCGGCCTTTGGTAAGTAAAAGTAAATGGACTGCGTGATTCCAACCATTTCTTTTCTTGCTCCTTTATTGATTAGCTCACCCAAAGTAATTCCATCTTCAGCTTCCGGTATAACGCCATGTTAATGCGATAAAAATGCAGCTTTAATGTGATTAAATCCACAAGTACTACACATACAAGACCAATGTGAACACTGCAGGAACACATCCATTCTGCACTTGTTGAAAAGATCGTTAGAGAATCAGACATTAATAGCTTTCACTCCAGTGGAAAGTCTTTTTGCGAGATTGGATTTTCATTCGCCGTGGGGGCGTTCGCCAGCACCAGCAGAGATAATGAATGGCGATGTCGTTCATTCACCCAAAAAATGCCACGGACAGGACCCTGTGAAGGACGAAGCCGTTTTACATGAAACCCTTTCATTAACTTTGCGCATGTGGCTGCGTCGCACAGGAAGGTGCCTTTCCTGAAAACCTGTAGACTTGAACCGTTTTCATCACATCCATCAATTCATTATTTTATTTCTCCTACTGTGATGTTTTCATAGTTGTCGCATTCGGTGCTTTAGGACCTGGTTGTAGTACATTGTGGTCACAAACATGACATGAACGTTTTTTTCTTCAATAAATTAACAGCTTTTCTACAGTCCCATAAAACACCATACCATGCATATTGGACCTGTGTAGAAGCAGTTATAACTTGGGTGAGGCTGTTGTGAATGAACTTACACATAGCCATGACCTCAATTCGATCAAATCATCCATAACCCCATCATCTCTTGGATTGCCTAATCCACACCTACCTTCCTAACTTCCTCAAAAATAGAAGTGCAGATTGGCATGACTGACTCGTCCCATCCACCATCAACCATCCACCAGATTCTTAGTGTAGAACCAGAGAAATATTCAGGCAAAAATGCCCTTTTTTGATCCCCATCAGTTAGATGTGTCCCTGATTTATTTACAATTAAAAGTCATTCAAGATACAAAGTTAAAGTTTCACCCTGTTCACCTACTGTCATTTAAAATGCACTAACAGCACAAACCTCAAAATAAATGTCACTACATTTTCTCCCTTGCCTTAAATTACATTGAAGCACAAATAGGCCCTAACAGAGGGATTACGGTGCTGTGATTCTGTCATCATAATCTGTATTATAAGAGACTGCACACAGATCACTGTGTGTAAATATTATACAAATTAATAATCACAAACAAGCCTCTCAAGGGAACACTGTGTGTGTGTATGTGTGTGTGTGTGTGTATGTAGGGGGGCTTATTTGGAGGGTTGAAGGGTGGTGAGAGAGAAAGGAAAGGAAGACAGACAGAGAGATTAGCAAAAGTATGCGCCGCACCGTGCTGCTAATACATTCGGCACAATTATACAGATTTATTCAGCACGCTGCGCCCGGCACACACGAATGGCAGAATACATTAACAAAGCAGATAACATGAAAACAAGGGTAATGAGAGTGTTTGCCCTCTTCACAGCCCTGTCTTTCTCTCTCTGTCTTTTTCTCATGCAGGCTGTGCCTTTGTTAAGTTTTCCAGCCATGCAGAAGCACAGGCAGCCATCAACAGCCTGCACGGTGGTCAGACCATGCCGGTGAGTGTTTACACACATACACATGCACAAACACATTGAACAACAGTATATATACAGTAAATGTAAAGATCCATAAGCAATATAGTAAACATGCAAAATCTATGTTGTAAGTTTAAATTAATATCTTTAACTGGTTAATTTACCATTCGACTGATATTTTTTAATCACTTTTGAATACTTGAGTCCCCCTGGGATCGATGATTAGTGTTGATCACAATGCATGCTGCAAATCTCTAAAACCACGAGGTTTCAAATGTTTCCCTGATTTCCAGTGGGATTGAGGTCTGAGCTTTGTTTTGGTCGCTCTGATACACTGAGGTTCTTAGCTTTAATGCTCTGTGTAGCTGTGGCTGTGGTGTTCAGGGTCCTTATTGTGATGGAATTTCAACCATTGCTTTAATTGATTTAGGACTTAAAATAAAAGTTACGAATGTAACTATGCTTCTATGAGTCCCGAATGACCGCCAGAGGGCGGTGCTTAAAGCACTAATGTTCCCTTTGCGCACGCGATGTTTGAGCTGCAATACCAACCACGCCTGTGACAATTTGGCTGACTAATCAGACGCTATATAGCTTGATGTCATCAGAATCCCTGTTCCAACAGAATATTCTCCCAAATAGAAGGATTCTGAGTGACAAAAAAGCTCTGGCGTCATTCGTATTTCATAGAACCGTAGTTACATATGTAACTTTCGTTCTATTTCATCCCTACTGACCGCCAGAGGGTCGGTGCTTAAAGCACTAAATGACTAATACAGCGATGCCACAAGGAATCCTGAGCACCCTCTGGGAAGGCCCAGAGGACCCCTGTAAAATAACTTGTCCCAGAGTATGAGGAGAAGCCACATTTACACTGTGGAATCTGGGGAAAGTGCTCGAAGAAGACCATGATGCCGCCGCAAAGATCTCTTCCAATGGTACTCCTTTCAGGGCCGCCTAGGAAGTGGAAACACTCCTGGTAGAGTGTGCCTTCACCCTGACTGGCAGGGAGCAACCTCATACCCTATAGGCATGGCAGATAACCTCTATAATCCAGTGGGAGAGCCGCTGCACAGACAGAGGACACCCTAATCTAGGGACTCCATAACACACGAACAGCTGGTCTGAGTGTCTTATAGCAGCAGTTGCTGCAATGCTTCTAGGGCCCTCACTGTGCACAATAATTCAGGCCCATCATCAGTCCCTCCTGAAATAGGCTGAAACCGTGCCAATCTCAGTGGTTGGTTACACTGGGAATTAGAAAAAACTTTAGGGACAAAAGCAGTGTTTGGCCATAAAGAAACACCAGAGCCACCTGGGGCCCATTTGAGACATGAAGGGCTTACAGAAGGAGCGTGTAGCTCACCAACCCTCACAGCTGATATGATAGTCAATAAAAAAAACGTCTTACACGAGAGCCATTTGAGTTCCGTCTGAAGCAAAGGCTCGTATGGAGGGTGGGTGCAACCTATGGGTGCCACGCAGAAAAAAAGAAACAAGGTTATGGCTCCCCACTCTACCGCCATCAATGTCAGCATGATAAGATGATTATTCCCGCTACATATACCATAAGCGTTGAGGGAGAGCAGCCCTTATCGAGGATAGATTGAAGAAACTCCAGAATAGTGAGTACCACACAGGAGACTGGATCCTCATTGTGGGCAGAACACCACTGAGAAAACAAACTCCACATATTTTCATACTTCTGGCGAGTAGAGGGTGCCCCAGCAATCAAAATAGTGTACCTGACAGAGTCAGGTTTAAGCCTGTTTAAGCCTCCCAGCGGCCACACCAGCAGTCGGAGGCGCTGAGGATTGAGGTGCAAAATGAGTCCCCTTGACTGAGACAATAAGTCCCTCCTGGTTGGGAGACACCATGCAACATCGTGACACAGACTCCGTAGGAGTGGGAACCAAGGTCGTGCTGGCCAATACAGGGCTACCAGGCAACACTCTGTGACCCTCCTCGAGAACCCTCTGAAGGGTTGGTTAAATCAGAGAAAGGGGTGGAAAGGCATAGAGAAGGACCCTTGGCCAGTGATGTGCCAGGGCATACTGGCCCAGTGCACCTGATGCCCCCGTAAGGGAATACCACAGAGGGGGTAAGAAGTGTCTCAGAGCTAAAAACACGGCCCCCAGCTCCAGCACATTTATGTATTTGGAGCAGTCCTGTCGACTCCAGCAGCCCTGTACCGCTCTTTGTTGCCACACAGCGCCCCATCTCATGGAGCTGGCATCTGTCGTGACCACCTCCCTGCGACACACAACCATCCCCATAGGGACACTCTTGGCCAAGTAAGTTCTGTCTCTCCATTGGTCCAGGGTACGGAGACATGACCACGACACGATTTTGTGATGCCTTTGGAGCCTGGCATCCAGATGAAAGTTGTTGAGCCACCTCTAAAATGGGTACGGCGATATAAGACCTAAGGGCACAATTTGAGTGACTGAGGTCAGGGTGGTCTGGGCCTGTCTGGTTGACTGGCGGACTGGCGCACGAAAGTCGTTGTTGGTCTTTGTTGCGCCGCATGGGTATAAGGACCAAATATAGCAGCATATTTAGCAGCAACTGATTAAGGGCCAGACGCATGATGTCTTGCATGGAGTCATCACCTGACCCACTAGCAGCACTCTGAGACGAGGAGCATGAACCAGTCTCCAAAGCGTTGGATGACTGTGCCCCCTTCTCCCTTCTAAAGTCAGAAGCAGAGGCAGCCAAAGACAACGTGTTGTCTTCCTCAACCAACTAAGGGATGGTTGGGGACCCCACTGTCAACACATCCAGCTGGCTTGTCTGAAAAATGGATTTCCTTTCCGCCAGCTCTGCTGACAACCGCACGACCCTCCTGGAAAGACCCTGATCAGATTTGACCCGCCTCTTTTTTAGAGGACTAACAACAACAGTAGCAGCCCTGCGCTTAGAGCGCTTGGGCACGACCCTCTAACCAGAACGGGGAAGGCTCTCGTCACGCTTAGGGTACAACTGGGCCAGCCGAGCCACTATCACTGCACAAGGCATATAAGTGCAATTTATGCAGGGGTTCTCAGACAGAGCTTCCACTATGTGGTCTTGTCCTAGGCCGGCAGGGCACAAATCGTGGCCATCCCTTGCCTCAAGCCCTGCTCCACTATCGGCACAGCAGTGGGAGCAATCCATGACACCAAATTGATAATAAAACTGAGAATGACTAACAATTCTAGCTAAATTTAACAAATCTCAGGCTGAAAACTTGGCAGCGGGGGGCGAAACACTGCCTTCACCAATAACTTCGCACAAAAAAAATTGAGACTAAAGCTGCCGCCAATTCGATGTAGCAAAACTCAAAGCTGAATAAGCTGGGAGTGGAAACGCTGCCGTCACCAATTCCCATATCAACTAATAAACTCAAAGCTGAAAAAATTGGGAGCAGGGACGAAAAACGCTGCTGTCACCAACAAATTTACAAACAACAAACTTAGAAGGCTAACACCGTTAGCTCAACTAATAAACTTAAGGCTGAATAAGCTGGTAGCGGGGGAGGAAACGCTGCCGTTACCAACTAATTCAACCACCTAACTTAGGGAGTCTAACACTGTTAACTCAATAAACTTAAATTTAAAGAAAGGAAGAAAACGCTGCAATTTGGGAGACAGACCAACAGAGGGTACCATTTTGCTGCAAAGAGAAGTCCGTCACAGTCCCTAGAAGGGCAACCACGCTGCTCCAGCCAACTGGCAATTGGGACGTCCAACAATGGGGTTATATTCCACAAGTAAACGAACCGCACGCGAGAAGAAAAAAGGAACAGAGCTTCGAATGACGTCCAGCTATATAGTGTCTGATTAGTCATCCGATTGATCACAGGCGTGACTCTGTTGGTATTGCAGCTTGAACATCGCATGCACGAAGGAAATATTCAGTACTTTAAGCACTGTTTTCAACTCTTCATGCATAATGTAATTGGTTAGAAGTTCAACATAAATCCACTGTTACCATTAGCAAGATCTTGCAACCAGAAGGTCCCAGGTTTAGTTTCTGCTCAGTTGAACACACCCTTGATTGGGTTTTCTCTGGGGTGTTCTTCCACATTTCAAAGATATGCTAATGCATAATTTGGAGACAATAAATTGTCCCTGCCATTTGGGGCATAATGCATCAGTGCACTGGGAATGCCGGTACTAAGTCTGGATAAATACACTGTGTTCCAAATTATTATGCAAATAATATTTTCTCAGATTTTCCAAAATTACTTATATGAATTGAAGTCATTGTAATTTTCCAGGCATCAATTATTAGAGTAAAATTGCAAGATTTTGAAACAGTGAAAACAGTATATATTTTTAATAATAAAACACTCAAAATGCGTGTTCCAAATTATTATGCACAGCAGAGTTTTCAACATTTTCATTTTTATAAAGAACAAAAAATGGTCATTTGTACTATTCTAAGCATTAGCAGGTTATTACAAACTGAAATCAAACAGTTTTAAAGTCAAAACTTTATTCTACGTGATGCTACATTTGCACATAGGACCCCTTGTTCGAAAGGAGCTTCTGAACTCTCTCGTCCATTGAATTTGTCAGGTTTTGGACGGTATCTGCTTCAATTGTTTTGCATGAGTACAGAATACCCTCCAAGAGCTGTTGCTTAGATGTAAACTGCCTCCCGCCATCATAGACACTCCTTTTGATGATGCTTCAGAACCTCTCAATGGGGTTGAGGTCAGGGGAGCATGGGGGCCACACCACAAGTTTGTCCCCTTTTATGATCATACCAGCCAGAGATGCTGATGAGTTCTTGGCAGCATAAGACAATACATTGAGGTCATCTTTACCCCTTCAGGAATCCTAAAGGGGCTGACAATCCCTCTTCCCATGAAAGAAAACCTCCATAATGTATGTGGAGTTTCTCAAACAGTACTTCTTGCCATGGTTCAAGAACAAGAACCGTGCATTCCGCAGCAAGAACATTTTCATGCATAATAATGCACCGTCTCATGCTGCATTTCTGGCTGCTATGGGCATTAAAGGGGACACACTTATGGTGTGGCCCTTTTGCTCCCCTGACCCCAACCCCATTAAGAACCTCTGGAGCATCATCAAAAGCAGTGTCTATGATGGTGAGGGGCAGTTCACATCTAAGCAACAGCTCTGGGAGGGTATTCTGTCCTCATGCAAAACAATTGAAGCAGATACCATCCAAAACCTGACCAATTCAATGGACCAGAGAGTTCAGAAGCTCCTTTCAAACAAGGAGTCCTATGTGCAAACGTAACATCACCTAGAATAAAGTTTTGACTTGATTTCTGTTTGTAAAAACCTGCTAATGCTTCTAATATCACAAATGACCATTTTTTGTTCTTTATAAAAATGAAAAGGTTGAAAACTGCTGTGCATAATAATTTGAAACATGCATTTTGAGCGTTTTGTTAAAAAAAAAAAAATACTGTTATCATTGGCAGTTTGTTCAAAAAACTTTCAATTATACTCTAATAGTTGATGTCTGGAAAATTACAATGATTGCAAGTCATATAGGAAACTTTTGGAAAATCTGATAAAATGTTATTTGCATAATAATTTGGAACACAGTGTAAAAGAGCTTTGTTACTTCAGTTGGAAACAAGCCAAAAGGCATCTAAAGGAGCTTTATTCCATTTTAAGCTAGAGCCACATTATAGTATTTTATATGGTGTTTTGGCCTTCGTTGTCTGTCCCACTTCAGAAATCAAAGGCATCAGTGAATGTAATAATAAAATTAAAACTCTTTTTAAAAGGTCTAAAGTTTGATTAACATTTTAAATCAACATTAAATTGTTAATTACGGTTAAGGTTTGGGCTTTTTGCGAGACATTAGGGTGGAATAAGTAATTGTTTTAATGCAACTACAGCTTTATACTTTCATCGTCATGAAAAGAAAACACAAAAGGAGTCAAAAAAACATTTTTGTAACTTAAGGTTTTTAAAATACATTAACTTCACGCCAACTTTAAAATTCTACAAAATATGTTGTAACGCGGTAAGGAATGATGAGGACCGGAGAAAGGAGTTTGCCCCACGAAACTGGCTTTATTTAACGACCCAACACGACTACAAACAGAATCCTGCGCATTTTCAGTTCTTTCGGTAGCCGTGCTGGGTCCTCCGTGTCAC
>JAOUQT010000033.1:25340919-25357786 GCA_025769995.1 Xyliphius kryptos
CACACACACACACACACACACACACACACACACACACACACACACACACACACACACACACACACACACACAGGCGTGTACACTTCACTTATACATCAGTCCGGTCCATCCCTTAAATGTTTGTGTGCGCTCTCTATCCCTCCCTCTCGCTCTCGCTCTCTCTCACACACACGACGCGAAAGGTCTAGAAGTCTAGACACCACGTCTTGTCAGACAGTTCATTTCCATTTTCTGGCTGGTGGCACACGCACACACGTTTTCTTGCTTGTGGTTGACACAGTAGATTTGGGTGAATGATTTGGGGGGCGGTGGTGGTGTGGATGATTGACAAGCTCTGCTCCTTCACCACATCACACAGGGAGGGAGGGGTATTTACAGTACATTAGATCATTTTCATTTAAAATTTTGAAACTGGCGTGTCCTGATTTGGTCAGAGCACCAGGTCAGTTATGATACAGCGCCCCCGGCGCAATTACGGTTAAGGAGACCTTATCCAAAGGGTCCATATTTGCAACCTTTGGAATATTAGCGATTTTTTTTTTAGAAGAATCTCACCATTTTTGGCTTTTGGTGGCACGGTGGCTCAGTGGTTTGCCCATTCGCCTCTCAGCGCTGGGGATTCCCAGTTCGAATCTCAATCTGGGTGGAGATTCCATGTTCTTTCCGTGTCTGCGTGGGTTTACTCCAGGTTCTTCGCTTTCCTTCCACATTCCAAAAAACATAGATTCCAGGTAAATTGAATGCTCTGAATTGCCCTGTATAGAGTGTGAGTCCAGCGATGGAGTGGTGCCCTGTCCTGGGTGTATCTGCCCAGCGCATGGGATGTTCTCCCTTCGTTCATCTGTTGGCATTGGCCACCTTCAGCCCCAACATGCAAAGGATAGCACTCGCCACCACAGACTCATAAAATATCCTGAGCATTGTCCTGCAGATGTTAAAAGACCTCAGGCGTCTCAAAAATTGGAGACGACTTTGGCCCTTCCTTTGGAGGGTTTCTGTGTTTTTACCCCAGTCCAGTTTATTGTCCGTTAGAGATGACACACTAAGTGCCTTATAATATATGCATATTTATAGAGATGGGTGGGGAAAACAGGTTTTCCTGTCTCTTCTCTAACTATTACGTATTTCGTCAAAATGACTTAATTGTATTTGCCTTCCTAATTGTAATGATCATTGATTAAGATATTGATGTGAGCCGATATCTGAATGTATTGGTATTATAGTGATATGTAGACATATAGAGATGCCTGGTCAATTCCACTGTATATTTAGGACACACAGGAGAGGATATCATTTCTCTCTCTCTCTCTCTCTCTCTCTCTCTCCATAGGCCAATGAGAGAGAGACCGCTACTTCATATCAGAATGGGACTGGTTTCATTTTTTTTGTTGTAGAAAACAAAAATATCCATAAAATTAAAAATGAGTTATTTTTCCCCCTCAAACTACTGAGTTAATTATTAAAGGCCTTGTCATTTTAATATTGACCCATGACTGTGTGGATTAAGCCCTATCGAAAAAAGCTCTGCTGCATTAGTGGAAGAACATAAATTGTGTACAGTGCACACTACAGTTATTATTATAGGCCGGTCCATATTTAATAGGCTGTAATAGCTCTTTTAGTATCCTATTAGGCCACATAATGTGCATTCAGAGAGTCAGATATACATAAAGACAGCGGTGCAGGAAAGAGTGCTGATGAGGGAGCTGCAGTACCCTCTGCTGGTGGGATACGTTTACTACACCGACTGAATACTTGTTGCAGTACACACACACACGTGTTTTATATATCTATCTGTCTATCTATCTATCTATACTTTAATATATATATTAATAATAAACACACTACCACTCAAAGGTGTAGGATCATTTGCAAATGTGATGCAATTCACAAACATTATTGATAATTTCACAGTTAATTTAATTATATTAGATGATTTGTAATGAATAAAAGTGTTTGTATTTAAGTCTTTTTTATATATAGAGGCTTATTTGTCTATATATAGAGTCATATGATAAGACTATACACATAAAGTCTTAAATAAATAAAAAAACACACATTATTTAAAACTGAAACACTTAAATTAATAGTGAAATGGACAATATTGTTTGTGAATTGCATCACATTGTGTTTTTCTTTTAAAAAGAGGGAAATTTGCAAGTGATCCTTAACTTCTTCACAGCTCGAATAGTGAAATAACTGAAAACATGTTTTATATTCTAGTTTCCTCAAAAAAGCCCCCCTTGCTATTATTACTGCTTTTCACACTGTTGGCATTCTCTCAATGAGCTTTAAGAGGTATTCACCTGACATGGTTTTTATGTATGCCTATAAGGGTAAATTAATATCATTAAGTAGAATGCCAACAGTGTACATTTCTTAAAATTCGGAAAAATATGTGGCTAGTGGTCGCTGGGGTTTCTCGGTTTGAATCCCAGAAGGTCTTATAACCTTTACCTTTAACATGCTTGTCTATAATTTTTATTCTAATCTCCTGAGACAACTCTTTCCTTCACTTATTCTGGTTCATTTTCATAACTTTTTTTATTTTATATTACTTTTGTCAAATTATATTCTGTGACCATTTTGGGTTTTTATTTCATTAACCGAGACGTACCAACAATTTTTTTCCCTGTGTGTACTTTTCACCTCAGAGTGGTAGGACATGAGGGCAAGTACACTTTAGGCTGATTCACAGAAGCAGTAAGTACAATTGGTGGGTTGTGTAGTACATACTGATGTTATATGGAGCAGGGACACGCCCACACCTTCAGTACTTACTACTGTTGACTTGAAATCAGACCACGTGACCTACCTGCCGGGTCGGCCAAAGCAAGCGCAAGGGTGACCAACATCTGTATATGGAAACATGATGACTCCCCTTTTGCCTTATTCTAGAGTTTTAAGCTTTAGCGTCAGAACCCTGTGCGTGAGGTCTGAGTGCACACACTGTACTGCGCGTTCCTCTTATCTCCTGCGTGCGGATCAAAGTGCAGAGCGGCACACGGGGAGCGGAGTGTGCGATCAGCGGCACTGTGAACACCGCAGGACCGTGAACACCGCAGGACCGAAAACCGTGAGCACCGAAAACCGTGCATACAGCAAAATCGTAAACACCGCAGAACCGAGAACACCGCAGATCTCTGACCCACAACCATGACCTGCAACTCAGACGAGCAAAATGGAACAGGTGAATAGAACCAGAATTTCTCTTCAAATCATTCTTTTTTTTATTTTTTAGGTTCATCGTTCTGTTAGGGCAAGTGCTCAAAAAAGAGGGCCCAACTTACCAAAATTGGTCACGCGGGGTGCTTGGTGTATAGCGATTGGCACACGGGTAGAGTGAACATGATGACGCGGGGTGCTAGGTGTGCATCAACTCTATTCCAAACTTGGTGGATGGTTTAATGTTCTCCCCATGTCCATGTAGGTTTCCTCTGGGTTCTCCGGTTCCCTCCCACACTTCAAAAACATGGATTTAAGGTAAATTCAATGTTCCAAATTGCCTCATATAGTACGTGTAGGTAAGTGTGTGCCTAGCGATAGTCTCCCTGCATCTGTCCAGTGCATGAGATGTTCTTCACTGGATGGGCATGGGGAACCCCACCACGACCCTAGTACAGGATTAAGCGGAAGGTAATGAATGAATGAGCATATAATTAAAGGTATATTAAGCAAATTAGTTATTTTAGAATTGTGTATCATACTGGTAGCCCTAGCATTTATCGGTACCCAAGAAGCAGCACTCAGTGTCAAAAAGGTTGGTGACTTCTGGTCTACACTATACTGTGTGTTCTCCTTTTACAGTAACATGGAAGAGCACATTGAGTCCAGGTAGCTGTACCGCTGAAATAGCAATCCACCAAATTCAGAGCCCTACCCGACTCTTAAAGTGAACGGCTGATTGCATGTTGCTCCAAAAAAAAAAAAAAAAAAAAAAAAAAAAAAAAAAAAAAAAAAAAAACACCACACACACAATGAATCAACCTGCATGGTGTGCGGTTGGCTGTTTGCTAAAGAACGCCAAGAGTCTTTCAGTGTAATTGGTATTTATGGGGAGTGAAAAGGACAATTCACTGAAACAAGATAATAGTAGAGATGAAAAATGAAATGGATTCATGTAAAATCAGTGAATACTTAAGAGGATTAAAGTTAAAAAAAAAATAGTCAATGAACTTTACTAATTTAAATGAAGGCACCTAAGTTCTTAGAACTGTTGCATAAAGTACTGCTTTTGTGTGGCTACATTTCTGGATGCCATTTTAAACTTTATTCCTTTTCTTGTCTCTTACTTTAAAGTACGTACACTGATCGCACAAAGCAACTTTAAGCTAACAGAAGCTAAGCTAATAGCTTTGAAGCTAAGCTGCCAGTTCAAAACAAACAGTAAAAAGACATGGGGCCAAAATAAAACAGAAAATATTAAGTGTATTAAATTTGTTGAAAAGTAACAATCTTTGTTAGTGTTTCAAATGCTAACGTTAAATATCCACGTTTGATGCAGTAAAGCAGAGTGCAGAGCTAATCGGACAACAGCAAAGCTGAGATCACAACACTGTTCTTCCTGGCAGTCTGAATGCAAACACAAAAAATTAAGTCTTTAAAATTAAACTGTTCTTCGTGGACCATCGCTGACAGATCATCAATCTGGAGTCATTGAATAATAGAAGTAATGTCATAAGCAAGTGCTTGGTAATCATTTGTACACTGCGATCAGATATCTGATAGATTACCTAATAATGTGCTCAGGTGTGCTGTGGTTCAGAAGGTCAGATGGCAGGAATTGCACTAGCAGATATGATAACGCAACAGAGCAGAGGTCAGTAAACTGGATCGATGCGTTTATAACGTGGAAGAGCAGGGTAGAGCAGATTTTTGAAGCCGAAATGAATTTAGGTGGACATGATGAGGCATTCTGGGTGTGCCAGGTTAAGACTGATGATACTGCATGACAGTCCTGTGTGTGGAGACTATCGATGCGACGATTTTGATGGTACTATTGATTATCTAAGAAATTACCACGATTATATATGGTTATTGGGAGTACCATGCAATAATTTAGGTGGATTTTCACCAGTTTTGCCCCACTGTCCAAAAATATGGATTCAAGGTGAATTGGCTGCTTCCCTTTGGGGTCTAGTTGTCTAATTTTTCCCTATATACTGCATCGTGTGTGAGTGCCCAATGGATTAGCCAATCGACGATGGATTATCTGTCCTGGATTTATCTGCCCAGTGCCTGAAATGTTCTCCCCTCTCTGGATGGGCATTGGTAACACTCCCCAACGTAACGCTAGAACCTAGTATAGGATTAAGCGGAAGATCACGATTTGAGATTATTTTAGTCTTCATTTCAAAGCAAGTGTTTGGAGGAACGACAACTTTAATTCGTTTTTAAATCAGATACATCCCTGGGATGTTTTAATACACATAGCACGTATGTATTTGAGTTTCTGGGAGTCATGGATAGTCATGAATTTTAATGCCAAGTCATTGACGTATCAGTTTGTGGTGGGACTGGCGTTATTTATTTTTGATTTCAATCGCTCATTATTGTTTCTGTGTTTCTCAGTTTCTCAGGTAAACAAAAGTGGACAGAAGAAGTCACAATGGAAAATGTTTTTGGAGGATATCAGCGTCTTACACATGGTGACAACCTTCTTGTTTATGGGTGAGAATGGCTCATATACAAGGTGGGCCATAAGTATGGAAACACCCTGATGTTGGAAGTGGTTGCTGAGATCACCTTACCGTGTGTTGCATATTAGTACATGGGCGGGGAAAACATTTGAACCCGGGTGATGCCCATGGTGGCCATCAACGAAGCCGCCATTTTGGATTCAACTTTACTTTTTTTTCCCTGTGGGAAGGGGGTCATTTGACAAATCCGACAGAGACAATTGCTCAAGGAAAACAATGTTGTGCTCATTTTTAACATAGCTTCATTGATTATGGAGTTTGTGACTTGGAGCAACGACAGTAACTCACTAAAGGATGCGCTCAAAGTGCTGCCCCTTGTATTTAATCGTCAATGCCATTCTCTTCTCCCACTCTTGACACACCAAGAGCAGTACCGCAGAAAAAAATGCTACCCCGTATCACCTGAAACAGATATAGGAGTCCTGTGGTAGTATTTCTTCTTCTCTGTGTGTCAAGAGTGGGAGAAAAGAATGGCATTGACGATTTAACACAATGGGCAGCACTTTGAGCACATCCTTTATTGGGTTACTGTCGTTGTTCCATGGCACAAACATGTTAATAAAGCTACGTTACAAATTCACACTCTCAGTGTGTTGGATGTGTCACATGACCCACTTCCCACTGAAAAAAGTTAAGTTGAATCCAAAATGGCAGCTTTGCAGATGGGTGTCACCAGGCCACAAATGTTTCCCCCCCATGTACTAATATGCCACAAACGGTAAGGTGATATTAGCAACTACTTCCATTTTATCAGGGTGTATCCATACCTATGGCCCTCCATGTACACACATTCATGAATATGCATTTGGGATTAAGAAAGACAATAAAATTGAAGGGTCCATTCTACTGTACAACATATAAATGAATAATAATAAGTATAAAATCCAAAATGCTTTAGTGGTTAAACTAAAGAGCTCAGAATGAACTCATTTATCAACAACAACATTTTATTACTCATGTCCACACTGCTGAAAAGTTTTTTTTTTTATGGTTCATTAAAGATAACTGTAACACGGTAAGGAATGATGAGGACCGGAGACAGGAGTTTGACCCACGAAACTGGCTTTATTTCACGACCCAACACAACTACATACAGAATCCTGCGCATTTTCAGTTCTTTCGGTAGCCGTGCTGGGTCCTCCGTGTCACCAGCTCCGTGGTCGGTCTCTCTCCTCGCGGTGTGTGTTCTGGCAGCTTATATGGCGGCACACAGTCATTTAGGCAGAGCCGCTTCAGGTGCGCTAATCCTCCCTGATCAGCGCGGCGGCTCCGCCACGCCCCCCAACGCCACCGCGTCACATATGTATTCATTTTATTTTAAGTAATTTTCCTGCATGCAACCTGATGTCATTTTCTAATCCATGTGCTTCTTGCAAAACTTGTCATTTATGGTTAACAGAAACTGGGGATTGATATTTATCCAGTTAATTTCGTTCACATGGATGTTTAACATCTAGCCTTCAATTGCTCTGTAATTAAAATAATCAAATACCCTAATGCAGAGTTTTAGTGCAGACATGGTATCAGAAGGTCACAGCAAATGTATTCTATCTGTAGAATATGTTCTTGTTCTCCAACATGACATATAGACCAGGTTATAACCAGAGAGTGCATCTAAAGCCCTCGTTAATAATCCGTGTCATCTATACGCCATCTCTAGCTCTGCACCTGTTCCCTTCACAGCGAGTCCAATTCCGAATTAGATTAATAGACAAGATGGTCATGAGTGCTCAACCAAGCCGCCAGGGCCGCTGGGAATATTATTCATTTGCTCACTATCTCTGCCACATGTTGTCAACAATGCAACAATGGCTAAACAAAATGCTGAGAGAGAGGGAGCGAGAGAGAGTGAGAGCACGGGCCGGGAATTTTTGCGGTGATGAGACAATGATAAGCGCAGGTCCAGTGCCAGCTGCAGGACCCGTCTTAGCCAGCGCTGGCACAGGAGCAGCTGGCATGCGTATTAGCGAACGTAAATATCACCTGGCTGCAGATATGGTTGGCCATAATGAGAGGATTTAATGGAACAGAAAGAGCAGATGCAGATGCAGAAGGGCACTGGGGATGAGGCAATCAGAACCGCTGTACTCATTCACCACAGAATAAGTTAGGGTTCTATTAACTCCCAACTTAGTCCAGAGTAAAAGCTGCAGATTCTCAGAAACAGTCTTTGAGTTTGATGGGCTACAATAGTCCAATAAAATTACCCATAGTGATCTTATGAGCATAAATTATGCTGCTGGCCCAGAAATAAATCATTCAGTAAGAATAACCATGTTCTGCCTATCCTTTGCTGAAATGTGTCAGATTAAGTGGTTTGACTTCTATTTCTGGAAATAGCATAAGCTTTTTATTTATGTGTCTCACAACATTTGCTGTCATGTCAAAGTACAAAGTGTAAAATATGTCAGATAAAAATTCCTCCCCCCAAAAAGCAGCCTTTTCCTTCAATTCCACAACAATGCGCAGATCTGACGCCGGCTAGCCGCCGTGTCTCATCGCTAATCCTTCAATTATACTTTGTTATTGTTTTGATCTCATCCCACTCCTATTTCTCTGACTCGAACATCTTTTTGGCCCATGTAAAATCCAATCCAGAAGCCCATCGCGAGTGCTGCATGTCGTCCTCAAAATGGGATTAGTTATTTGAACCTGTGACAAATGCCTCAGTCGGACTCGACAGAAATGATGGCTCCCCATTGCGGCTTATCAAATTCGGCAAATTCATTTTTCTGCTTTGACAGAGGAGCCAGTAGTAATTATTGTGTTTGTTTTTGAGAATATGGCTTTCAGCAGGGACAAAGAATAGAAGTCTTGACCTCTTCTAGGATCTGTAAGGTCTAATGTTCCTCACCACATCGTCTGTTAAACAGCAGGGGAGTTTAAAGATTTTAAAGTTTATAGAGCTTCTTTGACCTTTATGGAAAAAAACTCACATTTAGGTGGATGGATGAATGGCTGAATGGATTGTTAAACAGAGAGACAGACAGGTAGATGGGTAGGACATATGCATGGTTCCATTGTTGGGTAAATCTGGTTAATATTTTCCTGTCTCAGATCATTATTTCCAAATCTTCACCTCATTCATTTAAAAATAATAATTAATAAATGGCTGAAGACAGTCATCAGACCAGGTTTCTGATGCAGACAAAAGGGAAAAAGAAGACAAACCATATAACACAGAGGAGAAAGAGAAGTGGAATGAAAGTCCAGGAAAGCAAGGCTGGTGCTGGAGGAAGTGATGTTTGCTAAGCGTCGACCTCATTAAATCCAACAGTCTGGTCGCACCAGCGGTGGGAAGATGAGGGACTGGGTGAGTTAGGAGCGAACGGGGAAAAAGGTCACGAGGTGGAATGAAATGAAATTAGAAAGGACAAAATAGCGCCGCTCTACTTCAGCTCTGCACAGAATCGATTCAACTAATTGAAACGGCGTCCCGGGCAGCACAGCAGATGGGTCCCCGCGGGCCAAAGAGTGTGTGACAGGATGTGATATGAAACCCGCAGAAGCTCACACACAGCTGCCACCGAGCTGCCGCACAGCTGAGCTTCATAAGCAAGTTGGCTTAAAGCCCTTCGCTTCACACTATTGCTATTTTCATACGATGCCAACTCTTAAATTGTTTACAGTTAAGCTTTCCCAGATTGCGCCTGAGCGATGGATCGATGTCTCTCTGCGGTCCTGGAATCCAAGTTCTCAAACTATTTAAATCTAGTTTGACATGAAGACAAGGACCATCAACCACAGGGTCTGAATTCTTCAGTCATGGTTTTGTTAGTGTTAAATCTAAGCTCTGCTGGTTTCATCCTACTGACCCACTGAACTCCTGAACTGGCTCATCGTTTTTACTACACTACATACACATAAAGTTTTAAAGCACAAACAATAATCATGAAGTCTGAGGTTTCATTTGGGAAAGGTCCTTAACTCCAGCATGAGTTGTGTAAATTTTGGTGTGAAATAACTCAAATGGTTCAACACATTTTCACAGACACAATCCAGAATCCAATCAAACATAACCCAGAGCTTCAAACTCAGACAGCAAACTGAGGCGGGCCAATGCTGGTCCACGTCCTGCGCTGGGAGCTTCCACATATAAAAACATTTACATGGCTCATATGTCCTAACGTCCTAGATACATTTGGTAAACATTTAACAGACTTGGAACCTTTACCTATAAGTAGTCCACATAAAAAAACAACTTGTGTGATCCACACATTCCCCTTCACATCTGGTAAATATTAGTGCTAAAGGTAGTTCTACCAACACACTGAGACTCTAATCTGCTCAGCCGGGAGCATCTGAATGCCTCTCCATGCAAGTGGGCCAGATGAAAATAGGGAATGCGGGTTAGCATCACTTTGCTATCTGAAAAACAGGCCAAATTAGAATGGGAATAATAACAGCTTTGCTAAGTGTATCATTTGCAGGTGTTTTTTAATTGTAACCATATTTGCCTTTTCTATAAAGTACAGATACTGTATAAATCATCTGCCTGTTAAAATATAACATCACCATTAAATATCCTAATGAATTAGGCAGCACTTTACCTTTTAATGTACACAACGAAACATTTCACAAAAAAAACTTCTTCAGTCCACATGCAGTCTTGAGAGGTTTAAGTTTCAGTAAAGGAAATTCATAAAACAGATAAAATCCAAAATGTTTAGGCCTCAGTCACATCACATCACATTCAGCTAAGGAACTTTTAGTTTTAGAAAAAAACTGAACTAAAAACTGCTGATTAATCAGCTGAAATAAAACCAGCTGAAGAAACACCAAGTAGTTAACCACTGCTACCTGCCCTGCCCCTTCATTTAACTAGTGGTTAGCACGCTTACCTCTCAGCACTGGGGATTCCCAGTTCGAATCCCAATCTGGGTGGAGTTTCCCCCGTTCTCCCCGGGTTCTCCCCGTGTCCATGTGAGTTTTTTCCGGGTTCTCCGGTTTTCTCCCACAGTCCAAAAATATGACTTCAAGGTAAATTGCATGTTCTAAACTGCCCCATATAGTTTGTGTGGTTTTGTGAGTGAGTGTGTCTGGGTGCCCTGTCCTGGTTGTATCTGCCAACCCCCAAGACTTTCTCCCCTGGATGGGCATGGGGAAGCCCCCTGCGACACTCGTAGAGGATTTAGCGGAAGATAATGAATTAACGAGTTGTGACCAGAAAACATACCCCTCAGTTAACACTTTAAAGTAAAAGCTTTTATTTTTGCTTTATTTAAAGCCAGTAGCTGACTAAAGAAAAGAAATGTGTTTAAGTGCAAAAATATACTTAACTGTTATTTTGGGGTTTGAATAATCAAACTGTGGAGCTTTTATTTCATTCAGGAAGTTGAAATATAAAGAGGTTATCCATGAGTAGTGAGCCTTGAAGTTTAAAGTTGCTCCGTCACACGTCATTGCCTTTCTGTATTTCATCTATTTGTTTCCAACCCGCATTACTGTGTGTGTGTGTATGTGTGTGTATATGGCCTCTGTCACATGTCAGCTTTGTAATTAAATAAGAGCACTCAGGGGAAAGTCCCCTTAACATAGTGTACGTGTCTCATCCTTCCAAGCCTGTCTAGAAATCACACGAGGCCTCGTCTCTGTTCCCCGTCCCTGGAATTAATTAATTGGATGCAAACGGTGTAGAGCTGTTATCAATCCAGCTCTGTATCTACCATAAAGCTCTCCCAGTAGTCAATAGCTCACCATTCTCTCAGACGCCGATGTAATTAGGACACTGTATCTGCTTAGGTGTTGGAAAGCTTTCAGAGGGCTACCCTGGTATTTGCAGTCTTTTCACTACACACAGCCAGAGCCTGCAGCTTTCACACTTAACCATCACTCATGGAGCTCATCAGCTCATTGCCAGCACCCATCATTTTTCCTTATGGCAACCCGAGGGCCCAATTAAAGCACTCGGTACAGGGCCGAGCTGCAGTGCACTTTCACGTGCACGTTTCTCTTAGCGCCGAGGTAATAAAATTCACACAAGAAAGATCCGGCCATGAGCTAAGTGGCACCGCTGCCAGCAATATCCACATGCACTAAATATCCCCATCATAATGCAAAGTCCCAAAACAATCAGGGCAGAGCTCAAGGTTGTAATATTCTTGCACACACATGCTGACTAGACAATCCGTGTTCATTTTCGCCTGACGTCTGTGTTTCCTGTTATCTCAGAAACATCTGGCTCAGAACTGAAGAGTCATTAACATATGTCTACATCAGTAAGGAAGCTGATGTAGAAACTTTAGGGTTTGGGTGGAGAAACATGTTGGTGCTTACTGGCCAAAAGTAGGGGAAACACCCTGGAAATGTACCTGTGTGACTGCAAACACACAAACACACTAAATTAAATACCTGAATTCAATGATTAAGAAGCATATTACAGAACTTTTGTCAGTGTAGTGTATTATAGTAGAACTATTTAAGTCAATAGTTTGTTGTAATGGAATTTCAGGGTGCATCCTCAAGCCTGGTGGTGAAGTTTGCTGACACAGATAAAGAACGCACCCTACGCAGAATGCATCAAATGGCCGGGCAGCTTGGCATCTTCAGCCCCATGACCATACAGTTTGGGGCCTACGGAGCCTACACACATGCTGTAAGTGTCAAACATCTAATCATACATTTTTAGCTTGGTGCTCTGATTGTGCAGTTAAATGATGAAGCTATTCTACACTTTATGTTTCTTTAATTAATCATATCTGTTTAACATCATCAAGCAAAGTAGTCTAGAATATTTTGGACTAGGATAAGATACAGTGATCAATTTGTATAGTAATGCACAGAATTTAGAATTCAATAAGATGGTGTAATGCATTAGATTTAATTACAATATACTCCTGCACTCTTTGTATTAATAAGCAAATTTATTTAACTTTTGTTTAATTTGTTTAATCGAAAGTTTTTAACACATTCCAGCTGTAATGTAAGGTGCAGGAAGTTTGAGATTGGACCTGTAAATAACATTCTAAATGGTTTCACGGTTCTCAAGAGAGACGTCATTACCGGGAAAATTTTTCGTGCAGCGTTCGTGCTGAAGCTCCAAATGCTAACAGATTCTGGCTAGCAGGCGCAGCCTCTGCCTACGCTCTAGACGCACAGCTCGTTATAGCTGCTTAGTGAAGACTGGCTGAGCTAAACAGAGCAACCGCTGGGATTTCCGTAGGGACACGAGTCTGAGGTCTACAGAGGCCCGCAGAAGCGGATTCTCTACTCTAGTTAGACCAGTCTCAGAGGAATATGTGATGGCAAAGAAGCCTCGCTTCCAGTGGATTATCCAGCAGATACAACACTAATCCAGTATCCGTTCTGCTTTCTACCTCTGCCTTGATATTGTTTCTGAGTTTTATGCAGAAATAAGAATATTTAATAATGTTTATACACAGATGCTCAGCACGGCAGGAAACCAAGAACAGCACATAACCAACCAGTGAGGATTAAAATGTTAATAATTAAATTATACACAATGTGTACACATTATACACATATACTTTAAAGATGATAAAGGAGCTTTAATCATATCGCTATAGTGCCATAATTTAGAAAAATTGACATCATAATTGAGTGGCAGATGATAAGAATAGAGCAGAACTTGCAAGAGAGCTCCATGCAATATTGGTATTTTAGCATCACGTTCACTGTGGATTGTGGAATTGGTAAAACTGTACTAACAGTCCCAGATCACCACATGAATGATTACTGTGCATAACCATATGCAGAGGTCTGATCCATGTGAAGCTCATAATTAACAAATCAATAAAACACGGAAGTTACTGTACATTGGGGGTTCTTAAACTTTTGCTTAAGACACTAAGTGTGTTGTCTCTCACTCTGTAGCAGATGATGCAGCAGCAGGCAGCGCTCATGGCAGCCACACAGGGCTCGTATCTCAATCCCATGGCAGCCATCGCAGCCGCTCAGATGCAACAAATGGCAGCTTTCAACGTCAACGGGCTGGTGGCTGCCCCTATGACGCCCTCTTCAGGTGGGAAGAACTTTAGGTTTCACTCGCACTACTCTCACAGTGTCACTTCCCAATTAAAAGCCCTGTGGGGTGGGATATTCCTTTATGCTCACTGTTACAGCTGTAGTGATCAGTGTGGGGCAGATTATACCAGGCTGGGCATGTTCCCTGTCAGGCCCTGTAAACTGCATTACAAAGTGCTTCTTGAGAACCTTCCTCCATGTACACAGGCATTGAGGTGAGTGGCAAGGAAATGAGAGCTGTAGGATTAGGCAGCTTCTTAAAACTGTGCAGTCGGCTCTGAAGGTTTGAAGTGTTTTTGTTTGTCCTGCTTGGGAACCCTGCCAATTTGATGCCTTTGGATAACGAGTCCTTGACAAAGTGGTGCAGGGCTAAAGATTTGTGAAAGATAATCCCGAACCCCGCTTGACCCCTTCTCTTCACTGCACTGAGCCACACCGATGCCTCAACAATGATAAATAAGTCGACATCCAGGGCCAAAAAAAATGAATTAAATAAAGTGTCCTTCATTCCCTCTATCCTTCGCTGTCCCTCTCTCTGTCTGCCGGCTCGCGTGCATTTGTAATCCCTAAAGCTTATACAACTAAGGTTATACCTATCAAATTTAATCCTGCACGGCTTAAATGCCCTTCACTGCCACAAGGGGTAAAACATGAGCAAAGAAGATAAAAAACATGAAGTCAAACCCAACAAAGCTGAGATTAGATGTGACCATCAGCTGAGGAAAATACTTAAGTTGCTGTGTCTAATCAAATGACACTCAGCATTAATGTTCCATCCTCGTAAGTGCCACTGTAGTATGTTCTTCACATTTTACCATAAGACATCAGCCTTATTTTACCACATTAAATAAACAACATGAAACAGATACCCAGTCTCCAAAGTTACGGTTTCTGGGGGTTAATGAACATTGCAGTGAACCTTAAATCTTTTGGTTGACTTCTACAAAGTGTTCCAAATTATTACGCAAATAATATTTTCTCATATTTTCCAAAATGACCTATATGAATTGCAGTCATTGAACTTTTTTGAGTACAATTGAAAGGTTTTGGAATAAACTGCCAATGAAAAAAAGGAAGTTTTTAAAAAAATGCACTAAACGGTGGAACGACCTTCCCAACAACATCCGTAAAGCTGACTCACTTAACATTTTCAAGAGACTTCTCAAAACCCATCTCTTCCACAGACACTTGCTAAAAAAAAAAAAAAAAAAAGATCGAATTATGCGCAGGGTTGATGGTGCTACAGTTTAGCTGGTTTTTCCGAATAATACTGACTTGTGTTGTCCTCTCATTTGTAAGTCGCTTTAGATAAAAGCGTCTGCTAAATGACTAAATGTAAATCACGGTCAGTCAGGGCTTGACATTTTATTAATATAGATACACACTATATCAACAGCCAATTGTTAACATGGAAGTGGAAAATTTGGGATCTTAAATGAATCTTGCATATAGATAAGACTTGCATATCTATATCTAAACCTACACACACCAAAGACCATCTGAACTTCATTTGAAGAAGGGAGTGGTAGCTCAGTGGTTAGGATGTTGGGCTATCAATCTCAAGGTTGTGGTTTTAAATCCCAGTTCCATTGAAGTTAGCACTGTGGGTCATTGAGCAAGACACTCATTGCTCCAGGGCTGCCGTGAAAACCCCTGTGTTCTGACCCCAACCAAGTTGGGGTATGCTTGGCAGTCGCTTTGGATAAGAGGGTCAGCTAAAATGACCAAATGTAAATTAAAAAAACCCTGGTAATTTTCGCTGTGAGGCAAAACCAGGATTTAACCGATTACTATTCTTGGATTATATTTATCTGATACATGGATTTTTAAAATATCTCTGTCTGCTTTTCGTTATTTTAAATATTTAAACATAGGTTGGGTTTAACTGTCACAATAAATACATGGCTCAGGGGCAGTGTGTTTCTGCTGGCCTGAGTTTAGAAATGGACTATAGCAACATCTTTGTTCTGTAATGATTTCCTTTAAGAATGGTGAATGTGTTCACAAAGCAGGGGGCAACATATTAGAAAACCTTTCAAATGCGGTTATTTTTACACTGTGCATTTGTAGATTCCATCATCTGCTTATGTAATGGTTGGTCTGTTAAGCCAATGGAAACATACCCCATTCCAGAAAAAGGCTCAATGTTTCCCTGAATAAGCACCGGCTCCAGTTTCGGCACTGGCACCCTGTCTGTGGAACAGGGCTATTTAAGTAGTTCGCTGGATGGGGCATGGCAAGGAGGCCGAACGGTTAGCCTTTGGGACGAGTTATCCTTTTCTCTGTCCTCTGATTCTCAGGAGGAAGTCAGCTGTTTAACACAGATGAAAGCTCTCATCAGGAGAGCAGTCCTTATGGGAAGACAGTCTGAGCCAAAGGGTGTGTTGTACATTTCTTTTGGATTTTTATGTTTTTTCTGTGGCTGTTGGGTTCACTGACTGTAAACTAGGGCAATTTTTCAGTCTCTTAAAGATTGCGTTTGATAGTAGAACCATTCTCTACTTCTTTGTGACCTAAAATCTACTTTTTTGGGACAGGATTACAAAGCAAATAAGACACACACACACTAACATTAAGTAGTGATAAAATATTTACCAAAAGGAGCATTTGATCATCACACTCCAGTGGGAATGTTTGGCAGAAAGAGAACCACTGGGTGATATTCAATAAATCTCTGTTCATTACGTGACACTGAAATTTTGTACAAATATCAGTTTTTATGTTTGAGCAGAACGGAAACCTCAGCACCAATGGGTTGGCTACAGCAAATATACAAGAACCAAAAAAGAAAAGATTTTTATTCCAAAGAGATAGAAATCTAGGGGCAGTTTACTCGGGCAAATAAAGATTTCACATGGCCCTTTCTCCCACCCCAGTGTTCTTTAAATCACAGCTGATGGGTAAACTGTTGTCCTTTACACGGCCTTTAAGCTGCAGATTGCTTCAGTTCCTTAACAGTAACCTTTAGCTGTTTGTACTGCTTCTCTGATTGCTGAGCTCTTTGGGTTCTGACTTTTGATGGATGATCTTATCTTAACTATCTTAACGGAATCAGGATTGTACCAATTTGTTCCATTTCTCAATAATACGTAGGTCTAATGGCACTTTTTCATTCATTCATTCATTATCTTCCGCTTATTCCTTTATGAGGGTCGCGGTGGGGTTCCCCATGCCCATCCAGGGGA
>JAOUQT010000033.1:25379945-25391226 GCA_025769995.1 Xyliphius kryptos
CAGAGCATGGAGCAGATACCAGGAGACAGGCCAGTACACCAGGAGACATGGAGGGGGCTGTAGGAGAGAACATCCGCGCCCTCATCAGGAGCATGCCCAGGCGTTGTAGGGAGGTCATACAGGCACATTTGACACACTACTGAGCCTCATTTCACTTGTCTTGTCTTCCAGTTAGATTTTGAGTATGATTTCAAATTCAGACCTCTTGATTATTTTTTATTTTTTATTATTCAGACATTTTGATTATTTTTATGTTATTTTGTTCTCAACGCATTCCAATATCTAAATAATAAATATTTTCAACTGAAATATTTTATTCATTAAGATGTAGGATGTGTTATTTTAGTGCTTCTTTTTTTGAGCAATGTATATATTTACGGTATATATACATATACACAAAAACACACACAGTTGCAAGAAAAAGTATGTGAACCCTTTTGGGATTACTTGGATTTCTGCATAAAATGAAATTAATGTGTTCTGATCTAAGTCACAACAATAGACTAAACCATGAACACATGAACATGATACTTTTGTATCCCATTCCAGCTTTATGCTAGTCAACAATTCTTGAGCGTAGTTTTGATAACTCTTTTGTACAAGACGTGATTCACAACAAGCAATGTTACTTAAGAACAGCAAACTCAAGACTGGTGTGATTTTTATAGTGCAAGGCAGCTTTAACCTACACATCCAACCTCATCACATTGATTGGACTCCAGGTTGACTGACTCCTGACTCCAATTAGCTTTAGTATATAAAGCTAATAAGTTTTAGTATCCACAGGGTTCACTTTATATATATTTAAGATATATAATTATGAGAAATGTGGGATCCCATTCCTAATCCATACGGTTCAATACGACATCCGTGCACCCTTTGCTGCTAGAACGGCTTCAGCTCTTCTAGGAAGCCTGTCCACAAGGTTTAGAAATGTGTATATTGGAATTTTTGACCATTCTTCCAGAAGGTCACACAGTAATTTTCTGGAATGGCTGGAATGCCAGTCAAGATCACCCACACCACACTCATCCATGTCTTTATAGACCTTGCTTTGTGCACTGGTGCACAGTCATGTTGGAAGAGGAAAGACCAACCTCTGCTGGTCTAAAAAATTTGAAAAATTACACCACTGCAAAATTGTCAGTTTCTTAGATCTTACTATTTATAGGTATTTGTTTAAGTAAAATAAACATTGTTCTTTTATCATATAAACTACTGACAATATGTTTTAGAAATTCCAAGCAAAAATTTAGTATTTATTTGCAGGAAACGAGAAATTGTTAAAATAACGAAGAAGATGCAGTGCTTTCAGATCTCATATAATGCAAAGAAACCAAGTTCATGTTCATTTAGAAAGAACAATACCAATGTTTAAACTTGTGAAGAGATCAGAAATCAATATTTGGTAGAATGACATGATTTGTAATCACAGCTTTCCTGCGTCTTGGCATGAGGCCAAACCGCAGGATTTTTTACAAAAGGAAAGGCAAATGGCAGCTGGGCTGAAGTGCACGGTAAAAACAGCTTACAACAGGCTCCAAGCAGCAGGGCTCAAGTCACGAAAAAATAGAAAAAAGCCTTTCATCAATGAGAAGCAAAGGCTGAAGTTTTCAAAAGACCATAAGGATTGGTCCAATTTTCAGCTTTGCCCAACATCTGCTGGTCTAATGGTTAGATAATTTAAAATACACACTTTTGGTTGAAGTTATGTGATATTCCTCCAGATGTGTTTGTAATTGACGTGCCCTGTTCTCCGGCAACAAGTCAAAGTTCCAACAAGCACCCAGTTAGGCTACAGAACCCTCTGTGCACTAGACAACCTTAAAGAGCTCCGCTGATATTATAAGCTGCTGATATTACTTCTACTTTCACCGTTTAGCCTCAATTGCTCTCTTTAAAGATTCTAGTATCTTGTCTTAAAAGATGCAGCCACTGTGAAAGTACGAAGCGCCCAATAAAACATGGCAGGAAGTCCAGCGCTCCCAGATTTACACAGCTCAAGAGCTGAATGATTTAACAGGTTTTCATCCAGTCATCTCTTAAGCTTCGTGACCTCCCTCTTTCCCGCTGCCGCCGAGGGCAGGCCAGATTAGTGAGGTATGAGAGAGGGAGATTTATGGCGGAGGTTAGAAGTTGTCTGACAGGCTCGGCTGTTTTAAAAGGTTTGTAAAAGCACCGCTCTTATCTCTCGCTGGTCTGACAAAAGCGCGGCCTCTTCCAAGAAATTAAATCGGCGCTGTAGCCGAGTGATTGAATCAGCTGCCAGGCAGCAAATTTGGCTGGTGCACCCGAGAAGTGGGTGATAAGAAAAGGGCAGGAGAGACACGGAATCATTCTGCCTTGACACACGGGGTAATAATTTACAACACCTGTTATTAGAATGTTACCAGGAACAGAGCAGGAATCGCAGCATGGAGAACCTGAACTAGAACTTCTCCCTCTCCCCTGTGCATGAGATGTTGGTGGAGTTTTAAACATAACAATGCCGGAATTAACGCACAAGCTTTTAATTGATTTCCTTGTTTTCTGTGCTGCTCATCTTGATCAGGGTCATGGAGAAATTAATGGGGGGCTGCAGCCTATCCAAGCACTCAAGAGTAGAACATTCAGGAGAGGTTGTGAGTCTGTCACAGAACAGATGCATTCGCACCTACTTGCACCATTTTATTTCTTAATTTACATCTTGGCCTGGTTTTAAAATCAGAATTCCCAACGGATATGGGGAGATCGTGAACATTTCTCATAGCTTTAACATTTTCTAGCTTGTTTCATGACCCAGAACCTTCATAGAAAATTCTTTACAACTGAATGGTTGTGATTATCTTGGTACATGTCAAGCACCCAAAAACAAACCGTAGAATTTTGCAGCAGCAACATTCTAACTTGTGGAGCAGTTGTTTGTAGTCATTGAAAATGTTTACTTTCTCTGTTTCTTCAGGCTTTGTGAGTTTTGACAACCCGTCCAGCGCTCAGGCTGCCATTCAGGCCATGAATGGTTTTCAGATCGGCATGAAAAGACTCAAGGTCCAGCTGAAACGGCCGAAAGATGCAAACCGCCCCTACTGATCGCACCAACATCCGCGCCGAGGTAAATCAGAGCAGAAATCTCTACAGGTCTCAAACACACAGTATCCATACAGTCTGATTTACAAGTATATGGACAAAACTATTGGGACTACACATTACTATACAAATCTATAGTGGCATGGCTAGTTAGGCTCTTTTTTCCCCAGCTATGTCATTTTGAAAGTTGAAATGTTACCTGTTCACCCAGAAGAGCATTAGTGTGTTAGTTAAGACTGTTGCTCTTGATCTCCATTCTAGTTCCTCTCAAAGGTTTTGGTGGTTGCTGACCTCAGGGGTAGGTCAAGCACCTCCACACCAAACACAACCAAGCAAGCCCTTTCTCAAACTGTGACCACTAAGTCACACCGTTGTCCAAACTGCATAATCACAGGACTAATGTAACATTTGCGATGAGGAGGTGTGTCCCAATACGTCTGTCCACATGTAGACATGTATATTTATTGGGTTATTTACTGGAAAAGAAAGCTTTTTTTAATATTCAGCTCATGGTGATGAAATGGGTAAAATCATTGCTACACCAGTTGCAGTCCAGACTCCCCGAAGAGAGGATGCTTTCTGCAGGCAGATGTCCTCAAATTATAGCACTGGGAGGTTCGATCATCACAATGACCCACTCAGTGCGAATCTGCCAACTTAAATACGAAACATATTTTCTGCTCTTGTCATTAGGGAGGAGTGTGTGTGTATTTTGTGAATGTGCATTAGGGGGGACTGCTCTCCGTGTGGAGCTATTATGCTTTGTGAACTCATAACTTTTTTGCTTTAAGACACAAAGTCTGAAGACGTTATTTTAACAGTTAATTTCATCCATCTATTCCAGTCTGCTGTCTTACCGAGTGTGTGTGTGTGTGTGTGTGTGTGTGTGTGTGTCACATGAGGACCAGCCATCACATACGATGCAGCTCTTGTTGTCCATCACTGAGACGTTTGCTTAACTTCATGTGTTCAGGTTTCCTTCAGGACTCAATAAAGGTTTTGTGCCACATTACAAATGACTCATTTTACCATCTAGAACTGTTTGTAGTTCTAAAGCCTAAAGAAAAACTCCATGGATTTGTTTTTTTTCTCTCACCCCGATTCGCCGTGAAAGCCAGGCAGGGTCGCATGCAGCTCGAGACGGCTGCCCCATTGACTAGCTACATGTCTACGGTCAGGGGGTAACAGCTCCCACGGCTGTAAGTTTAACCTGTGGTGTTTTTTATTTGGGGTGACGTCACGTGTACTGCTGTGACTGAGTGGCATGACGTGCTGTTGTAACCCTCTTTCTATCGTGGCCATGTTTTGGATCCTGTTTTAATGGAGTGCAGTATTTTGTTTGCACTGTCGGTAGCTGGTAGCTGGTGTTTGTAAATCTGTGATATTTTACATGTGGACTTAAGCGTGTGTTGGTATTTTGCTATCTCTTTGGCTGTGCATTTGTATTCTCTATGCTTTTTCCCCTCTATCCACACACCTCCCTTAGTACACGATCACATTCTGTGATTTCGTGCTGATTTCTCCTGCACAGGTGGCACAATAGCACAGTGTTGACTCTGGACTCTTCCGCTCTGTGTTTGGTGTTTATTTTTCAATCATGTCCTTATTTGAAGCGCTTTCCTGTGACTGTTTTGTTTGGCCAGCACTGGGATTGGTTCCTGTTTATTCATTCATGAGCTCACCAATTACAAAGTGATTGCAAAGCTGCAGCCACTGCACACGCTGACGACTTCTGTAAATACCTCAACACTATAATTACAGCAGCAAGTCAAAACACACACTGTACTCTGTAGAGCTAAAAAAATATGTGGACACCCCTGCAAAATAATAAACTTCTAGTTCATGTAATTGTTAGTCCTGTTTGTTAAAATGTCAAGGATACGGCATTACATTGCAGTACATACACACAAGGTCATTCTACCGTCATCCAAAGTGACTTACACGCATCTTGTCCTGATGATTGGGTTTAGAATACATGATCAGCAAAGTGATGAAGGGCCTTGCTTGTGGGTCCTTCAGTAAACTGAAGAATTTACTAAGCTAGTCACTAAGCTAGGTCACTAAGCTAGCACATATTTTAGAAAAGAAAATGACATGCTTGAATCTGTGGCAACTGTGTTTATGTAATTTTAAAAGTGTAATACTTCAGTGTCCACATACTTTTGCATGTACAGTGTAACTGATATCTGCTCTTGTTCTTTCAAATCAAAACTCTGTAATCAACAGTATGCTGAGAGTCCAGTATGTAAGTTTTCCAAACTCCTGGAATTAAGTAAAATGATCTGTGCTGCTTTAGTGTTTTTTTAAAGAGCATATATACATGCCTCCATGCTGCTAGGATAAAAGAACAGAGTGCTATCTATTTTTAAAACAGCTCGGTGTCTTGAGCATTTATGTGCTAGATCCTTCTGCCTTTGAATTACTTTTGGTAAGAAATAGCACATCTACAATCAGATCTTTTTTTTTCACACACAGCCCTGAATATATTTCTCTCTAAAAGCAAAAAGCAAGCTGGTCCTGTTTCACACATAGTTTAAAACACTTTTAACACATTTAACAAGCAAAGTCATGAAAGAAAAGTAACAAGAAGAGAAGTTCTGAGCTAAACTTGTGTATTTGGGGGGGGGGGGGGGGGGTGTCGGTGAAAGATCCCCATCACAGCGTATGGTGCACGTTTAGGCAGGATGTTCCTTTAGGACAAAGATTTAGCACCCCAATTCACATAGGCCTATAATACCCTCAAACCAAACCAAATAAAAAACAGGGATGGAGGTTGACCAGAAGAGGTCTTACAAACGAGTACTCTAAGTGCCATTCCATATTACACCTATGTAGATATTGTATGTTTTCCCCATGTCAGAGAGTCTCAAGTCAGCGACCCCTTAACCTCACCTCAATTAAAACTGGTGATTAGTAATGTCACACAAGGTGAACTAGTTCAACATATTCATTGTCCATTTTACTTTTTAGCTCTGTCCATTCATGTCCTACCGTTTAAAATGTATGTACTCACACTGAGCCAGAAGTTACGTTATGTGTTTGTATAATATGCAGTATAAGTGTGAATACGTGTCGGACTGTGCTTGAGTGTTGGCCCTGAGATGGGCTGGTGAATCACCACTCACACTGGAAATGCTGGGATAGGCCACAGCACAAATAATGGTCAGTATAATTCTCTGGTACAGAAAAACCTTAGTGTATAATCTATTGTTATGAATAAAGCAAGTCGTTCGATACCATCCTGCATATTACAATGTATTTATCTGTGCACTGCTCCTCATCTTCGCTCTACCTCACATTGCTCTCAGGTCATGTTAGGTGGTCAACTAGCACGCTCCGATATGCCCATAAATTTTTCCAACCCTGATTCACCATCTGACTTCGAGATCACACACACACACACACACACACACCCACACAAACACATACACACACACACACGCCATTTGTGATGAGTGGGTCTTTCTGTGTTGGCTGTAACTGTTGCTGTGCAGAAATGGCGGGATTTTCCTGCGTCCGTGTTTGTGCAGAAAACAGAAGGGAAAAAAAACGTTCCTGCTTTCATTTCCATCTCTGTTCATCTCTGTCCCTTTGCAGGATGAAGGAGTACAACAGCTTATTTTCCCAAGTGCAGTACAAGTGCAAAAGACTTCTTCTTCGCTCTGCCACACGAAAGAAGAGTGGTCCCTCGATTCTGCAGGAAATTGCCGAGAAATGTCAGACGGTGCAACGGAAGAAACAAGCGGATTTGTTTTCTTTGCTAAGTATTTTTTTAGTTTTTTTTGCTTTGGCATCGGTGGGAATCGGTTTTGCAGAGACCAACTTTTTTGCTGCTCTTTTTTAGACAATATGAAAATTTTTTTAGATACATTATGCTGTAAGCATGCACACACACACACACACACACACACACACACACACACACACACACACACACACACACACACACACACACACACACACAACCAACAAAACTTAACAGCTAAAGCATAAAATGCATTTAATGTAAAACACTGCTTACTGATAACCTCCACTCTACACACACACACACACACACACACACACACACACACACACACACACACCAGCCTGCTGCCATTTTGGTTTTGTGCCTATACAGGTTTACTGAAGAGAAAGAAAAGTAAGTGGTAATCCAGGATTATTTACATGCATCATTCCTTAGGAAATAGGGACCAAAGGACTACATGCCTTTTAAAAAATATGAATATATAAATATATATAACAAATATACTCATATATTAAAAAGAAAAATGACCTTGTAGCTGCAAGTATTATGATTATTAATAGTATTAGTTAATAATAAAATCTGTATTTAGTGGCCTATGTCCGAAAAAGTTATGGGAGACGAATTACAGAAAAAAAGAGAGATAAATACACAGCTACGAGAAACACATTATGGACAAAAGTATTAAGACACACTTGTTGTTCTTGAATTTTGGGGATTTATGTAGTCCATTGCCACATGTGTATGAAATCAAAAACTCTGTCTTGCATTGAGAACAAGTGCATCCTTCTAATTTTGTAGAAACAGCTTGGGGAAGGCTGTTCTGTGTTTCCACATGGCTGTACGCAGGTGCATAAAGATGGCTGGTGTGGTAGAACATAACTGGTCACACAAAGTCCACACTCCAAACCTATCAAGTAGTTTTTAAAAGTGGGATAAAAGAGCTCCCTCATTCAACATCAGTGTTTGACCTCATCTCCGTGTGAAAAAAGGAGCTGAATCAGAATGGGATGTGAAAGTTCGAGGTGTCTCTGTGCTTTTGTCCATATCATGTGAGAGATTAACTATACCGTAGTCTAAGCATAGATTCTAGGAGTAGATAATTTTTGCTGTTTTGTAAAAAGAAAATACTTGAACTTGTTAAGAAAGGAGAAAAAATGTACAAAAACAATATTTAATAAAAAAAATTAAATAAAAAAAACCAAACAAAACAAAACAAAAAAAGCAAAAACAAAAAAAAAATACCATTGTCCCAGTCTAATGGGCATTTTCTGTATTTAAGGACAGATAATACAGCTCATCTTAAACATATCATATCTTAAAAAAATAAAACAGGATAAATCATTGTGATCTCATTCAGCCATCTGACTGTCAAATGGAGGTCTGTAAAACAGAAGGAAAAGGACACAAGCAGCGTCTGGATGTCTGTACATGACATAATGCAAGACTTTTCTTTGGTCGACAATCCACTGTAAAGACCAAGTTACTGGACCTGGAATGGACCCAACTTTTCTTTACACTTATTTTGTATAACAGGCACGATATTAAGCCACATATCTCATGGTTGCCACTGCGGTGGAGTAATCCAGGAGGGCGGACTTTAAAAAAAGAGAACGAAACGGAGAAAGGATGATGAATCTATAGCTACAGAAACTGCCAAATAAACCCACTTGGTGTTAAAGAGGTGACACCTGCAGTGACACTGTTCTTTTTTTCTAGAAACCACCCATTATTAGAAATAAGAACACAGGGCTGGTTTGGAGGGGGGTGACCAGGATGTGTCCAGCTGAAGCAAACGTATGGAGCGCTTGAGGTTCGACGAGTTTTGCTGATGTATTCTGAATATTTGTGGTTTGAAAAAAATACATATATACAAATGAAAATTACTTAACAGTGTCAGAACCCAACAGCTTTTAGCTGCCATGGGCTTTGATGTGATTCAGTGTAAATGTATCATCATTCATCTATTGACATCACAACACAACAGCTACATTAAACCTGGAGATGAAACACCTTCTCCGGACACTGGGTTTGGCACAAGTTGCGGTTCCGACCTCTAGTTTAAACAAAATCTAAATTTAAATATTGGGGGCTTTACATCCATGATTTTATTACTTACTGTCAGCAGTCACAGACCTGCAATGCTGCCAACCAACAATATCAATATCATCATCATCATCATCATCATAATCATCATCATCATCATCATTCAGTGTTTTTTATTTAATATAAAAAATTATTAGCTCAAAGGCCTTTGTTAAAAAAAAACTAGCATATATTCACACAGATTATTATTATTATTATTGACATTCTTCTTTACTGGTGATGAAGAAACCTAAATGGTTTATAAATACTTTTGATTTGTCATATACAACACCTGAAGTTTAGTTCATTTAAGCATTTGATTTGTTCTAAGCAACTTTCAAAAACTTAAAGAATTATATTACCAAGACGTATTATTATTATTATTATTATATCTATATTAAGTTCACAAAAGCTTATGTGTGAAATCAAGGCTGAGCTGTAATAATGATGGAATAAAAACATTAAATGCAGGTCCTCATTTCTGGGCGATACAGATAATATTTCATGTGATTCATTTATCAGGGAACCAGATTTTGCTTTATTCCTTTGTACTCTGTGTTTTTTGACGTAGCGCTTCTTTTTTTTCCTTTTCGTTTGTCATCCTGCAGCCATACATAACCGTTCAGCTCAGTCATGAATAATCGCTGGAGGTTTGCTGAAATATTACATATAACCTAAGCAGTTTGCACTAGTCATCTCCTCTGCACAAGACAATTATTTATCCCGTTTGACATAAAGATGCTGTCTGAAAAATTAGCATTTTGAAATTCGCACTCCTAGTAAATCGGCCTGGAATAGTCCTAAAACAACATCCTGTTATAGTTTAAGTTTAGTCCTTTTGTCTGAAAGCAGACTGCTGTCTTTTGTTGCAGATGAAATGTGAAGGTTCTAATGGAGTGCCAAACGGTGTTTTATCCAAGAGCCTGCTTTTAGTTTCAGCTCTGTATTTGCCGAACGGCTTCGGTCATTATTTTTATCTCAGTACTGAACTGCACCTTTTTATCTGAAGTCTTATTCGTGTAACGTTGCTGTAAATGTAGGACATCTAGAAAGCACATGTATTAAGCACTAAAAGGTTATCGGCGAAGCACAGTGTGGCTCAAAACGTCGCTCTACTTCCAGTCACAAGGCACTGGGACATTTTAAGGATTAAATATTTGGCATTATGAAATAACTTATAAGTTCAGTTTCACACAGGTTAAAAAGTACATTTATATGTTCCTACTTTTGTTACACCTTATAAAAGTTCCATAGCAAGTTTGTTTTGTTAGTTTCTTTGACCTGACCTGCTTCCTGTTATGATGGAAAGTTTCTCCACCACATTCAATGACTAAACATATCCCATTAAAAGAAGCACAATTCTAGCAGGCTTTGTTTTAAGGTTAATCAAAAAGTACTTATCACCATGATAACAAGAGATTTTTTTAATATAACCATTTTTATACAGACAAAAATTATAGGTGTTAAAATTCAGTTGCTACAGGTTTATACACTAAAAAAAAGCTCCCTGCATTTTGCACAATTTTATGAAAACAAAGTTTGGAAAGGGCCTTTTCTGCTCCCAATGTGCAAAGTTGTGGTTAGGTGGATCTGGTATAGTTCATACCGAGCCCTGGCTTAAACGCCATACATCATCTTTGAAATGAACTAAAATTGTAAGCCTGTCCTCCTCATTTGACTTAAACATGCTCCAAATTATTGTAGAAAACCCTGACCAACATAAGCTGGGATCATTTCTGTGTGTAATGTGTAGGTGTCCCAATATTCCTGTCCATAAAGAGTAAATCATTTAGTTTATCTCATCACTGAAAACACATTTACAGAATTCAGCATGACCGTGAATTTTGGGTTTTGTTTTAAAATCCCGATGGGGCAGCATGCCATAATATTTCTGTTCTTGTGTGACTATGCATCTTCATCATCATCATCATCATCATCATCATCATCACACAATCAGTGTTTCAGGGATGAATTCTTTTTGTCTTTTTAACTTCTGAGCGCAGTTAATAGGTTCCATTATTTTGTTCAAGCGACGAATGAGTTAAAAGAGCCGAGATGGAGGCGACCTGATAGAAACAGAGCTGCTCATCTCGATTCCCCCCCTCGGGCTTAACTGCACTCCCCAAAATAGCGGTGATAGTCAAGAAAAGGAAGCGAAATGTAATTGACTGAAGGTAAAGAGATAATTAAGGGAACCTGTTGGACAGCAAGGAAAATTAATGCCTTTTATTTAATAGCCGGATTTGAGAAAGAAAAAAAAGATGTGAGAAGGATTTGATCATCCTGTTTAAACATATGCTGAGATAAGAGTGTGCGTGTGTGTGTGTGTGTGTGTGTGTGTGTGTGTGTGTGTGTGTGTGTGTGTGTGTGTGTGTGTGTGTGTGT
>JAOUQT010000033.1:25490468-25532942 GCA_025769995.1 Xyliphius kryptos
TGAGCAAGACCCTTAACCCTCATTGCTCCAGGGTCCTGTTTCAACCCTGTGTTCTGATCCCAACCAAGCTGGGATACCTGTAAGTTGCTTTGGATAAAAGCGTCTACTAAATAACTAAATGTAAATGTAAATGGTTCTACAGACAGATAAAACTACTAAAACAAAATAGATATTTTTTTCTGTCTACATAACATAACATTTGTTATCTTAAATATCTAGTTTGTGTGTAATAAAGCTATACTGTGAGGTGACTCCAGGGGGAGAGCAACCTTGTCTGCAGCTGACAGTCGTGTCCATGGCTTGTCTGCTCTCCTGTCATAGTCCTGAGCTTTGGCCACTTCAACATAATCGCTGAAGCGGATGAGGATCTTTCGGTCACGAAGCTCATCTACTGTGGGACGCTGGTTGAGCTAAAGGGGGAAAAGGGAAGAGTGTATTACATAAGGAACAGCATTTTGCCTTAACTTTTTGAACTCATAAATAATAAACACTCTTAAAATACCAGTTTGAGAAACAAAAAGATGTTCTGTTACAAGTGATGGATAGTGTGCACTACATTGGGGTACAAACTTAAGATCTTATATATTTATCGGAAATTTTGACAACGCTAAAATCGTACATGCATTTTCATCAGCCCATCAGTGCACTTTGTTAATTTAGTTAAATTTAATAAGCAGTTTATTAAATGTCTTCTATAATAATAAAATGCTAGCACTTGGGTGCAACTGACCTTTGCTTACACAGAAATATCTAGTAATCCTTGTGGTTGTTTCTGCCTGAATGCTTTTAATTTAGGATTAGATTCAAACAGATCATAGATTAAATGGTGTAATATTAATGCTGGAAATATGCACACATACCTTTCTATTTAGCCTCTGCTTTATTTCCCTCCTCTCCTCCTGCTCCGTCTGGTCATTCCTTTCTGCAAATCAAATGTTAAAGACAGCATAAATACAAAGTCTTTGAGGAAACTACAAAGACAGAGATACCTAAAGCCTAATAACATTTAGAATTCAGTGAATATGAACCTGGATCTTTCTGTGGTATTGATTATTAGCTATAACCACAAGTTAGACAAGACTACACCCTGAACAACTACTGTATGTGACCAGCTGTCTTATATTCCTATAAAACCAAAATAGCATGAATGCTGACTAGCTGTCTCAGATGAATTAAGAGGCCAAAGACATTTGGTCGGGTCACTTGATGTCACTCAGATCCACTGAAATATTCTTTAAATTCAGCATTTATGATGTTTTTTATCCCTCAAACAATACACTCTTACAAACACAGCTGTCCCAAAACCACAAGACCAGCCCAAGATAGCACAACAAAAGAAAGATTTGATGATGTCAACAATATGCACCACATGATTGTAGTTACTACATAACTCCAAAGTGTGGATTCACAGCTGCCAGCTATATATAAGCTATGAGTACCAGCTGAACACGACACACTCTGTGCATCTTCTTGTCACACATTCCAGCAAACTTTACTTGTTATGTGTGACTTCAATTATCTCATATTTACACTTAGTGTGTGCATGGTGAGTCTCAATATTTAAAGAGCTTTCACACATTTACAGTGCTGTAGTCCAGAATAATATTTACTGAGTTCTAAGAATCTGTCTACTGTATAGTTTTGCTCTGAACCATAGACAACCATCTCACTCAACATATTGCCCTGTGTTTTTGTACAGCAGGTGATATAAATTCTTTATATACTTTACATATATAAATTAAATATACACACACTTGAGAAGTGAGCGATGGGCAGCCATAGTATTGGTGAGATATTTCATTAAATAGACAGAAATAATAACAAGGTGTCTTAAATGATATATATAATCTAATGTAGTACTCTGGCCAGTTAGTTTGACATATAAGTTGTGTAAACTGAAATATATTGTATATGTGTATTTTTGTTATTTCATATAGCTTCTTATTTAACCCATAACGCATCTTTAGTAACATGTAGGCTTGTTATCTGAACAACGTTGAGGCTGAGTATATTTTAATAGTCTAAATTAGTGACTACAATATTCTGGATATAGATATACAATAGGATATAGATATATAATATTCTGGATATAGATATACAATATTCTGGATGTGTATATATATAATATTCTGGATATAGATATACAATATTTTGGATGTGTATATACAATATTCTGGATATAGATATACAACATTCTGGATGTGTGTATATAATATTCTGGATATAGATATATAATATTCTGGATACAGATACAACATATTCTGAATATAGACATATACTATTGTATATGTAGATAAACAATATTCTGGATGTGTACATATAATATTCTGTATATAGGTATGACATATTCTGAATATAGACATATACTATTGTGTATATAGATAAACAATATTCTGGATATGTATATATAATATTCTGGACATAGATATAACATATTCTGGATACAGATATATAATATTCTGGATGTGTATATATAATATTCTGGATCTAGATATATAATATTCTGGATACAGATAAAACATATTCTGAATATAGACATATACTATTGTATATATAGATAAACAATATTCTGGATGTGTATATATAATATTCTGGATATAGTGATAACATATTATTGTGTATATAGATAAACAATATTCTGGATGTGTATATATAATATTCTGGATATAGATATAACATATTCTGGATGTAGATATATACTATTGCGTGTATATTGATATATAATATTCTGGATGGCAGTTAAAGCCTGTGGATCAGCAAACTCACGTTTGAGGATGTTCCGGCTCTCCAGCTCCTCCACAGCCGGTCTTTGACTTAGTCTCCTGCGGAAGAAGACAAGAATCACGTTCTGCACCATCTTCACTTTCCTTGCGATCAACAAAAGTCTGTGCTGAATCAGAAGCCTCGGGGGTAAAACTCGGGGGTTCTACATCCCTGCTCGCGCCCCCGGTGTGCGCATGGCTGGGAAAGTGCGGAATAACTCCACAGGAGCGCGCTGTATTATCTCCGCTGCTCGGGAGTCCCTGATCTGAGTGAGAAGCTCATGCTCGGAGGTGAAAATAAAAAGCTCTGTTCGGACATAAAAAACGGTGCGACCCAAACGCGCGTGTAGAAAAGCGTATAAAAGCGTGCGCGCAGCTCCTATCGCCGCGCGCTCCTTCTCATGGCTGTAGTGATAGTAAAGGCGGAGTCCGAGAAGCGGCTCCCTTTATGCTCCTGCATATTTAATGAGGAGGCGTTGCCTAAAATATCCCCACGCGCGCCTGAGATCCTGCTGCAGCAAGGAATCGCCGCACTCCTCCTCACATCACGCCATTCCGTCCCATTTTAACGATCTGCTTCATCGTGGCTATTTATAGAGGACACATTTTCAGCATTGTGTCTTACAGTTACATTCTGTCTGGTTCACAACAACGATTCCATGTTTGTTAATCTGTCCCTTTATATATTTTGTTCCGAAAACCACCAGGCTATTTCATTTTCTCAGTGGGACAAATTAATGAAGATTGCTTTAAATGTTTTTCTGCAATATGATCACTTCCAATCACCTCCACCACTGGACACTTTATTATTGCCATTACACACTGCTAAAAAACATAAAGGGAACACTTGAACAACACAATGTAACTCCAAGTCAACGGCACTTCTGTGAAATCACCCTGTCCATTTAGGAAGCAATACTGATTGTGAATCAATTTCACTGGCTGTTGTGCAAATGGAACAGACAACAGATATAAATGAGAGGCACTTAGCAGGACAACCCCTATAAAGGAGTGGATCTGCAGGTGGTGACCGCACACATTTTCTCTGTTCTCATCCTTTCTGGCTGATGTTTTGGCCTCTTTTGCATTTTGTCAGTTCTCTCACCATAGAGGTAGCATGAGGCAGTGTCTACAACCCACACAAGTTGCTCAGGTAGTGGAGATCATGTGGAGAACACACTACTAAGCCTCATTTTAACTTGTCTTGATGATTTTTGACTAAAGTTGGAACAGCCTCTCATTTGATTTTCCACTTTGATTTTGAGTATGACCTCCGGATTTTTCCACTTGATGATATCGAAAAACCTTGGTTACAATAGTAACCTTTTGTTTTATTGGACCCTTGATGCCATTTAAGATCCCCTGTATGTATTTACCTTTGCAAGCACTGATCATCTGCAGCACCATCTCAGCAGCTCCACGATCATGGAGTCGGGATTGTTGATACAGGAGCCTCTGCTTCTCCATCTCCTTCTCCTGTTAATTAGACAGTAGCAAAGAATCATCCGCCACCCCATTAAGCATCAAGCATTTTCTATTAACTGACTGCACAGCTAGTAAAAGAATCCTGCTTCACTGTGTATTATTAAATAATAAAACACAAAATAACTAAATTACTGTATATATTAAAATATCACACCTAACTAAATAAATAACTACCCAGAAACATAGCTCATAGCTCTGATATGTACTTATTTGTACAAATGTGCTGTGTGTATAGTGATAATATACTCTGACTGACTGTGCAAGCTTTTACTGTCATTATATGACAAGTACAGAGAGGAGGATTGAAAGATGGAGAACTAAACTAATTACTAAATATATATTTATATATGAATATAAATATATACATATATAAACAAATGTGTATCGTCCAGACAAGCAACTTGATTCCAATCCATGTTTATTACATTGAAATGGACGTCTATAGATTTCGGTTAAAAAAAAAGAGTTCAGATTAAAATGAAAGTCAACATGATGGTGCAGGGGTCAACGCTTTCTCCTCAGAGTAAAGGGGTCCTGGGGTTTGATTCCCAGAAGGGGTTGTGTGGATTCTGCACGGCTCCCCATTCCTTATTGGAAGCCTTCAAAGCAAAAAGTCTCATTTAAAAAAAACTTAATATAACACTATTTGCAAAACACAGGATTGGAACAAGTCTGTAATTAATAGATACGCAAACATCAGCCAAAACACCGAATGCATTACAAAACCTAACTGCAGGACCGCAGAAGGTCACAACTAATGTTTGCTGTTTTAAACCAATGGGTTAAAACGGATAGAACAAAGTTATATTAAAATTGTTTGAGCTCGGAGTCAGTTGTAACCATGTAGTCAATGCAGTTAGCCTTCGTACAGCAGCCTAGGAGCCTCGTCAGTAGAGGTGGGACTGCTTCTCTATAAGGGGAACTGGGTTAGAGAAACCTGTGGTTCAGTGTATGAGGGTGTGATTATTCTGTCGCACCCAGATACACCGAACCCCGAACTCAAACACGTGCAACATACAGCCATTTTATTAGTTACACAAAGTACAGTACACAACCGTTCTAGTTGATTAACAGACTAAATATCTGATGTTTTTCTTTTTTTCTTTTGCTCTATTTTTCATTCAACTTAAAGAAAAAGAACCAAATTTAAACTCTACCAACAGCACATAAGGTTTTTAAAATTCTGATGATTTGCCATAAATGAAGACAACTGGGAGAAAAGCCAGTACGAGGCTGTAACTAATAAACTGGCCACCTTATGGAACAAATCTGAATCACAGTCATTTAAACTCTTTAAGAGTATCACAGCAGGAGTTCATGAAATTAGAATGACAGATGATGTTAAGCAGTTTAACTGTTTTAGAAATTTTAATAAACCTCTGATATCTAATCCCTTTGTAGTGCACTGTTTGTTATGTTTGCATTTTGCACTTTGGGTTTGCAATGAGGTTTTTCAAAAATCACCTTCATCAGTTAACGGTTTAAACTATGTTCAGAACCCAGTAAGTTTTCATCTGTGTACATGTTTTTCTGTGAATCACTGTATTCTATACATTTAATTTAAGACTCATAAAGCGAATACTGTAATACTTTAGTTCTCCATTGTAGAAGAATGAAGACATACCACACGGTGATACAACCTCTGTTGCTCCAACTTTCTTTAGTGTAGAGAAAAATGTACAGAAAAAAAATGTACCGGGTTCTGATCATATTTATTTGACACAAAACACAAAGGAGGAGATTTTTGTAAAGCCCATGTATTTTTGCCATTAAAGATCTGGCGTGCAGGATTGCAGACTTCAGTGGTCTATTTTCAGAGCTTTAGTGCAAATAAGGTGCCAAACGCAAAGAATGATCAACTTTGTGATTAAAACATCCACCTCTCTGCACTAGCTGTAAACAACATCATGCATAATGAACATGGGACAGAGGAACACAGAACCCTGAAAAGTTGTGCACAAGTCAGTCCACAGCATCCCAAACCAGTGTGCGACAAAGAGGACGTGATGTTTTGAAGGTTTTAGAGACAAAGGAAGAGGTGCAGTGTTTTTTGTTTTATTCATTGTGTTCACTCAGTGCTTGGTTTGCTGGCTCCCTTGGTTGGCGCGAGACCCCCTGGACCCCCCCATACCATCTCAGTCTGCCGCACCTCAAACGATGGCTCCTCGCCCCCCTCCTCCTCTCCCCCTTTGTCCTCCTCATCAATGTGGCAGCTCTGTGAAAGCAGAGAATAAACATCATTACATGAAAGACATACACACGGCCTGAGTGGAACCATGAACCTCTGTTTAATAATAATGATAACAGCATTTTAAGACACCCAAGAGCACTGCACAATAAGAGCAAAGAATAAAGTAAAATATATAACTACAACTTATAACAGTGACAATAAAATGCACAAAGCCAAAACACAAACACAGTTGCAAGAGACAGTTGCATGAGACAGAAATTATGGGCTTTAACCTCCTAAGACCCGAACTCTTGGCATAACATGCGTTTTTGTCCACGCATGTGGACGCCAGGTCCTAGGAGGTTAAGATTTTCTTTACATCAATTTCATATCAAAAAAGCATTTTATTTCAGCAAGGGGGGCAGATCATCCTCTGAAATCCTAACAAGTTTCTACAGGAGTCACACAGGGCATCAATTATGAAATCAATATAGTTACTATATTGGTCACGGCAAGTGATATTCAGTCAGTTGCAATACACACCACAAATTATCGCTTCCATTGGTGTAAACATTGGTCAAGTTTTAAATTTTGTTCAACTCAATACCAAAGAGTCGACTGGAACATAAATGGCCTGCTGCCAAACGCATTTGACTTTGGGGTATAAATTTAATTGTACTGCCAAAAACAATCCCCTGAGAAAACCCCCCGGCCCCCTGCCTTGGAGCTTTATCTCTAATATCCTCCCCTGTCCCTCCTCTGCACATGTCCAAACGATCTGAGTCTGTACTTGAACTTTATTCCCCAATTTTTTAACCCCTGCTTGCTGTCCCTCCGATGTACTCATTCCTAATCCTGTCCATCCTGGTCACACCTAAAGAAAACCGCAACATCTTTAGCTTAGCCACCTCCAGCTCTTCTTCCTGTCTCTTTGTCATTGCCACCGTCTCCAAACCATAAAAACAAGGCTGCTCTCATAAATCTTTCATTTCACTTTTATACACTCCACTCCACCCTGCTTGCCCACTCTTCTTCACCTCCTTTCTACACTCCCCGTTTCTCTGGACTGTTGATCCCAAGTCCCTGAACTCCTACACCTTGGTGACCACTGATCCCTGTAGCCTGACAGCTCCATCTGCCAACAGCGTCATTCAGGCACCTTCATTTCTCTCCCTTCCAGATCCACGCCATGCCTTTAACACCTTTAATTATTTACCTAAGCCTTAATTCCATAAGACCAACACTTACGATATAAATTGTTATAAATTTATAACGGATTTCCTCAAACTGTAATATTACCTTTGCCATGATGTCCGCATACGACATGTATAGGTGATCCACATCCAGTTTTCTGCAAAAAAAAAAATAAAAAAAATAAAGATCTGCCATAAACAACACAGTTCTAAGTTCCAGACCACACACTGTACTAGTAAAGTATTGAAGTGTAGGTTTTACGTTTTCTCAGTGAGAGCAGTGCGACTGAAGTGAAGAATGAGCTGATGCAAAGGGTCTGGTTTGGCCTCGGTCTCCTCCTCTTCCTCCTCTTCCTCCTCCATCGTTTTCTATAAAAGTAAAATTCTTCAGAAAACCGATAAACCCTTCATAACTGAACTGAATCATATGGCACAACACTTACAGACAAATCGTCAATCATCTTATCCTCAAACGAGTAGCCCTCGTTCTCCAACCAGTTTCGCTTATAGCCATCAAGGAACATGTTGGAGCCACGGTGTCTGAAAGATTTATTCATTTCAATATAAACAATCTCACTTAATCTCACTCAGAACGATGCAACTAACGCAAATTCCCATCTTAATTTTTAACAAGAACTAATTAGTGGGAAATGAAGTAGTTTAAATCACAGAATATAAACCTGGGGATGTTGTATAAAGGAGTCATCCTGAAACATGCCACCACAGCACGACGACGCTGCTTAGACAACAGCTTGTGCCAAACCATCTTTTTAGATTTAAAGGGGTGTTCAGTCTAAGAGGGAATAAAATGTAGGTGTTATTATATGGTGAGGAGGTGAATAATCAAATAAGTTTAAGATCAATAGACTAATTTCCAACAAAAAATATTTGAATACGGTCTGGCTTCATATTTGTGGTATGGTATGATGGTTGTGGGTGTGTGAGTGTATCTCACCACTTCAATGTGATAGAGCACTGCAGCAACCTCCTGAACTCTCTTTACCACCTTCTCTGGATTTTCAGCATCTTCTGCTTTTCCTGATGTTTCTTTATACAGCGCCATCTGCCAGCGCATGGAGGGATCCTCCACCTGCGGGTATCACACTGTGTCAGAACACACGTACACATGCACACACACAATATCTGGACTCACCTTGCCCTGCAGATTCAAGTTATTTTGCAGGAACTCTCTTACTTCTTCATCTGTGTCTTTCTAAAAAAAAGCATATTAAAATACACTTTGAAGACAGAAATATTTGGACACCTACACATTAAAAACTAGCATTTTCCAAAACTAAATAATAAAATGCAACGTTAAGCTTACACAGGGTTCTGAATATATATCTGACTTCTTTATTGTTTTGTAATAGTTTCTAATCAGATAAATACCAGAGAGTATCGAATTTTTGCCAGGTTGATGAGCTCCTGATCTGCAGGCGAGCACATGTTCAGGCCAATAGGAAGGAGTTTTTTTAGAGCAGCCACGATCAGTGAAGTTTGCACAGAGTAACGATCTCCTCGGCGCTTCTTCTTGGTACGTTCAGCATCTGCACCCCCTCCCTGTAAAGACTCAGTGGATTTAGACTGTGAATAATCCTGATTATACATCAAATTCAGAAATGTTTCCATACTATCAATCTGCAAAGTATTAAAGAATCAAAGTTCATACATTGTCCATCGTCATTGGTGCATGTGGCATTTTAATACATCATTGGTTTAATAGACGGTTTAAAGTCAATCTTGTAACAGATCAGAGTGATTTAATCTGTGGGGAAATGAACTGGGGTTATATTCATGCAAAGTACAACCAAAGACTAGTGCATTATTAACAGGGAGCTTAAAGTCAAGAGTCAGTGCATGTTATTAAAATCAGTGAAGTTGAGATTCCGATGTGTAGACACACAGTGCAGATCTGGTGTTAGTTAAAACACATTCAATAGCCAGGACAGGGTTAAGAGGCCTCCTGCTTCACCTGGACCCTTTAAAAAACCTACTGTAATAAAAACGGTCTGAACAGGTCACATGGGTGAGATCATGGAACTAGTACCAGTTTTGCTAATTTAACTCATGCGGCAGCTTCATTGGTCCATGGAAAAAAGATCTGCCTGGAGAATGTTGACTGTGTGAGGAGGGACGCATTCCGGTCTACAGCACCACCACTGGGATTATTTTTGTTTTCTAATAACCACTTCTAAAAGTCTGACAATAATGAATTTAACCATTTACATATCAGAACATTTAACAAGCAACAGATAATACAAAATAAGCACATTTATGTATGTTAATTCTAATTACGGGCTGGCAGTTGGGGTAAAATAAAACATGAAGTCATTGCTCCACCGTCACCCCTTTCAATTGAATTACCCATGGTGCCACACTTGGATTAATTTAGATTAATTATGAGCAATGGCGCTCACCAGCCACTTTTAGCCACAATACAGATGCACTTTGTAGCTCAACCGTGGTCCTCTGTTCTGAGTCAGGACCCTCGCAGGACCACCGCAGAGCAGGTGTTATTTAGGTGGTGAATGATTCTCCGCACTGCAGTGATACTGATGTGCTGGTGGTGCTAGTGAGTGGAAAAAATTGTTCAAACATCTGAGTGACACTGTTAAACTGATGATGGACTAACCACCATTAGAGGATGACTAACCACCGGCCCAATCTATCCTGCCCTGTGGTGGTCCTGTGAGGGTCCTGACAATTTGAGAACACAGTAAAGTGTTGGGATGGTAATAGAAACTGATCAAATGGACAGTGAGTGAACCTCAGAAAGTTGTTTAAACACTATGAAAAATAACCAGTTAGGTGAACAGGGGATGAAGGGGCCACCTTGTTAGAAAGCCACACCACCAGAGTAAAAATAGAGAAATCCCTTAAGTATGTAAGAATTCTTAAACAGTAAAGAAAAAAAATACAAGAAGAAAAAGGAGGAAACAAAGAGAAAAAGGAACTCGCAAGAACCACGATCTAGCAGGTGGCAGATTCAACAAACTCATCAGCAGGGCAATGGGACTCTGCCGGTGCTGAACAGAGTACCATAATCCTGATCCAGCAAATGTTTAGAGAGCTTTTATCAAACATCTCACATTCCAATCGTTCTCACACCAACACACACACACAGTGCCCGAAAGCGCGCTTTCCCAAGATACACCAAATTATCATGTTAATGGTGCAGCATATCGTTGGCACCTTACTTTCCAATTACAATCTAAACAGAGACCCCGCCCTCGTGTTTCAGGATGCGCAGAGCCAGTGTGTGCATGAGAGTTTGATGGAAAGCCTCAACGGTGGGGTGCCATGCGAAACCAGCACAACGTTCCGTCGTGCAGAAACAGTCTAACCTCTCCGTCCCCAGTCTAGAGGAAACCGGCATCCAAAGAAGAGACAAAATACATACACAAAGACAAAACTCGTTAACATCAACATCACAAGAAAAATTTAAACAGATAGACATTTCGAGGTGCCTGCTAACTGAAGGGGAACAGAATGAACCTGTTAAACAGTAAATAGAATCTGGTTAACATGCTCATGATGTTTTTCATTGGAGCTGCAGACAGATTAATAAAAGTCGCTCGGCGACGGCTCACCTTGCTCATCTTACTCTTGCTGTCAGCCATGAGGAAGGACATGTTGTTGATCTCATTCATGACAACAAAGTTTTGCTCCTCACGTTTGAAGTTCTGCAAATATTTAAACAAAAAAAACCAGACAAAACAAGCTGCTTTAACATAAAATATGTTAATTTTTAATTAACATATTAATTCACTGGGAAACACAGACTTCTTTCTAAATTTTCTATAGGGTTGAGGTCTGAGCGATGGGTTTGGTGTAAACCTCAAATGTTTCCACCGCAAATCAAAAAAGTTTGATTTTGGTTGCATCTGACCACATGATAATGTTCCAATCCTCTTCTAGATCATCCATATGCTCTCTGACAAACTTCAGATGAGCCTAGACAGGTTCTGACTTAAGCAGGGGGACATGCCTGCACTGCAGCATTTGAGTCCCTTCTGGTGTAGTGTGTTGCTGATGGTAGCCTTTGTTACTCTGGTCCCAGATCTCAATCTAACAATGTGATTTCCTGGATTTTTCTCTCATTTTGTCTTTCATAGAGTTTGATGAAAATTAAACAGACCTCTCTCATCTTTCTAAGTAGATAAACTTGCACAATAAGTGGCTGGCTTAATATCTTTTGGCCCCACTGTACCTACAGGAACAAGGTACTATATACTATGTGTTTTAATATCGTCAGCATTTCAAGTGTACTCACATGTGATTTGGACCAGAAGATGAAAACTTCCCCCACCATTCTGAAGAGATCTTCAGCATCCGGATCTGGGCAGGTCAACCACCGCGCCCTATGAAGTTGAACATAAAGTCATGACGGTTTGCTGGAGATCCAGAGGAGACCAACTCCACAGTCATATTGTAATAATCTCGAAAATATGAGGAATGTTATACTGTGAGCACCTGTTGTTGTCCACGTAGCGGATGAGCAGCGGGTAAAGAGCGTACAGGTCCCTGCAGAGGACAGCAAACTCGTCCCGGATGGTGCCTTCCTCACTGTCCACCTCTGTTTTGCCCTCCATGCGTAGCTGCTCCTCCTCAGCCACCACCTTCCCTGAACGTTTCTTGAGCTTTTCCATGGTGGGGATGAAGTGAGACTTCAGCATCTCCGGTTTGGCTCGGCTCACGATGGGCTGAGTGAAGACTAAAATGGAGTAAAACCAAGCACTTTAACCTCATTTTAAGCACACTGTTCTGGAAACCCTATTATTTCGGTCCTACTGACCTGCCAGTCGCTTCATCCAGGAGGCTTCGTCGATACCCAGATTATTGACCACGATTTTCATGATGCTGCCCAGCAGCTGGTTGAGATGATCAGATGTGACGGCTGTACAGATTTGTTCTTCCTGCTCTGGAAAATTTTCCGGCCCCCTCTCCCACCAGCGTGGCAGGTAGTTACACAGCATGGGCAGAGTGATCTCGATCACATGGGGCATCTCGGTGTAGCGGGCTCCAGACTCTGACAGATCGCTTATTTCTTTCATCAGCACGTCCAGCTCTGGGATGTCCAAACACAGCTCCTGCACCTGGCTGGGTAAACCCAAGACTAAAGCACAGAGGAGCAGACAACTCAATAAGTAAATGAAAAGTCATTTGAAGGAGGTAGACACCCTGGTTTTTACACTCATTGTCTATTTTATCAGATAAGAACTGACATCTGGGTGGTATACGAATCTTTGCTTTTTGTTTTGACACAATGGACACTTTACTTCCTTGCTCCACCTTATAGATGTAGAATCAGAGACAGAAGGCCAACTGTTGCCTCACAGTTTGTATAATTTATTTTCTAATCCTTCATCAGTGCTCATATGCCGCAGCCTATATAAGGTTACTGGTCAGATTTCAGCAGCTGTGCTGTGTCTGACACACTCGTACCAGCGCAACACATGCAAACACACCACCACCACATGATTATCATAACATAACATATAGGTATACAGTCTGAAACTATAGAACAACAAGCTGTATCTACAGTAACTGGAGCTGATAAAATAGACAATGGGTGCAGAAAAAAGAAGATGTGGTTAATAAAATAGGCAGTAAGAACATTTTTATGAAATTAAACTAATTAACTTCAAATTCCATTATACAACAGAGAAGAGGAAACTGTCTCACTGGCTCTCTCTCGTGGGGTTTTGGTCGTGTACACTGAGTAGGAGTTAAACTCATTCAGATGGGGCTCTAGATATGCGACCGGCATTGCAGCAGCTAAATGAGCCAGACATTCACCAAGAGCAGGCCTCAGTCTAAAGGGATGAGATGGAGTTAAAATAAAAATTCGAACATGAAGACTGAAAACACAAATGTCAGGCTTTTTACCTATTTCAATACAACATTGCATCACTTACTTCTCAGCATGAGGGGTTTTAACTGTTCCAACCGAGTAGATACTGCACATGAGACGATAGCAGGAAATCTGCAGGTCATCCACTAAAAAGTACAAGATCCACAAATCATATAAAAGCTTGTAAGTCCCAAACACACAGTAAGAGGATTCTGTGTTATATGAGCTGAGTAAGCCTTACAGATGACATCATCACCAAACTGGTGCTGTGCGATGTGGTCGAACAGTGAGGTGAGGACAGGCAGTAACGCGATGGTGGTGTAGTTGATATTCTGAGACACTCCTTTAACCTTTTAAGAGAGTAATACACAGTGAGTTAGTTCAATAATAAATATGACACATTCATTATAATACGACCCCTTCGTTAGTCGACCTGGTTTTTCGTGGACACTTTTCCCAATTTGAGATTTTCCACCATCTTCTCAATGTCATCAGCGGCGCTCTCAAAGAACGAGCGCAGACCCGCCTTAACGATCTCAGGTCCAGATTTCATCACAGTCCTGCAAGGTGCAGTGAAATCACATGTTTGGCTTGTTTATCTCTCTTTGACAATAGGTCAGTGGTGGTAGCTTAGAGGTTAAAGTACTGAATGTTATTAGTGTTTGGAGTAGTGAATTATTATAAACTGCAGCAGCACTGCTGTGTCTGATTCACTTGTACCAGAGCAGACACACCAGCAAATCACCATGTCAGTGTCACAGCGTGCTAAGGACCATAGATACGTCATTCAAGATCTCGGGCGCTGGGCAAATACACCTATGAAAAGGGCATTACTCTATTGATGGGGACACACTCACTCACACATCCACACACAAATTATATGGGGCAATTTAGAGCATTCAATTTACTTGGAATCCTGAGAACATGGAAACTCCACCCAGATCAGAATTCAAACCGGGAATCCCCAGTGCTGACAGGCGAACGTGTTAACCACTAAGCCACCATGCTGCCTCTAATCATAAGATAACTGAGCAAAGGTGAATAACTACTTGTGTAGTGAAACAGATGGATATATTGTCCATCTATATGACTCTAATAAAGTGGCAGGTGAGTGTTACTATTTGTAAAAATACAATCTAACAAAAAACTCTGAAAAAAAACACCGTCTGTTATTACACTTTTTTATTTTTATTTTTTACCTGGCATCCAGTGAACGAGACAGGATGTGTAAGCAGTTTATAACTGCAGAAGCATCAGTTCCTGTAAACATCACACAATGATTAAACCTAGTGACCTGACCTGACTATTACCGTTAAATAAAAATCATATTACGAGGATTAATACAATGTAAAAAAGATGTTAATAACACATCAAGTTGTATAAACTACCCTCAGTTAAAAGAGCCATGCCTTTAGAAACCATACTACCACAACAAAGCATGGTGAAGGCAGCCGGAAAGCTCTGTGCTACACTCTGTATTCAGGTTTAATTCCAATGAAGTATGATTTAAACTAAACTACAGTCACAATGGCTGCAGTAGCAAAGCACATGCTGAATTCTGAAACACCTTTGGATCAACATAGGCTGATTGCGGAACAGTTATGCGAAGCTCAAGAGATCACAGCAAAGCCACGGCAACAATGAAAGTAAAAAAAGAAGAAGGAAAGAAATAGATAAGGAAGAGAAAGCTGTGAAGGAGGAGAGGAGGGTTGATCAAGGAGCATCACACCTTCAGGCAGGTTTCTTACCAAACAGGGACACTCTGTGCCTCACTAGAGCTGCCAACTTACAGAAGATACTGAGGCATGAGGAGATAATTCAGGAGAGAAAGGGAGAGAGCAGAGGAGAGAGGGTGAGGGATGGAGGAAGGAAGGGGGTGACGTTCAGACAATGATAGCACAGGGAGAAATCAACAGGGTCAGATGAGGAAAGATATTTACAAAAGGTAGAGCGGGAAGAACTACAGGAAAGAGGCTGAATAAGGAGCCGGGAGGACGAGGGTTAAATGATAACTATATACTGAATAACAGCAAATGATACAGTGGTTGGTATTAAATAGTGTGTTTTCTTGTCTTCCCCATGTTTAAAAGTGAGTAAGAGAAATAGGTCTCTGTGTAATGCCATATTTATACCCCAGTGAAACAGAATGTGATGAATTTCTAATCAAAGGTTCCTAGATAGTTTGATCCACTTTATAAACTACAGTAAACATGACAAATGGTACAAAAACATTTGTTTTCTAAGAAATTGTTAAGGGTGCAAATAATTGTGGAAGACCTCATTTTATGGGCAATAATTATTTCTTAGTCAGGAGGTTTTTTTTCCCCACTTGAGTTGATGGTTGCTTTTTTTACATCAAAATTCAGAGTGAGAAATAATTTATTTTAAGACTTTTAAGACATTTTAACTCGATATGCCAAGATCTATAATGCACTGAAGACACCAAGATGTTTGCTACTCCAGTCAGTCTAATATACAGAAAGAGCTTTATAATGATTTACTGCTGTCTCACAACCTTCACCTGTTTCCAAGCTGTTATGTCATTATAAAGTATAATTTTGGTAGTTCCCTCTCTGATTAATTTACATATCTTAATGCAAGGAAACTAGTGGCTGCGGTATCACACTACAGACCATGTGGTACTGTATGCTACATACAGGATATGTAGCAGGGGGCAGGATAGATCAGTGCATGAGTGGGCCATTTCAAATACAGCCTCTATGTACACTAACTAAATACTGTAGTTTTGATCTACACTATATTGTTACATTAATTAAAACATACGTCTACATTGTTTTATTAAGAAGGTATGATTAGTTCTGCTAATTTAATGGAGTGTGTTGTGATATTTACCTTGCGATCATCTCTTTCTCTTTGTTAGATGCATGACCTCCACTACCGAGTACTTTGGCAGGAGTAGAGAGGAAGTAAAGGCAGTGGTTTTTAAAGTACTGATTAACCAACGGTAACAAGATCTGGAAGCAAAGACAACGAAAACGTATTTACTGAATGAGATTCGCAATAAAGACAGTAACTTCCTTTGCACATTTAATATGCACTCAGTACTGTACTGAAGTGCCTCTAAATCACTGACATGTGGCGGCCTTATTCATCAGCTGAATGTATAAACTCAACTACCTAACCATGAGTTCCTTACAATTGTGGTTGTGTGAACAGAATGAGGATCATAAAGATATGGTTAAGTTTGGTATAAAAGAACTTGAGACTGGCTCACACAGAGTTCTAAACTGAACACTTCTGAAGAACAAGGATGCACTACACACTTACATTCATCAGACCTCACAAATAGATTTGTTGATTTAAGTTATTAATGGTGTATATGTAATATGTATACACACATACATTTTATATATATATTATTTATATATGGTGGCACGTGTCTCAGTGGTTAGCACGTTCACCTCTCAGCACTTGGCACCTCTCAGCAATTTGTTCTCCTCGTGTCTGGATGGGTGTCCTCCGGGTTCTCCGGTTTCCTCCCACAGTCCACAGTTGATTCAAGGTAAACTGACTGCTTTTTCCTTTCCCAATATAGTCTGTGTGTGGTTGTTTGAGTGAGTGTGCCCAGTGATAGATCGGTGCCCTGTCCTGGGTGTATTTGCCCAGCGCCCAAAACATTCTCCACTGGATGGGCATAGAGAAGTTCCCCGCAACCCTAGGATTAAGTGGTAGGTATGGATGGATGGAGATATTTGTAATTATATATAATCATATATCAATGGCAAAGTATAATATTATTATTATGGGTGACACTGCGGGGTAGTGGTTAGCGCTTTGGCCTCTCAGAGGTAGGGATCCAGGTTCAAATCTTCATCTGAGTGGAGTTTCCATGTTCTTCCCGTGTCTATGTGGGTATTCCTGGGTTCTCTGGTTTCCTTCCACAGTCCAAAAACATGGATTTGTTTTTCTGTTCTGACCAGTGGTTCTGGTCAGCACCTGAAACGATCTTCACTGGATAAACATAGGAAACCTCCCTGTACCCTAGTATCAGATTCAGCGGAACATAATTCAGGTGGTAATGATATAATATTTTTTTTTCTATGCAATCGCAGACAACATCCTTTAATTATGGGATATTCAAACTTTTGTATTCATCTATGAATGATACTAAAAAATAGAACAGTCACACAATTCATAAAAAAAATAAATACAAATAAAAATCAGGCTTACTTTAGCAAAGAATTTAATCTCCTGTTCGTGTGGTGATTTCTCCACTCGTCCACTGCTTACGACGGCCTCTGGACACGCGCGCGCACGCACACACACACACACACACACACACACACACACACACACACACACACACACACACAGGTATAAGTCCAGAACATTATAAGTGTTCTTTTAAACGCTCAGGTTTTTATTCATACCAAGATGAGCAATAAACTCCTGCGCTATCTCCATCCACTTCAGCAGTTTTTGTAGAAACCCATAAGCAAACCGTTTTTCAATGGAAGAGATCTCCTGCTCCATGTCCTTTAAGCCTCTGTTTAACAAAACCGAACAAGTGCATGTTAAAATATCAGCACCCATTCATTTATTCCAAAATAATCACGCGTAATGGGTCAGTCCACTCGCCTGGTGACGGCATATCCTTCAAACTGGAGGAACTTCAGCAAATCTTGGGCTTTTTCTCTATCGCGTGCTTTCTCCTTGGCCGTCAGAGTGTCGTATGGAACAAGCAGAGGATGGGTTCCTCCACCTAGAACAATGAAGCATTAACAATATGTTTAATGGTTTAGAAATATTCAAAACAAATCCATCAGCTGTAACAGCTTACACTCCACTTTCTTTAAGCTTGCGGAGTGTATCTGGTAGAGGTTTAAACATGTTGGGTGGTTGAAGGTCAGGGAGCAGTTTAGTTGTTTGACACCAAATTCAGCAAATTATTCCGCTGTGCATAATTTGCACAGTCATGCGGGAAGGGAAAAAAGGCCTCCCCCAACTGGTTTCACAATTTTGAAGGCATACAATGTCCAAAATGCATGGACAGTCGTTCAGATGTTATAGGTAATTTTAAATTCATAACAACGAAACAATGCAGTGTGTCCCAATACATTTGTCCATAAAACTGTTTATAACGTTATATAACAAAATATCACCTTAAGGTTAAAATACTGTTAAAATCCCTGCATGAAAGCAGCCTGAATCTCCATGTAAAGCTTGAAAGGTTTTCAGAAATAAATAAACTCAGGATTATTTTCAGTAATCGTAATTTACAAAGGAACCGCATTTCATTTACCTTTAGCCTGAAGCTCCATTTTCTTCTTTCTGCCCCAGGTGTTGTGGTAATTCTCAGCCAGTTGCTCCGCCATTGACTAAAGAGGGAACCGAATGAGAAACAATAACAGATAACCTGGTTAGAAAAACAGAGGAATGAATTAGGACTCACATCAATGTCAAAATTTCATACCTGAAGTTCTCTAGATAGAGCCATGGTGGTTAAATCCACTGGCTGGGGTGAGTATCCCTGACTGGGGTCATATGTAGCCTGCAGGATGACATAAATCAAACCACATTTATTAATTTAATCTGGGGTAAATAGATCATTAGACACTTGCAGAATCTCATACTCAGCCACTCCAATGGACCAGATCATTCTGCTTTGTTCTCGCTGGTGATGGGATGGCTGGATTACCTGAGCAGTTTGGGAGATCTTTCTGGTGGCAGCTTTCTCAACCTTCTCCCCCTCGTCTCTAGCTTTCTCCAAATTCCACTCCCAGGCCAGCATCGCCTTGATGGACTCTTTAATGGGCCATCTGTAGATTTCTTTATCCTGAAAAGCACAGAACTCATCCTAATCCATACCAGAACCCTTAATCTGCAGATGAGATGAGTTAAGGTCTCAGACGTGGTCTCACTAATAAACAGTGGACCAAAGCCAAAATAACAAAAAACTTTTCATTTGTCTTACAAAAAATTATTGTTAACTGATTTTTGATTTGTCCATCCGTCCATTCATCCAAAGCTTTGGCTAATGAACAAAAGAACAAGATCTCAAGTACAAGCGGGCAAAATGGATTTTCTCCGCAAGGTGACTGGGCTCTTCCTTAGAGATAAGGTGAGAAGCACGGTCATCTGGGAGAGACTCTGAGTAGAGCCGCTAATCCTACAGAAGAAGCCAGTTAAGGTGGTTTGGGCATCTAGTAGGGATTTCATCTGAGCACATCCCCAGAAAGGTGTTTCAGGCAAGTCCAACTGGTAGGAAACCTTAGGGAAGATCCAGGAAACACTGGAAATATTACACCTCAAAGTTGGTCAGGGAACACCTCAGAACACCCCCCCCCCAATTGAGCTGGTAAAGGTGGCTGGGTAGAGGGCCTCTCTGCTTAGATTGTTACCCCTGCGTCCTGAACACTGGACAAGCGGAAGATAATGGATGGATGGATAGATGATATTTGAGCTCCCTAAGATTATCCTTGCTAACGTTGTAGAAAGAAGTGATATATTTGAGTGATGTATTGTTTTTTGTCAGTTCAACAGTGACACGGATGCGGTGAGGGTTTTTTAATGCAGCAGTACTAATGAGAAAAATGTACTAACCAAATAATACCTGCTCTGTGGTGGTACTATGGGGACCCTGAGCATTATAGCAGAGTAAAGGAGACATACACAGTATTTACTGTGGATTCTTGATGAATTATTTTTTTATCTGTGTTTTTTTTTGTATTAGTCTTGGTATTTTGAACCTATCAACAGTACAAAACTGTCATTAGCAACTTCACAAAAAATTCACAGTATATCAAAAACGTTTGTGTGTATAATAATAACAGCAATATCAGACCTTCTCAGAAAAGGTTCTGTAGGGGCGAAGCATCGGATGAGTCTTGCCGTTCTCATCCAACGTTTCTCCATAAGTCCAATTATTCTGAATCTAAAAGGAATCACATGTGAGTCAGATTACTATCTGTGAGTTTGTCAGTCACATTTGGTTCGGATAGGGTGGTACGTGTCACTAACCTTCTCGAAGGCCCACTTATCATGTGTATGTTCTGCAAATTTGTTTATAAAAGCATCCAGTTTTTCCGGAATGATGGTGCTGTGAAGGTCAAAGATTACAACTTAACATCTTCGATAATTATTTCTACATTTAACCAAAGATATGTTTCTTGTTGTATTACTGACTTGGTTGTTTCCACAGGTCTGGGATCAAAGTTGCCCTCAGCATCAACAGTGGCCTTTTTCTCGGTGGCAGAATAGCTGGCATCGACATAGTCAGGAGGGATGGCACCAGCAATGGCACAGATGCATTGCATGGCGATCTTAAACAGCTCCGCATCGAATTTCTGTAATAATATAATCAGTACATGGGCATTAGAACATGGGAATCTGTTAACTTGTTACTGGATCATATCACATCATACTTTATGAGCCAGAGACTCGAAGATTCCCCAGAAAAGCTTGCGTGACAGATGCAGCTCCTCCTCTGATGTGATACCAAAATTCGCCCAGCCATTTGGGAGACAGTAGTACTTCCAGCAGCGCTCATAGTGATTGGTCAAGAGCTGTGAAAGAGCATTCAATTTAATAATAACAAAACATCATGAAGGTCGAAATGAAAGAAACAAGTTTCAGTACTTTTAGAGGCATCTTGGCATATTCATTAAGAATCGGAACATCAAATACAAGTCTCCTTAAGAGATGTTGCAGCATGGAGGGGTGCAGATACCTGAAAACAAATATTTCTATAGTTTATATCTTCAAGTTCATAAATTAACTATAATTCTTAAATTACAAAGATGATTAACTGACTTGACCAGGGACATGAGACAGTCCTCTATGACATCACGCTGTGCCTTGGTTAGCGCACGGCCGCGGGACAATCTGTAGATGGTGTGCAGCATGGAATCAATCATAATGGCTCGGTGGTCAGTGCCGGCAAACAGAGGGGCACATTTGGTCAGCAGTGGCAGCACAGCTGAACACAGATACCGATTCAGAGCCAGCGCCATCTCAGTGGTACTGAACGCCACCTGAAACCGGCACAACCGCCGCACATGTACACAATCAGCACAGACACACAAACTCACACACTCTGCTCTAGAGATAATATAACATGTTCATATTCCCCATTAGAAATCAGATGTTTAGAGAACATAGAACTCTACACACATTTACCAGACACGAATACTGAACCTGGGACCCATGACAAAACTTTAAAAAGCTCACCGTGTCCAGAGAGGCCGTCGCTCTCATATCAGGCAGGAAGCCGACCTCCAGGACATGTAGCAGAAAGTCCTGGTTATCAATGCCGTACACTCTGTCTAAGAACAGCACCATGGAGGCTTTGTGGTCTGGTACAAAACTGGCAGACATCTTGGGTTCAACAATTTGACCATCTGGGAGAAAGACCAAAGTTAAAAACAACACAATAAAACATGTCTAATCTCCAGACTGGGCTCATGCCACAGACCTTTGCCGAATGTTGGAATCTGCACTGGTAAGCTGATTACTCCCACCAAGTCCTCAATTGGAACCAGAGACCTCAAAATGGCCCTGATTCTCAGAGCCTCACCTTTTCCAGCCTGGATCAGCTTTAGAATCAAACAATCCAATGTAAGAATGTCAGTAAAGCAAATGTATTTTAAGTGCCATCTTTTATTCTTTTATTAAACATACATGCATCTCAGGGGCACAGCGACCCAGCAAGTCGATGAGCGCGGAGTAGAAGGACATGATGGCATTTCCAAGATGCACTCTGTTCTCCTCCTGCTGCTCTTCTCCACCAAACCTATTAACAAATAACAACAACACAATCATTTAATAGGCAGCACCTGCTGGCAAAGTGCATATTTGCCTCTCAGGGCCAAGGATCCACATTCGAATCCCAATCTGCGTAGTGGTATCTTGTTCTCCCAGTGGGTCTTCTCTGGGTGGATTCAAGATAAACTGGCAGTGTGCCCAGCTATAAATTGGCATTATGTCCAGTATGTACTGTATCTGCCCAGAGCCCAAAACGTTTTCCCCAACATTGGCATGGGAAACCCCCCACGACCCTAGTATAGGATTATATAATGAAGAAAGTGGAAAGAGACAATCATCTATTGGTAAATGAAAACAAAATTAAAATTAATCCGTACATGAAGCGCCTGTCTTTTTTTGGAGTTGGTCCATCCCTCGAAGGATCCTCTGAAATCTTAATAGCATCCTCCATGGCGGCTAGTAGGCCGGCCCCGCCCTCTCCTCTCAGGGCAGGACCGAAGCACTCAGGCCGTCGAATCAGCAGACGCACCACTACGTTGGCGTTCTCCTCCACGCTCTCTCCTGATTACATAGCACACGATAATCAAATGATGTACATTAACATTCCAAACTCTATTTACTAACTCTACTTAGTAAAACAAACACAAACCGTTTACAAAGACCGCAAAACGGAGAAAGTCCAGATAGCGTTCTCCACCGCTGGGGTTCCACCCAATGTCCGGGTAGCCTTTAGACAAAAGCATGGGACACATCTGCAGGCCACAACCAGCCAGGTACGTCACCACCTGAGAGCAGAAGACAGGTCAATGAAAATGCACACCTATATGACTATTGTTTGGTCATCTGATGTTGATACCACATTACCATCTCCAGATCTTGTTCTTGCAACGCTAAAGCCAGCTCATTGTTGTCGATGCAAGACGCTGCGGCCACATCCAGAGGTGTTGATCCACGCATTCCTAAAACAAAGAAAACCAACATGAACATGTATTAAAGTAAAAAAATGTAATGTTTATTAGGTAAGAGGTCACTAAGAAGTAGTGGTACCACCTCTGGTACTCAATCATTTATCTATTACTAATAATAAATACATCTATATGATTGTAAATTAAACCACTATATATAAATCTGTTTGCATGCTGGAGTTGACAGGAGGCCTCACCCAGGCCGATGCCACTGTTCTGCAGCAGGTAAGAGAGATGGTCGAACATGGAGCGCTGGTTCTGACGACTGATGCGGCAGAAGTAACACAAGAAACGACAGCAATTCGTCACCATTTGTGGAAATCGAATCTCCTTTATTGAGAAAATACAGACAGCAGATTAAAAATATGCTCAATAACTTATTACAAATTTGCAATATTCGTCAGAGACTTCCATCTAATACTGCGCTTGACTTATTTTGGATGCTGTACACTGTTGTTGAAGGAAGAGTAGCCCCTGTGGAAGGGCAGCAACATATATCTATATAGGGATAAAATCCGACAACTTAAATAGTGAGGTAGCACATTCTCATAATGGTTAGCACCTTCGCCTCTGGAAGTGCTGGAATCTCAATCTGGGTTGAATTTCCTTGCTTTCCCAATCTCCTTGTTGGTCTTTTCCAGGTTCGTACCACAGACCCAAAACATGGTGAATTTAAGGGGAATTGGCTCATTGAAATTGCCTCATATTATGTGTAGGTGGATCACAAGTAATCCATGACAGTTTTAAGGCCCTTGAATAAAAAAGCTCCAAAACAATATTATAAAAGTGAAAAATAAGGGATGGATTGGAACCACCACCCAATGGCTGGATTGGAATCAATGGATGGACTGATTTATTCCATTGGATTCACAGATGGATTGGCACCCTGTTCAAGTTCGAGTTCAAGAGTATCTGCCTAGCGTCCGAAACGTTCTCCCCTTCATGGGAATGGGGAAACCGCCCACAGCCCTAGTAGAGGATTGATTCGAGGATGATGAGAAGATACAGTAATAGTCAGAGAAGCAAGAATGCAGGTTGGTCCCACTGTCCAAATGGTTTCACTGACTCGTTCACAATTCCGGGCCACTTAAATTTGACACACACTTTAAATGTTTTATTACAATATGCACCATTCATTAATCTAGTTAATGAGCATATGTAATACCTTGGAGTCCCCTCCACCTCCGAGCACATTGACCATGACCTCCATGACTGTCTCATGCATGCCGAGTGCCCTCATCAGGTTGGGGTGCTGGTAGAACACCTTATTATTCATGATGTTACTGAGAGAAACAGAGTATTGCTGTTAGAATAAGCGAGTGGACATGTCTATATATCATTTTGTAAAACTTCACATTTTTCTTTAAAAAGCAGGCAGTCCTCACCCAATGCTCTGAATCATAAGCCTCTCCTCCTCAGGACCCATCTGAACAATGAGCAGTGACCGGATCTGGCCCAGGCACTCCAGCAGGTCCATGGTGTCCTGCACAGACACGGCGCTGATGGCGTAGGCTTTGGGTAGAGCTCGAATCAACTCTCCCAGCGAGTCGTACTGCCGATGCAGCAAACTGAACATCATTCGCACAAGCTCTGGGTTCTGGATGAATGACTCCTGTGCCCAGTGAATCATGGTGTGAGAGATTAGCTCTTGTAAAGTACCTGAAAGGCAAAACATTACAGAAAATCCATTATAGTTTACTAATAACAATCAATAATGTAAATGAATCGACAGAGTGGTTTAGATATTAAAACATTGCTACTCACTGGGTTTGGGTTCCTCCTCTGTCTCAGGTTCCCCTTCATCCTTTGGCTTGCGAAAGTTCTTCACTTTATCCACCAGCTTAAGAAGTCGTCCTTTCAGAGACATGTCCACCTCCTCCTCCTCCTCCTCTTCCTCGACGTGCACACCTGAGACAGATAGTGGTTTTTAATCCTGCAGCTTCAGATGGACTGAGAGACTGTGTGTTGACTCAGAGACCTAAACGTTAACCCAACTAAACACCTAATATCTATCAGAATCTAACATCGGTGTCTGACTTCACACTTTTCAAAAACGTTTGCAGAAAGTCCTCACAGAAGACAGAAATGAGTAACTTTGAATAAAGTGCCATTAAAGCTCCTGTAGGTTTAATGTGTATTTTTTCCAGTAAACAGGTCATCGTGATCTACCAGATTTTTTCAAGCCTTTTTTTTAACATTATTACAATACATGGCAATTCTTAGAAAAAAAAACACTATTATTCTGATGATTTGCACTAAATGGTGTCAGCCAGGCATCAGCAGTCTGGACAGTAGCTGCTGATGCCTTAAAGAGGCTTCCAAATGATCCGTGAGGGTGAACCCATATCAGGACATCATTATTTTCATAATAAAAACATGCAGACATTTTCTCACGTTTGGATACTTTTCTTCAGCCAGCAAGTTCCAAACCTACCCAAAGAGGGCGGTGACTTCATTTCAATGTCAGATTGCATGACTAAAATTTTGCTTTCCAAAGCAGGTCTAACATCTGCATATAGCCGGACATATGATTCCTTTCCTTTAGCTTCTTCCATGTGCGTATAAAAACACCTCTGCAGAGGTCTTGCCCAAATCAAACAAGTAATTTTTGTTGACAGCCATCCCTTCGGGCCAGTTGAACATTTTAGTGCCCATTTTAACTGAGATGCGATTGTGGCAGGGGACATGGCCCCGGTTATAAATGGTGCTCGCACATCTATAAGTGCTTCTGATAACTAACTGGGTTTCTATGTGCGCCTGACGCGCATGCGAGCACAGATATTTTCCATGAATTTTATGCCATACACAGCGATCTACCAACGTGCACTGTGCGATTAACGTGTTGGGCATGTCTGGTGTAGGACATCAGTAGGGAGTCATGGAAAGTAAGTTCAACTCACCACAGTGGTTCAGGATGTCATTGTGAAAGTTCTGTAGAAACTCTCGCACCTCTTCGGGTACGGGACAATCCTCATCATCGGGACTGTGTTTAAAGTTGGTTAGCAGGATTACCTGAACACAAAGACCCAGGGGAGCCGTGCATAAATGGAAGGATGAGAGTGGTGAAGGTGGTAGATTTAGTTTGGGGGTTAGGTGGGGGTTACCTGCTCTTGTGGAGGAGAGCGGAACTCTCGAGTTCTCCTGGCCGTCTCAGCAGCAGACATGGTGAACGCTCTCATCAGCAAATTGTAACGTTCTCGCTGGTTATTCTGAATGTTCTTAACAAACGTATCAGAGAACGCAACGATGGCCTCCACGCGGTGCCTCAACTCACAGTCACAGAAAAACTGCAGCAGGGTGCACATCTGACAGCAAGAGCAAAACTTAAGTATTATAACCTTTATTACAATTTCATTCATTAATCCTCTACGAGGGTCACTCTGGGCAAATACAGGGCGCCAATCTATCGCTGGACACACTCACTCACACACAAACTATATGGGTGGAAACGATATTCAATTTAGCTTGAATCCATATTTTTGGACTGTGGGAGGAAACCGGAGAACCCGGAGGAAACCCATGAGGACATGGGAAGAACATGATTACAGTTTTATATCCAAGTATTTTATTGATTTATTTATTTACCTGAAGTTTGACCGACTCCGGCAGTTTCATTTGCAGAAGCCCTTCCTCTGGTGCTTCCTCCTCTTCTTGTTCCTCTCCACTCGGTTCCTCAGTCTCCTTCTCCTCCTTGGCTTTTTCTCCATTGACTTTCTCCCCTTCCTGCTGCTCCTCCTCCGCTTTTTCAGTCTCCTCTCCCTCATCTACTTCTTCCTTTTTGAGTGCTTTGAGTTCTTCATCCTCTTCCTCTTCGCCCACGCCTTCATCCAACAGTTCCACATCTTTCTCTGCCGCCTCCTCCTCCCCCTCTTTCGCTTCCTCTCCCTGTTCTTTGAGGGCTGACTTCTCCGTTTCCTCCTCTTCATCTTCCGGTTTAGGTGTCCCGAATACGTTGGGGTCAATCATCTTAAGGATGTGCTTGACGTCCTCGTCATTAAAGATGCCCATGATGAGGAGGGTGCTGATGAGTTTGAGGATGGGTACAAAGTGGAACTCCACGCTGCCCCCTACAGGATCACGCACTGCCTGACTACCATCCATTACGGCTTCAGTGAGCATACTTAAGGATTTGGTTTTTAGTTCCTGTATGAAAGAAGAAGCATTTGGTCTTAATGTGAAACTCAGTGTGATGATTGAAGCACCACCACACCCTTAAATCCATGTAACATACCTGCAGAGGGAAGATGGGGCTGAGTGTAAAAAGGTCTGGGTCAGTTCCTACAAAGTTAATAGCTGAAAAATATAGCTTAGGTCTCAGGCAGGTGGTGAGTCCCACACCAGGCAGATCATGGGCTTTCTCAGCATCCGGATACAGAGTGATGCTAAGCGTCTCCTCAGTCATGGGGACGATGAACTCGCGGTTGGTGCCTAGGCGGTTGCGCTTAGCCGACTCTAGATGGATGCTGATGAGCAGGTCATAGTAGCCAATTCGAAGCGGCCCGGGCAGGTACGTATTTTCGATGGCGTAGAAGAGCTGGGATTCATCCACATGGCTGCAGAGAGCATGGGCCACCCGGTTGTTGCCCAGGGCACATACAGCGCAATACAGCATCAGCGTGTGGTGGTGAAACTTCAGCAGGTCCTGATGTTCAGACAGCTCCAGGATGTCAATACACCTGAACCACAGAGAAAAAGTTAACAGGAAAAAAAATAGTCCTGAAAGCATGCAAGATGGAAACACTCCATTTAAAAAGGTTTTACATTACATTCACCAGCCACTTTATTTGGTACCAATTCTTATTTATGCATTAAATCAGTTCCACTTACAACAACAATTCCTTTTCTCTTCATACTGTACCTAGTTGGTCATCTTCACATTTCACGCAGCAGAGCTGCGAATAATCCACCACCTAAACAACACCTGCTCTGTGTGTCTTGCAGTAAACGAGACCAACAGTGAACTACACTGTGAATGTAAAACTACAAAGTCCATCTGTATAAATAAAGATGATATGATGGACACATTGTAGATACGAGTGGCCAGTGAATGAACATTGGTGGCTTTTAACCTGTTCTCCTCAGGGATGTGTAGCGCCATCATGGTCAGTGGCTCGATGCACTCCACCATCCAGCCGTGTCTCTCACTCACTTTGCCCACGTCGGGCTTTAGGAAGTGGTTAGGCACTCGACTCCAGATGACCGGAGTCAGCAGGTCCACATCTAGACGAGGAGGACACTGTGGCACAGGGTTCGTCCTTTCACTTCGGAACATGGCGGCCGATAGAGGCATGATGTTCTGTTTGGAAAATAAAAAGAAGAGCATAGAAAATATTTAGACTACAAGCCTTAAGCTGTGTTTAAGAAAATTACTTTATATTTGCAGGAGAGAGAGCATGCAAAACCCACACATCCTGTCCATTGGATCCCAGGACCTAGTTAATATTCAGTAAAGAAGTAATCCAGGTCTGAAGTGGATTTAACACACAGTACATCATGTAGAAAAAAATAAACACCGTGAATAAAATCTGACCTTTAATTTTCCCAACTCAAACTGCACCATGTTCTGACTGAAGGGCTGAACAAACACTGCTGGAAAGAGTTTGGTGTTGGGCTCCACCTGAGGAAATAAAGTACACATTTTTATGAATACTGTTTATACGGCTAGTAGTTAGCATGTTCGCCTTTCATTGATTGCCAGTTCAAATCCCAGTCTGAGTGGAGTTTCCATGTTCTCCTTGTGTATGTGTAGGTTTTCTTGCACAGTTCAAAAACATGGATTCCAGGTAAACTGACTGCTCAAAATGACCCTGTATAGTCTGTGTATGGCTGTGTAAGTGCGTGCCCAGCGATAGATTGATGATGATAATGATTGATGCCTTTTTTAGTCCCACAAAGAGGAAATTCGAGTGAAGAAAATTATGAATATGGAATACATTAGGTGAGAGACCGGTGTTAAAAAAAAAAACAAAACTCAGCACTCACACAGTGCTCCATTAGGGAATACGAAAAAAAAAGCAAACCTCTCGCACAAACTAGCACATAAACACACAATTGGGGGCGGGTGCTAACAGCCCCTGAGGCGCTATCGACCCAGCTAGACATAACATGACACAGCACAGGGGCTTCAGCACGAGCGCATGCGCACATGTCAAAAGTGTGAGGATGTGTGGCCACATTCAGAAAAAATAGTTCATGGTTGGGCAAGGAAAGAGCAGCAAGGTTTCTGTGACGACAATCACGTCTGAGAAATTTTTTTGTTCCCCCTTGGCTGCCGGAAATCCAAGGTCAGCTCAACTGGAGATAGGAGGGGATAGTCAAAATGGCAGATACATTACATTTATATTTAGTCATTTAGCAGACACTTTTATCCAAAGCGACTTACAAATAAGATAACAAAACAAGTCAGTAGTTTAGAAAAAAACAGCTATACTGCAAGTACTATCAGCCCAGCACATTACTCGATCTGGCTGTTTTTTTTTTCTTTTTTTTTAATAATGTTAATAAGGTGTGTTTTGAGAAGTTTCTTGAAAATGGTGGATGACTCAACCTTACGGATGTTATTGGGAAAGACACCAGGCGACATTAACCACTAGAGTGCAGTGAACGAGTCGGAGTGTATTTAGTAAAGATAGACTGAAGGTAAGAGGGGGCAGATCCAGAGACTCTCCTGTAGGCCAGAGTCAGTACCTTGTACCAAATGCAAGCAGCTACAGGAAGCCAATGGAGAGAGATGAGTAATGGAGTGACATGAGTTTGCTTTGGTTGGTTGAATACGAGTCGGGCTGTGGAGTTTTGAACCATTTGTAGTGGCATGATTGTTGAAGTTGGGAGCTGCAGTCCACTCTTTGTGAACCTCACACACAGTTTTGATTGGGTTTTGTTTCCCAACCCTCTTCAAGGATATTTATCAATATTGCTTGTGCACTTTTTTTGATCACATCGATTCCTTCCCTTCGCCTCTCCATTAATGTGCTTGGACACAGTTCTGTGAAAAGCCAGCCTCTTTAGCAATGACCATTTGTGTCTTGTCCTCCTTGCGTAAGGTGTCAATAATTGTCAATTGTCAAACAACTGCCAAGTCAGCAGTCTTCCCCATGATTGTGTAACCTACAGAACTAGATTTAGAGACCATTTAAAGACCTCTGCAAGTTCTTTTAATTAATCAGTTGATTAGAGTGTGGCACCAGTGTTTTATGTTTTCCAAATCTAATTTATTAAGAAATGTGTTTATTTTTAAACTACAATATTAATAGTGAATTAATACATGGCTTGTAAATAATTGGAAATAAACATTTATTCATTATCTGCCGCTTAATCCCCCATTTCCATCCAGGGGAGAAAGTCTAGGGAGCTGGGCGACATACCCAGGACAATCTATCGAAATCTATCAATCTATCGCTGGGCACATACTTACTCACAAGGCCACACACAAACACAGACTATATATGGCAACTTAGCGTATACAATTAACCTTGAACCTCCAACATGGTTCCACCAACATGGAAACTCCAAGATTGGGATTCAAACCAGGAATCCTCAGCACTGAGAGGTGAACATGCTAACCACTAAGCCATTGTGCCGCCCATGAACATAATCAGAGAAACCTACATTCAAAAGTACAGCCAGAGTATGACACAGGAGTCCAAGTCTTACCTGATAAAAGGTATTTATTTCTTTCCCATTGGCCATAAATGTCATGAGACCGGTGGCCAAATCCACCAAACATCCAACAACCAGATCCTCCTGACTGAATCGCTGCTGAGAGCCACTGATTAAATCACCTCCCCACACCATGTAGCAGTTGCTCCTCTTAATGCTGTAGTAACACAGACTGTTAGGTTTAGCTTTTATTCAGAGCAGATATGTATCTCACAAGATTCTCTCAAACCACTCGCCTGTCATGAATGTTGCCCTTATCGTCTCCCACAGTCACCGTAACAGTGCGCACTTTGGGGAGGTCGAAGCTCGGATCGTACTGATGGTAGTCAGGAGTGACCCATCCAATCCAGACGCCACCTGGCTCCTGACCCGCGAAGATCCTCACTGAATAATAATACTGTCAACAGAGAAAATTATAGATAATATTCTTCTACCCTCACATATCATTATTTTCCATTTTTTACTCATACAAATAATAAATAATTATGATTTAAAAATCCTCTTTTATCATTTAGCTCAGAACATAAGCCTCTGAAGGACTCACGGTGGTGGTGTTGAGGATGATCTCTGGGTCATCACGGTCATCAGGTACCACGTCTTCCACAAGGCGCGGCACAATGGCCGGGGGAGGGGGAGGAGCGATTAGAGCTGCTTTTTTAGCCTTGAAAAGAAAACTGAGGAAAAGAAAACAACCAGAAATCTAACTCTGCTCTTTAAAGCAAAAACATTTCAGTTCATTGTATCAGTCCACACTTACCCCTTCTTTTTGCCTTTTTCAGAGGCAGTGTCCTTGTCATTCTCTCTGTTCCCGGGGATGTCTTTAGGAACAGATGGCTCCTTTTCCTTCTCCTCCTGCTCCTTCTTGCTGGCCGACTTCTTAAGCAGCTCATAATCCGAATCAGGATCCACCTCTTGCACTTCGTCTTCGGGGATGGTGAGGGCCCGCGTGAGGGGCGTGGTGCCTGCAGGAACTTTAAATGTCTCGTGGAACTCAATAGGCATGCTGAGTCTAAGAAACAGCATGTCGGTGTTGGCGTTTTGAGAGCCGAAAGTTTTGTGGGTAATCTTTAGACAGGGGGCGCTGTCCACTGTCCCGTCCACCCGCGACACCTACAGGAATTAAAAATCACCCGTCTTTTGGGGTATAGAGTAAGGACTACACAGTATGAAGTATAGAGGAAGGAGTACACAGTATGGGGTATACATTATGGAGTATAAAGTGTATAGTATGGAGTATAGAGTAAGAAGTAAACAGTATAGAGTGTGGAGTATAAAATATGGGGTGTAGAGAAGGGAGTAAACAGTATGGAGTATAGAGTATATTGTATGACGTATAAAATATGGGGTATAGAGTAAAGTGTAAACAGTATGGAGTAGGGCATATGTAGTATAAAATATGGGTTATAGAGTAAGAGGTACACAGTTTGGAGTACAGAGTATATAGTTTAAAATATGAGGTTATATAGTAAGGAGTACACAGAATGGAGTATAGAGAAAAGCATCTGAATGTGAACCTGAAAAAATGGCTGCTGAGTAAATAGTTAATTTCTAAAAAAGTCACATTAGAGTACCTCTATGTGATTGTGATGTGTGGGCACTTGGATGAACTGAGGCAGACTCTTGCTGAACCACATGGTGATGTCTCTCTTCATGTTTATAGCAAAGGGTTCGAATCCCTCCTGCAGTCCACAGATGGCAAAATACCGCAGACTACTAACATTCTGGCCGAGGTTAATACGGCCCACCTGAGACAGGCCCAGAGCACATACAGGAATAAAACCTGATAAAGAATAAATCAAAAACATGGATTGCAGTTTATTATTCATTTAAAGTGAAAGATGGTAAAACAATTGTTGTGTTGCGATCATAACATAAAACGATATGAGATTCCACAAACCATCCCCGATCTCAATGTCTTTGAAGGCCATCTCTGAACCAGAGTCGCTGATCAGCATCTCGCCATTGAGTGTAAACATGATGTTCATCTCCACCAGATCAATCATACAGCCGACTACGTCACCCGACTGCCATTGGCGACCGAACGGCTCGTTTCCGATGTGCCAGCGCTGAGCCTGTATTCAAGTTTATTAGAGAATTCATATTATTTTCTCTCATTGTTTTTTCTTAATAAAGTGTCTATTTAAGCTTGATTTACAAATTACACACCCTGTTTCCATTAAAAACATAAGCGAGCTCATCAGCGCCGAGCTCAGTGCCAGCGCGCACATTGGGCCGAGCCCAACCCACTCTCATCTCCCCCGTCGTCACTGCCTCAAACTCAAAATACCACTTCCCTGAGGTCACGGCATACTGCTTCTCTGCTCTAAAGATTCGCACCTTATCACCTCGACTGCTGTCCACAGCGTGACTGCCTGAAAAAAGCCGTGATAGGGTTCAAATATGTTAATAAGCCAAAGCTTACATTCATTTTACAGTTTAGAACATCTGTTTTTATTATAGTTCTGTTTTTGTATACTGTATGAGTATTTAATTTAAAATCTTTTGTTTTTAGAGCCTCATCATTTATTTAACAGGGAATGTTGCAGAACTCACTGCTCTCCTGATCGGGCGGCTCGATGTTGTATCCGTAACCAATGAGGGTGCGTACAGCATTATTAACGCTGTCTCTGTTGGTTTTCTTGGTTCTCTCATCTAGCAGGATGTATGGTACCAGACGAGGGTTACGCTTATTCAAGATGTCCTGACATGACAGAACATTGTACACAAAGTCAATTGTAATTCCATAAATCATTATCTATGAGTATAGAAATTCAGCAGATAAGGTCAGAATACTTTTTTACTTTTGTCAGCATGTTATACCTGCACAATGCTGTAAGTCCAACCCTGCCTCACTCTGTCCCGTGCCCACACATTGTGTCCGTTCTCTGCCAACTTCTCCACCAGCTGGTTTTGGTTGGGTGTGAGTTTCACATGGCTGAGATCCAGAGGAGCTGGCTTGTACCCACTGCTCATCACATATCTAAAGGACAGAGAAAATGCTGCCATCATAACTCCATCATCAACTCAAGCAAACGTGTGTGTTTTTCCTCATATTACATTAAGGTTAAAACGTGTACTGTGGGATCAAAGTGAAAATGACTGGATCATTTACTAACCTAAATACAATTTACTGTTTATATTCTAGAAACATGGTTGCACTGTAGCATAGAGTTAAGCAAGTCTGCCTCTCTAAGCTGGGGATCCATGATGGAATCTCAATCTTGGTAGGGATTCCATGTTCTACCCATGTCCAAATGAGTTTCCTTCCACGTCCAAAAACATGGATTCAAGGAAAATTGGCTGCTCTAACGTGCCCCTATGTAGTGTGTGTATTTGTGTGTCCAGCGCCCAGCGCCCGAAACGTTCCATACCCATCCGTGGAGAAGCCCCCAGCGAGCCTAGTAAAGGATTAAGAGGAAGATAATTGAATGAAATTCTAGAAACAAATCTGAACCCAGCACCTTTAGTACGTACGTTTTGGGAAGTTTGATCTTCTTCAGGTTTTCTTCTGCTTTCTCATCACCCATTCCAACATGGCAGCCAAGAGCCAGCAGAGTCCTGCAAAGTTCCACAGTAACATGGCAGAGAGCACAGAGAAGTGTCTGTAAAGCAATCAAACTGGACAAAAATCCTAATTCCTAAACCCTGCACTCTCACATACATTACAGATATGATAACAGTGTATAAGGAAATAATAGTAGAAATCCAAAGGTGCTTACATATAAGAAAAATCTATCCAAATACCAAATTATAATTACTAAAAATGACAAAAGACATTATTTACAACAATAATGTAGCAGTGGTGAAGAGAATATTGTACAGAATAGATAATAAGCCAGGGGTCACCAAACTTTTTGACACTGAGAGCTACTACTTGGGTAGCTATTAATGCAAGGGTTAACAGTATGATACACAATTCTAAAATAAAGTTTAATTATATGTTCTTATATTCCAATTTCACCTTTAATGTTCTGTGCGGGTGGCACAGTGGCTTAGTGGTTAGCACGTTCGCCTCTCAGTGCTGGGGATTTACGGTTCGAATCCCAGTCTGGGTGGAGTTTCCATGTTCTCCCCAGGTCTGCGTGGGTTTCCTCCCACATTACAAAAATATGGATGCAAGGTAAATTGAGTGCTATAAATTGTCCTGTATAGTGTGTGTATGAGTGTGTGGCTGTGTGCAAGAGCGTGTGCCCAGCGATGGATTGGCGCCCTGTCCTGGGTGTATCGGCCCAGCGCCCGAGATGTTCTCCCCTGGATGGGCATGGGGAACCCCCCCGCGACCCTCATAAATTAAAAAGTGGAAGATAATGAATAAATGAATGAATTAATGTTCTGTGCTGTTTAGCTGGGGAGTGGATGCTGTTTATGATTTTCAAAGCCAATCACATTTGCGGAATGATTTAGTGGTAATGCATGAAGTTTGAGAAAGTGTGTCGGCTGACCATAGCAGGAGAACCAATAGGTGGTAAATGATACCAGCTTTTTTCAACAATACTTTTTCTTTGTGAAAAATTCTTCCAGTCTGTCATAAATGTCAACTGCTCTCTTAGTTGTCTTATGGGGCAGCAGTGTCAGAAGTTCTAGTTTTGTGGAGATGTTGGGCTGTGTTGGTGACCCCTGTATTAAGTTATAAAAGCAGTAGTGCAGTCATAATAAATTACACACAAACTCGTCAGACACTTTTTAAAATATTGCAACATATACAGTCCTTTTAAAATAAATCTCAAATTGGGCCAAAAACAGAGAACACAGCAGGAGACACTACTGCGAATGAGCTAGACAGCTGTAACCCAGGGTTACTTGGACAACAGGGTAATGATATCCATACAGTTTAATGTCAAATGTGGGATCAAGCAGACTTTTAAAAAGGCCCAATAAAACTGCAATCAAGTATCGCCATAGAACCATCATACTTCAAAGTCTCTCCAGACATCTGCAGATTGTAGTTCCTCTCTGGTTCTGGCAGATTCTGGAAATCCACCAAACACGGATGCAGCTTCTTATTATCGTCCCGAAACTGAGGAGGAAAAACAAGGTTTGTGAGAATTCCTTATAACAGGCAACTCCTTAGAGAAGTCCCAAAAGAAAGTTAACAGATTTCTTACCGGACCATAGATCCATCCCTGCTCGATACGAGTCACAGCCCAGAGCTCATGGATGTTCTCGGCCAGTTTCTCACGGATCCGCTCCAAATGAGGAGGCAGCACAATCTACCAGAAAAACCCACGCACAAACCCAGGACGTGAACCAGACGAACAAAACATGCAGTGTTCTTCTGATTTAGCTGTTATGAATGTGGGGTGGTTTACCTGTGCAGTGTCCACAGGGCAGGGAGTAAAAGACGTGTGAGTGAGGGACTGTGTGGGACCGAGAAGGTTTCTGACTCCATTAAAGTCGTGCTTGTACTCTTTAATGGGCTCAATGCGCAGCCTCTCTTTAGGCAGGACAGCTTCATAACATGGTGCGTAGCCAGGGGGAGGGAAAAACTTAAAGTCTCCGTGTCGTCCACCCAAAAGAAATCGAGCTCTGAAAGAATTTAGATTAAAATAAATTCAAGAGATTATTTTAATTTGGACTGAACAAAAGGTATTCCACAAAAGCCGAACACTACATTATTTAACAGATATTATTTGCTTTATTATTAACATATTTACTTATATTAGAGTTTAATAAATACTACTTCAGCACAAAGAGTAGCCCTGCAGGAAAAATACTTAGCTCAACACTAGTTTGCTTTTAAGCTATAGGCTCTTTAAGGAGTTTTGCTGGTTCTCTAAATACGTGATCACTCCAACTTTCCGAAAACATACAACTATGAACATTGAAATATATCATTTTCATGTGATTCTATCCTTTTACACCAAAAAAAGCTTCTTACTTGACTCCAGCTGACAAACTAATGACTGGAAAGAAGAGGCCGTCCAAATTAAAGTTCTCGAACATGCCCTGAACTGGATGCCCGTTAATGCGGAAGGAGATACTGGGCACGCTCAGATCCAAGCAGCAGCTCACGACATCATCAGCTGCCAGAACGTGCTGACCGGGTGAGGCGACCTGACGAGGCACGTGACCTGAAAATGACAAAAAAAAAGCATCGGACCATCACATTCCATTCCAAACTATCAAGTATATCCCCAATCTCATATCTGTGAGCAGTTAGACAATTTTTCTTAATAATATGTATGTGGTTAATGGAGGTAATACAGTGCATATATGTCAGGACATTTGGCTCACCTGACCACAAGTGCAGTCCATCATAGCCGTAAGAATAGAGGTCATCTCCGACTCCATTACCTCCCCAGCCCTCACCTCCTCCAGGGTAGGGACTATATCCTTCAGTCAGAGCCCAGCCAACACGCAGGTGACTGGTCTGAGCAGTCACGAACGGTTCCACATAATCCACGATTACTTCATAGTACCACTTCTTGTACTGGGTCGAACCCTCACACGTTCCCAGGAAGATGTTTGGTCTCACACTGAGAAGAGTAGCACCAGCATGATCAAAACCAAATATGGATTTCTTATAACACAAATGGCAGAGTTTACCGAGAACCTTCACCTGGTTACATAGTTGACGATGTTCGTCTGAAGCAGAAGATCCCGACGTGGCAGCAGATTTTCTGTGATGAGGTTTTGATTGGACCTCACAGCAACACCGTTGCACACACAAAGAGAGCGCAGTACATCCAACACCTACAGTACAACAAAACAGCCGTTTAGTTTCAAACAACAATCTGCAAGACTGTTTAATGCTTTAACCCCTAAAGTGACCTTATGATTGCGCCCATGTTTGTCCAGAAGAGAGATGATGGACTTGATGTGATTCTCCTGGATGATGTTCAGGACTTCAGGACTTTCGATTAAAATGCAATACAACACCTCCAGAATACCTGCAGGAAGTCATGTTAAATGATGAACAGTGAGGGTGGTAAAGGACTCACTGTAGGTAAAGTTTAAATTGTGTGTACCTGAGGAGGCCTCCAGACGGTCCAATTTACTGACCAGCCAGTCCAGGTTATCACAGAAAAGGGCACAGTTGGCTCGGTTGCCTCTGATTAGAGAAGCTGCAGAAACAAAATGCAGTCAGGGTTCGATTAGTGGACCTCATGGAGGTCTGTTGATGGTTTTTGTAAGTGGTTTGAAGCCATGAAAGCTGTTTGAACTGGATTATTTTATAGTGTATTTAGTAGTTAAAGCTTAATGGAGACTATTAAAGAAAAATGGAGACGTGAGTCTCTGCAGAAAAAGCAGGAAAATGGGGCGAGTTAATCACTTGATTATGTTTAAAAAGTTCAGTGGGTGTGTCAAGAGGTGGACAAATGACCTGACTGTAACCTTAACTACATTTAACTCTCAAATAAGAGGACTAATCAAAAGAGTTAACCAAAGTTTGAGTAAGTACATTCCCACCTAATAATTCATACAGCAGATTGACAATTTCCTTCCAGGACTCGGCCGCCTCCTCGCCAGCGAATTCAGAGAAGTGTGCAGCAGTGTTGTACACATTCAACCTATCCACGCAATCCAGCACTATGGTGATCATTCCCTACGCAGGCCAAGACAGAAATGAAAATGTACATGGTGAGTCAAGCAAAGTTAAGAGGTTTTAATTCCACAAACATAAGTACACAGTGGAAGGAAATATCGTCCTCCAGGACAATTTTGTACACAGTGCAAAACAACTGACAAAGTAGGTCAACTCCAAGAACGCTAATGATATGGTCTTTATAATTATACAAATAGATGAACATAAGAGGTGGATTAGAATCCCGCAGCAGACAGATAACCAGTGGCGGAGACAACTCGCCTCTTCTTGGAAGAGGTTCTGCCGGTTGCGCAGCGAGCGCAGTTTGGTCTGTTTCTCCTCATGCTCCAGCTCCTCCTCAGGAGGACTGAAGTAGTGGATGAGATCCTGCAGAGAGAGAATCACTCCATCCAGAGGCAAAGACACTGGCCCTGCTGCTCTGTTCTTCCCACTCAGAGAGTCTAGTCCCCTAAGAACGAGTACACACGCACACGCAATAAATAAAAAAATGATTATTTAAACATGAATTTTACACAGGACCAAATGAGTGAATTTTTGTACTAAAACTTTGTTATTTTGCAGAACGTTTAAGATATTCGCTCATTACTTAATGAACTGTGTAAAGAGGCCCGTGGTGCTGTAGATCATGCGCGCTGCCTGAGACTCTTCCGTCTGCGAGCGTGACAGCAGCAGGGCATCGTCCATATGGCCTTCCTGATGCAGAGTCACCTAAATGACAAATATAAAGACCAAAGAACAGAAGGTATTTACACAGGAAACCATTCTACAACTGGCACCATTTTAAAACAGACCTAAAACTAGCACTGTACCTTTCTCTTCATGGTACCCAGACGAGCAGCTTTGGCATCCAGAGCGGCGTAGGTAAGCCAAAGTCCTGTGGAGACATGCTGTACGAAGCACATGGACTCACCGTACTTGATTTCAGGTACACCCATGCCCTCAACGTCCCGTTTCTTTGCTACCTCCACCTTCTCCTGCTCATTAAAAAGATGGAGCCGATAAGGATAATACAAGTTAATTTTCTTTTAATTATATATTTAAAAGTCCCCAAACCATGGTACATGCACGATGGAGCCCCACCCCATTTTGTTGTTTAATATGGCTGCCACTTCACATAAAACAACAATTCCTTTAACATTATACAAATTCCTGCATCAGGAAACTGTTTCTATCTGTCACATTTTTCTGTAGAAACCGCCATCGGCAAAACTTCTGCTCTCGAATTTCGTAACATAGATGTAATCTTCGTTTGCAAACATTGGGATATTTTCAGAGACGTGCTATCTGTTGTTCTTAGTCATGGAACCATAGTTATACAGTCTGCTCAACAATACGCTAACTACATAAATACTACCGGAGATCATGATGGCAAGGCAAAAATAAAACCGGCAACGCTATACTGGAGGAAGTGCTCAATTATGCGGCGTATGCTACGCTGCAGGCAGTCTATTATATTTAGATTTTTTAAGGGATTTTTTTTTTCATGGATTCATTAATTATTTTTCGCTTAATTCCCTATGAGGGTCACTAGGGGGTGGGCGGCGTTCCCCATGCCCTTCCAGGGGAGAACATATCAGGCACTGGGCAAGTACAATCAGGACAGGGTGTCAATCTATCTCTGGGCACACACTCACACACAGACTATATGGGGCAATTAAGAGCAGTCAATTTACCTTGAAGCCAGGTTTTTGGAATGTGGGAGGAAACCAGAGAACTCGGAAGAAACCCAGTAGGAAAGCCACCTACTGTGGGCACTGTGGTTAGGGAACCAGCCTTGTAACCTAAAGGTCGCCGGTTCGATTCCCAGTCCCACAAGTACTATGGCAGAAGTGCCCTTGAGCAAGGCACCTAACCCCAATTGCTCCCCAGGCGCCGTATAAAAGGCTGCCCACCGCTCCGGGCACGTGTGCTCACTTCACCAGTGTGTGTATTTGTGTGTGTTTCACTGCACGGATGGGTTAAATGTGGAGAACAAATTCCTCTGTGTGTAAGCACAGTAGGCAAAAAATTAATCACTTTCACTACTGCAGTGTGTATTAACTATTCAGGTGTAGCTTATGGTTTGCACAAACTGTCCTCACCCCCATGGATTAAATGCAATCTCGCTTCCTGGACTCTATATTAAATCACTGACCTATTCTAGACATATTATCAGAAAGCCACATTTAAAAAGCCTAAACAATGTTAAACATTAATCTTAGTATCTTCTGTAAACTTCTGTTCATGAGACTTCCCAATTTGATATGAGATATGGGTTGTTAAGACACACCAACATACAGTATACAGTAGCAAAACATGAGAGATGTTCTATTCAAATACAGACTCTTTCCAAAAAAAATTGAATATCATGGAAAATTTGATGCATTTCCATAATTTTATTCAAAAAGTTAACCTTTCAGAGATTGTAGATTCAGGGCTCAGAAAATTTGAATACTGTGGAGAAATCAGCCAAAACGCCTTCTCAGTTTTTGCAGAAAAAAAAGAAATTAGTACTAAATGAAATCATTTCAAGTATTGTACTTTCAAAGCAATATGTCAATCTTTAACACTTCAATACAACGTTTGGACACCTCCCTTGCTATGAACTTTTCTGACTTTCCCATCCAATGAAGGGAATCAAACTGGTTAACTGGTTGTTATATCTGCAGTCTTTACCATATTGAACCAAACTGAAACAATTTAATGACACCATGGGATACTTGTGTAGAATCTTAGTAGAAGTTTAGTAGATGATTAGTGTGTCACATTAAGTTTAAAACTTTAGCTGATTTCAAATTTTTGGAATTCTTGTACGCATGGATTTTATGAGCTGGAAGCCCAAATTATGTAGAAATAAACAAATAAATAATTGAAATCATTTAAATTGTGGGCCCTGAATTTATAATCTAGAAAAGTTTAACTTTTTAAATTGAATTATTTAAATTAATCAACTTTTCCATGATTTTCAAATTTTTTGGAAAGGGTCTATATTTGGGTGACGCATTTCTTGCATAAATCAGCAAGTGGCTAAAGAGCATTAAAACACTAGGAATGCTTAAATATTGAATGTCTTAAGGCAAAGGATGTGGTCAAAATGTTATGCCAACTTTGAGGTAATATTTGTCACCTTAGCATCTGACCAATCATTAAACACTAAAATAAGTCCTGGGGAAGGCCCTGATCCCAGGTTAAAAATATGTTGAGTTCCTTTGCATTTGACCTGCATATTTGCAAATTGCCAATTGTTATTACATTTGATAACTTTTAATCTTTTATGGGTTATCAATAGCATCTCTTATTCACAGAGAACCAGACAAGGCAGTGTTTTGTCTATTAATAACTTATAGTTCTTACCCATCATCCTGTGAGCCCTCAGTTGTAGCCGTTCTCATGTCTATGAATGTTCCCATTCGGCTCTTACAGCACTCCAATTCAACCTGAGTACCTGAGACATTTGAAGATACTTTTCAGGGCCCAAACATTATGTTCTTTTGTCTATGTCACTACACAGCATTTACTGTATATGACTGTATATGCACACAGTCTGATGTTTAGGGTGAATGTTTAACCAAATGGTGTGATGTCTAGGCAAAGCTGCAGTAGCAATAGCTAGGAAGACAACTGGTTTTATTTTCTGAAATATTAGACAATGAAAGGCCATATGTTCAGAATAAAATACAATATTTGGTAATATTTCTAAAATTAATACATAAGCTTTCTTTTTAATCCATACGTTTTTTTTCATTAGCCTTTATTTTGACAATTTGTTCATAACAATAAAAGTGCAAGCCATCTTTAGTCATTCCCTATTCTGCACAATGCAGTTTAAGCTGCACATAGGCAACAATGAGGTTAGGAAAAATAAACCTCAAACAAAAAACTTTTTTTTGGAATCATACTCAAAATCAAAGTGGAAAATCGAATGACAGGCTGATCCAACTTCAGTTATAATGGGGCTCAGTAGTGTGTGTGGCCTCCACGGGCCTTTATGACCTCCCTACAATGCCTGGACATGCTCCAGATGAGGCGGTGGATGTTTTTTCCTACGGCCCCCTCTATTTCTCCTGGTGTACTGGCCTGTCTCCTGGTATCTGCTCCATGCTCTGGACACTGTGCTGACAAACACAGCAAACCTTC
>JAOUQT010000033.1:25632476-25653859 GCA_025769995.1 Xyliphius kryptos
CAGCATGATTTCCTAACTTGTGATTATTGATGGTCACAATTCCCCCGCCCCCCCCCCCCAAAATCAAGTAATATGTCTTAAATGAATTAATTTAGCCGAGCCCCATAGCCTTCAGAGTTTGTTTAAAAGTCATTTGTAACAAAGATGGTGGGCAACAAGCCAAGACATTTAACCAGATGAATTTTGCAAAATGACAAAAAGGTGTGTTATTTTCAGCTGCAGTAATTCAGTGAACAATCGGACCCCTAGCACAAACGACCCAAAGATTCGCCACTCAGCTGCTGCTGTTCAGCCAATGGCACTTGCCAAAAGTTCAGCACCTGTCCCATGGCTTTCTCTTTTTCCTCACAATATACAGGGTGAACACATAAAGGCCAGCACGCTGCCGTAACCGCGGGCATTTACAACAAAATGGGAATGTAATAAAGACATTTAAGAGCCTGGGTCCTACCAATCAGAATTCCCAGTTCTGATGACTGGGTCAGGTTATGATTTGCTGCCATTCAAAGAGAGATATGTCAATGTGTCAATATGTCAATGTGGTCAGAGTGTTGCTGCTGCTTGTCAGGCACCCAAATTTTCGGCAAAAGCCAATTTTGTCTTCCAAACACTTTTCTGGCACCTTTATGAAGAATTGTATGAGCAAATAATGTGTACAATTTGGGACGGGATTGTCACCCGAGGGCTGCAGGACTTCCTGGCACGCCAGGCCTCATGGTGGCGTGTGAGTGCTCCTGCATGCTTCGTGGCATGGCCTCATTTCTCATTTCGTCTGCACCGGAGGGCCTCCCGAGCGCTGCAGGCCAGGCTGATAACGCTTCCTCCTGCTTCTGGCTGTTCCTAAAATAGGTGTCAATTCACAACAGGCTCCGAACGTACCAGCTCAGGTCTCCGGCAGGTTCCCCGCCCCAGCTGGCCATCATGCCTAGCCCTGCCTCCAGCGCCACCCCCAGCTCGGCCCTCACCATCTCCCCCGACACGCTTATCCAGTGCCAGCAGATTGTCAAGGTGATTGTCGTGGACTCGGCCGGCCGCGGCCACGTGGAGGCATTCCTCAGCCAAAGCCCCGGCCAGCGGATAATCCAGTCTGCAGTCTCCACGCCGACCCGCTCACCAGAGAACGGTGCCAAGCAGCCGCCTCTCCCACCTCCACCACCGCCCTACCACCACAAGCACCAGTTCTGCCCTCCAACTCCGCCTCCACCGCCACACCTGCTCAATCAGCGCAGGTACTCCAGCGGAACTCGTAGTCTGGTATGAGCGCCGACGTCCGGCTGCAATAGGAAGCCAGTGTCGTATTTGATTTCGTGTCGCTGGCAAAGGGAGACTCCCATTTTGTACACGAACACCTGCACAGTGGCTCACTTGACACGATCAGGGCCTCAGCCGCCGACAAAGTATTTTAGATACAGAGTAGTTTTGTCAGATCTTCTTTACCCTAAACTTTTATCTCTGTGAGAGTTTATAGAGCAACTTAAACTCAGAGTTTCATTTAGTCATTAAAGTACAGGGTGATTACCTTTAACAGTGTTAGTGTAGCTTCAGAGACAACAGAAACGACATAAAGAACAGCTTTAATGCAAAGGGGCATGCTTTAAGTGCCCTACATTTACACATTACACATAAAGGGCAAACTGACCAGGCTGGATCACAGGAGCCGGTTTCACTATGATAAATAGATGTTGACTATGACTCGCACATGGTGGCGTAGCCACAAGGTTGGCCATACAGCATCCCTGGAGCACTGAGGGTTAAGGGTCTTGCTCAAGGACCCACAGTGATAAATTTTGCAGACCTGGGATTTTAACCCACATCCTTTATATTATTATTATTGATAGCCCAACACACTGACCACTGAGCCACCACACCTCATCCTTTCCACGGTCTCCCCTTGTCCACATGGGCTTTGTTTTGCAATCCAAAAACATGGATTTAAGTTGAATTTGCTGCTCTAAATTTCCTCCATATAGCGTGTGTTTGTGTCTGTGTGAGTGAGTAGGTTACCCAGGGACAGACTGGCACACTGTCCTGAGTGTATTTGGGAACCCCCAAGATTATCAATGACCAAAATGTTAATGATTAGAATATCTGGTACCCTGGTACCAGAAAATTGTCTGCCCTTTATTTTACTCATTCATTTTAGAAATCCCCAGAGCAGTCTAAAGTTTGTGTTGGTGGAACCGGCTCACAGTGTACAGTACAACTGACTGGAATTGTCCTGGAGTCAGAGCTCATCTGTAAAATATCATTTCCTGCGCCCCTCGATCCCAGGCATCCATATTCGCCTGTGTGTCATGGTCGATTGTTCGTGCATGAGGGACATGAAGGACTTCTCAGAGGAAAGCGGCTCAATGTTTGGCGATAAAATGACATTTTAACTCAGAACATACATATTCTTAAACCTCTTCTGTGCAGGGTCTTTTTTATTTTCATGCTCGGAAACAATTATGAATCTTGGACTTGCATTCAGAATGCGGTAAAGACTTTGTATGTTGGCAATAAGTTGAATTTTTCAGGTGATGTTTACGGACTAATCATTTGGATCTCACACCACTGTCATGAATGTGACACACCCTCGATCATGGCGTGGTTGCCGGTGCCAGACAGGCTCATATAAGCCTTTAACCTCTGATCTAAGCTGATCCAATCATATGACTTCTAAGTCAAATCATATGAGCAAACTTATTGGGATGCCACACTTAGCATTGAAATCCAGTGATGCTGCATATAATGTCAGTGGAAACGGGAATTTGGGGAAGCTTATCCAATGAGACAGCGAGTCTGGCTTTCTAGTCCAACATATGGGTCTGCATTTGAAAACTTACTTTTGGATAAACAGGCTCAACTTAAAACACTAAACTCTAATAAGCGAGAAGTACCTTTCTTACATTCTCTACTCTGCCCACTTCACCAGCTAATCGAACTTGACTCTGTGGGAACTTGGTCTTGACTTAGGCTTGACCCTGTGGAGACTTGGACTTTACTACTTGACCTTGGTGGGGACTTGGTCTTGACCTGCACTCGAACCTGTGGAAACTTGGTATTCATTCGGGCATAAAAATCCCCTCATAAACCTTTGTTGTAGATTAGATGGTCTAGTCGACTGCAAGAAGGGACGACTTAGAAAGGGCTAAGCTTCTGTAGGTGTTGGTATCCCAATACGTATGTCCATATAGTGTTCAGCAGTTCTGCAGACCGATACAGAACCGGCTCCTAAAAAGGTGGCAGGTAATCCCAATAATCTGATGATTTATTGTGTTAACCATGTCATGAAGCTTTATTAATTAACCGGGGTATATGAGGGCAGCATGATGGTGCAGTGGTTCTCACAGCAAAAATGTCCTCCCAGGTTTGAATTCCAATGAGGCAAACATTGGTTTCCTCTGTGTGGAATCTGCATGTCCTCCATGTGACAGCATGGGTGTTCTCTAGGGTTTCTGCTTTCCTTCTGCATCCAAGCACCTGTCGATAGGTACATTAGAGATATAAAGGGTGTACAGCCGTGTTCCTGTAGTACCTGTTGCGAGCCCGGGTGAAAAGGACGGTTGTGTCTGAAATGGCATCCTGGTCCAGGTCAAGCATCTTCTCCACAGTGGTGCCCCTGAAAGAAATGGCCCGAAAGCCGCAGAAGAAGAACCAGGGTTCATAAGATTTTATTTATTGATTGATTCGATTATTTATTGTATTGTATGAACCATGTGACTCACATTTGTGTTTTTAAGGCTTGTTTTTGGAACCGCATGTCAGACAGGAGTTGCATCTGAATCTATAGCACTGAAATGAGTGGACGAAGAAGCCGAGGCTACAGAGTATATTTTAGATGAAAACCGCTTTTATTTTCTTGACGAGTTAAAAAAAAGATTTTATTATATGTTACTCATGGATTTGTACAGAGAGCTTGATCATGTCATGCTTTGTGCGCACACACACAACACATATGGGTATGACGTTTTGTTTATTTGGCAGATCATCGTAACTAATCACTTCCAGGTTTGCACAGAAACAAAGATAAACAGAGATATGAACCTACCAAATCCTGCCTGCTGTTTTTATTAAGCGCCTCAGGACTGTCTCACAACAAACTGACAAAGTACATAAACTGTAGACAAAACGCTAGATGATTAGTCAGGTGTCCTGACATTGCATAAGTAATAATTCTGATTAAATAGGTTCTGTGAACTGGCAACCTAGTGAACTCGCACACTGCTGTAGTTTAGTAGGTGAATTGAAACGCGTAGTTTGAGTCTGACCTTAGTTACCATGCAACCTCCAGTGTGATGTCAAGAGGTCACACTTCATAGTGCCTACTACATACTGGCTCCTAAATAGTGCCTACTACTCAGTGGCTAATACGTCAGTTAAACAGTGTTAATTAATTAAAATGAGTACCTATACTGTAGTTTGGTAGGCTAATTCGGATGCAGTCTGAGTGAGGTAACCACACAGCCTCGGTCATGATTTTCATTTGATGTACAGGGTCACATTTCCGCTGCAAGTTTCGTTACACATTATCTGTCTCAGAAATTGCCTACTTCACTCTAGGTACAGTAGTTAGTACTGAGAAGAAGTATAGTAGTGAAGCAGCTGTGTTCGAAAATTACTTAATGCCCACTACATAGTGCCTACTTTATCAGTCAAAAAGTGCTACTTGAGAAAATGAGTACCTATACTGTAGTTTAGCAGATAATTTCGGACTCAGTCCCAGTGTAGTAAACATGCAAATACAAATGTGATGTCACTAGGGGTAAAAAAGTCACATAACTATTATAAAACTTTCCCAAGTTATCTATGTGCGAAATCTCTTACTACACTGTATGTACTAATTAATACTGTGGACTAGTACAGTACTAGTGCCTACTACCTACATCAGTGAAACAGTGTTACTTAAGCAAAATGCATACCTACAGTTTAGTAGGTGAATTCAAACACAGTCTGAGAAGGTAACTTGTGGTCTGTGAGGGCTGTGATGAGCACTAGCAGCATCAGCACCAGCTGAACCTATGACCCTGAAACTATATGAACGAATGATTATAAAAATGACCATGTGATGCAAAAACTACTACAAAAACATTAGAGGTGATTTTTTGTTTTATTGAACACAAATCTTACGTCAGTGTAAATATGCACACGGAAAAAATAAATTTACACACACACACACACACCGGCCACTGTTAGATTCATCATGTCCATGTTTTCAGCTCAACTCACCATATAAACTTTGTAGTTCTATAATCACAGCCTGTAGTCCATTTAGTTCGCCCTCCTTGATATGTGCTAGTGTGGTTGTGCTGGTACCAGTGGATCTGACACAGTGCTGCTGGAACTCTCAGACTGTGTCCACTACAGCATTAGACATGAGAACATTACGGTTCTACCAAGTCATCCTCTTGTCCTTTATCTCTGCTCTGAGTCACTCATACCAAAGCATGACACACCAACACAATTGAAAACGAATCGACTACAGAGTTGAATTATAGATATACACAGTGCATGGTAAATTGATCTGGTCAGTTAATAAGGAGAACCTGTTAAAGTGACGCTGAGTAACTATTTTGCACACATTTGGCTTAATATTAATTATGAAAATCATAAAATCAGGATCTGATCTGTATCAAACCTGATATCCTGATTAAATCAATAACCAAAGTAATACTTTTCCTTTGTACAATACAAAATAAGGAAAAAAGCAGACAGACAGGTATCAGGTGGTCCAAGACGGTCCAACGTTCCGAAGGTTTAAACTCCAGGTCCTTTTGAGTGGTCCCTTTGAGGCTGCGCGATCAAAAGCAGAGAGGTAAAGCCAGGCGAGGTAGCCGGGGTAACGGACCTCCTCTGTGGCTTATCTGTGGTAACTGTCCGTGCAAAACAGTCTTAACTAGGTGACCAGAGCTCCAGATGAACATGTCTGGGCATCACTCACTGGATGTAAACGTTTCCCTGGATCGCAGAGTAAGCCATGCAAAGTTGGGGAAAACATGCAAACTCCACCCTGAAAGTGCTCCCCATGCCACCACCGTTTATAGTGTTGGGCAGGAAAGTATTTTGTCAGCCACTGATTGTAAGTTCCACTTACAAAGATAAGAGACGTCTGTAATTTTCACCAGGTACACAAAATCCAGGAAATCTCATTGTAAGATTTTGAAATTTTATTTTTTTTTGAAAATAATGCAGGATTTCTGGCTCTTATAGACCTGTACCTTCTTCTTTAAAAAGTTCTTCTGTTCTCCACACGTTACCTGTATTAATGGCACTTTTTGGACCTTGTTATCTGTATAAAAGACACCTGTCCTCAGCCTCAAACAGAGAGACTCCAAACTCAACCATGGCCAAGACCAAAGAGCTCTCGAAGGACACCAGGAAGGAAATTGTAGATCTGCTACTGGCTGGGAAGAGTGAATCTAAAATAGGCAAGCAGGTTGCTGTGACTAAAACAACAATTGTAAGACAATGAATGACGTACAAGAGCATTGATCATCTCCCTCAATCTGGCGCCCACACAATATCTCATCCCATGGGGTCAAAATGATCATAAGAACGGTGAGCAAAACTCACAGAACTTCACGGTGGGACCTTATGAATGACCTGCAGAGAGCTAGAACCGAAGCAACAAAGGCTACCCTCAGTAACACACTACGCCAAGAAAGACTCAAATCTTGTAGTGATAGACATGTTCCCCTGCTTAGCCCAGGGCATGTCCAGGCCTGGCAGAAGTTTGCCAGAGAGCATATGGATGAACCAGAAGAGAATTGGGAGAATATAATGTGGTTAGATGATACCAAAATCCAACATTTTGGCAAAAACTCAACTTGTGTTTGGGGGAAGAAGAATGCTAAGTAGCATCCCAACAACAGCATACTTACTGGGATTCATGATGGTGAAAACATCATGCTTTGTGGCTGTTTTTCTGCTAAAGGGACAGGACGACTGATCCGTGTTAAAGGAAGAATAAACAGGGCCATGTGTCGTATAATCTTAAGGCAAAACCTTGTTTCATCAGTGAAAGCATTGAGGATGGAAGGTGGCTGGGTCTTCCAGCATGACATCTTTCTAATGAAAATGTACAATCAGTGATTGACTAAATACTTGTATATCACAATGGTGGCATAAGTAGCATTGTTTTCTAACAGCATGACAGCGAGAAAGGATGAGTGCCTCTCCCTCGGGGGGGAATTTGCATTTTCTTCCATACCTGTGTGGCTGAGGTATCTACAGATCTATGCCAAATACTGAAGAGGCCTGATCCACGATCGGATGATCTGTTTTAATAACTGATTAGAACCAGAACATTCAGATGAAGTATATTCAGTACTATGGATGTACTTTTGAATGGTTATACATATGTACAATACTCTTCAAAGAACTTAACCAGGAACTTGAACAGCCTGTTGCCATTCTATAGTCAGAATTTGCATGTCAAACCTGCGGCGGTGAATGGGATCCACCCTGTTTGCCATCAATAGAGTTCCTGATAAAGTGCTTGGTGAGTTTATATGTACATCAAAACTAAGATGGTCTGTTGGAGGACATTTGGTTTGACCCCCAGTGTTTCTGCATTTAGGGTTCAGGTTCTGTCCTCTCAGAGAAGTCGTCATGGATGGAATGGTTAAACATCAGCGCAGCCTTCACATCGTTGTCTCCTCCCACTCCAACTCGACGTCACCTGAAATGAAGCCAAATGCTTCCTCGGTTCACATTCAGTTGCGGATCTAATTTGGTGACGAACCTACAAATCTAACACGCCCTGTTTGTCGTTTACCTTCCATCGCATCCAGGGAGTCCATCTTCTCCAGTGCAGAGTAGTTCACGAACCAGATGGACTGACTGTTACCTTTGCTGGTCAACAGATCCAAAGTGCTCTGATACAGAAACATGTACTGCGCCTGACAGACAGAGAAAAAAACGTGAATGCAATGTTATGTAACACACTGGGTTCTATCTTACTTCCTGCGCAAAGAACGTCATGGTGCTCATTACTATCTTACACCCGGCCAACAGTTCTCACACCATTCACCTACGTAATTTAAATTGCAACGCTGCTTGTGAATATATCTACACCAATGGGCATGGTCATCTTGAAATGAGGTGTGTTCAGATACATTTCTGCTGCATTGCTAAAACCCAGGAGTAGTGCTGACAGAAAACAATCTAGACAAACGTCAACAGTCAGACTTTTGTTGCTATCCTGGTGTTGAATCAAAAACACAAGCGATAGTCGAATGCCACAGAACACTGAACAGAACTTAATGCTATTAAATATCACTGCATTTGTACAGAGAATCCTCATACATGACCTACACCAGGGATTCTAATCTGGCCTCAGCACGGAACCCATATTTTCTCATAGTCATTAAGCCATGACTTACTTTTAAAGAACAACAACCAAAACAAACGTATATATTTTTTAAAATAGATTTAAAACAAAAAAGAAATCACATGTAAACATACGTATGCACGCAAAGTGAATTACTTTAAGAAACTGAGAAACTTTTTCTCAATGAATGAAAATCTACATTTCAAATACTCCGGGTTAGATTTGAGTTAGTACATGCCTTTTTTTGTTTTGCCTCCCGCAAGGTGTACTTTTCCAATAGTTACGATAGCAGACACAATAACGTGTTACAGTCTCCACTTGCTGATTTCGCATTTTGCAGAAATCCACTGTTGTGTGTGTGTGTGTGGTGTGTGTGAGTGTGATTGTGTGTGTGTGTGTATATGTTTGAGACTAACCAGGTTCTGCACCATACACATCCTCTCACTGCGCAGCTCTGCCACCAGGCCATAAACATCCACAAAGTCATGGTCTCTCACGTGCTGAATTAAGTGATCCAGAGCTATAAACACGCCGGTCCTTCCAACTCCAGCACTACAAAAATCAATACACACATTATTCCACAAACGTGTACATGATTGAAATACACATCATGCACCTTCAATATACTGACAGCAGGTCATCACTGACAGCAGCTTAGCACTTATCTGGAATGTCACACAGCGTTTTTATAAAATCTAATTAAAGAAATATATGTTAAATGTTTCATGAAATGTGCATTTTTATCAGGTATGACAATATCGGGTAAAGAGACCTAACAAGGCCAAGGCTGAGTCAGGTCCGGGTCCCCACAGAATCAAGTCCAGGTCAGGACCAACTGCCCATAGGTTTGAGTCCGATTCAAGACAAACAGGGTCAAGTTAGGTTCAAGACCAAGACATCACAGGGTCAAGTCCAAGTCAAGAACAAGACCAGACAGGGTCAAGCCAGAGTCCCCAAAGGGTCGAGTCCAAGTAAAGACCAAATCCCCAAAGAGACTGGTCAGATTTAGAACAAAGTCTTTACAGTGTTGAGTCTGATTCAAGTCCAAAACAACACAGGGTCAAATTCAAGTAACGACCAAGACCCTACAGGGCCAAGTCCAAGTCAAGACCAAGTTCCTACACGTTTGAATACAGGTCAAGACCAAGTTCACACTGGGCCAAGTTCAAGTCAAGTAGTAGTAAAGTCCTCACAGGGTGAAGTCTGAGTCAGGACCAAGTCTCTACAGGATCAAGTCTGAGAAAAAATTAATTTTCCACAGGTTTAAGTTAAGGTCAAAACCAAGTCCCTTCAGAGTCGATTCTGAGTATCACCATATTCAAAAGTCTCGACATATTCAAATCTGAGTCAAATCCTAGTCTCCACAGGGTTATTTCGAGGGCCAAGAGCCAAGTCTGAATCAATACAAAGTTCCCAAAAGATTCCTACAAGATCTTGGGATTCTGGAGAATTTGGATAATATGAAATTAAGGATTTAACCTGTTTTTAAGATCATTAATTTATTTGTTCAATAATCAAACATCTAATTACAACAAATTATTCAAACATCCTATCAATTCATTATTTTTATTTATTTCCTCTATAATTAATGAACATATTAATTTTTTTTCTGCTAATCAGGAAAGTAATTTCATTACTATACTTTATTAATTATTAATATACATAGCATAGCTAATAAAATTCATACTAAAGGGCAGCACGGTGGATTCAGTTACCACCGCCGAGATTTGATTACCAGGTGAAATGAACGCAGAGCCATTAGTTTCAGGCTCATGTACCAGCATGGGTGTTCCCCAGTGTCTCAGGTTTATGCCCACATTCCAAACACATGGCAGTAGGTATATTATAGATACTAAAATATCCTTGCATGTGGGGTGCATGCATTTCTCCGTTGGAAATCCCTACTGGAAGCAAATATAAAAAGCTAAAGCAGGTCAGTTACAGCCCAATCCGTTTACTTCACCAAATCATCATGTGGATATCCCTGCTGACCTGCAGTGCACCACGATGGTTGTGTTGTCATGGCCTCGGTTCGATCGGACAGCCTTGACAAACTGGATGAGTGTGGAACTGGACTCAGGAACGCCGTGCTCAGGCCAGGATGTGTAGTTGAAGTGATGTACAACCATGTAGTCGCCGTGCTGCAAGCAATAAGATGTTGGTCAGTTTGTGTGTGACTGTGCTTTCTGCGTGCTATTAGGTATTTGTACCTTCTCCACTCGCAGTGCTCTGACAGTCCAATCGGGATGCACGTCTTCAGTTAGCTTGGTAATGATGATGTCACCGAACACAGTCACTGGCTTGTTGTCCTCAGGCCAGTATTGATGACATCGGATCTGCAGCAGCAAACACATCAACTACATTAGTGTGTAGGTGACAAGTCTTTGAAAAAAATACAAAGCCGTTAGCTGGATAGCATTTGTATATAAATTGTTGGGGGGACCTCCGTGGATGAGCACCTACCCGGCCCTTCTCAAAGCACTGGGTGAGCATGGCGATGGTTTTAGTCCTGGTCTCCCAGATCATTCTCCAGAAGTCAGCCACTGTACCAGGCAGAGGACCCTGAGTGGCTATGAACTCATTAGGACACAGATAACCCTGCACAGAAAAAGCAAGGAACCATGATGCACATCAACATGCAGGTTATGGCGGTGACATACAAGTGACAAGTGACATTCACAGAACCATGAGAGTGTCGCCATGTATCATTAGTTCAAATGAGCTACAGGGACTTATGCTGCTGACTTTGATTTGTACTCAGTGCTGTATCATCTCACATTACAGCCCAGCAATATTCTCACAGTCACCTTGGTAATGCTTTTCAATGAGAATGTTTCACCACGTTCTTCACTTAGTCTTTGACATCATGATTATCCTGAACTTTATTCTTGTTGTAAAAGGACAAGGTCTTAGTTTCTAGGTGATCCACTCAATGTCCTTATTGGGCGATATTTCCATGTTCTCTTTTGCCTTGCTGGAATGGTGGGTAGGGAGTACATGGCAGAGTAATATCCATATGAATGGCAGGACCCAAAGCGTTCCAGCAGAACATTGCCCATACTACTTCCCATGGTGCATCCTGTACCATGTGTTCCCTAGCTAAGAGACACCCTCGCACCGGTCCCCGGTCGTCCACATGATGTTAAATATGTCTCTGACACCTGCAGTCCTCATCTTATTCCTGAGTCCAGAAACTTGTTGAAATGATAGGCAGCATGATGGCTTCATGGAGGACCCAAGGTGGCATGACCCAAGGTTTCCCAGCAGAGATTTGCCCAAAGTTTACAGTGCATCCTGACATCACGTGTACCCCAGGTAAGAGACACACTCGCACCTGTCCCTGGTCATCCACATGATGTTAAATATGTCTCTGACACCTGCAGTCCTCATCATCTTCCTGAGTCCAGAAACTTGTTGAAATGATAGGTAGCACGATGGCTTCATCGATGGCTTCAAGTCATGTGTACCCCAGGTAAGAGACACACTCGCACGTGGCCCCCGGCCATCCATGAGGTGAAAGAAAAACTGATTCATCAAACCACCACCTTCTTCTATTGACCCATGGTCCAGTTTTGATGCTCACTATTGGCGGTTTTAGCACTGAAAAAGGAGTCAGCATTTCTAAGTAAGACAGACAGTGTTTATATGGGAAAAGGTTTGCATGTTCTCCTTTTGTCTGTAGGCTCTGCCACTGGTAGTCCTTGTTCTTTTTCCTGAGTCCAGAAACTTGCTGGAATTGTTGGTGGATGATGTCAATGGAACATTCTTGTGGATAGCATAACCCAAGGTTTTCCAGCAGAATGTTGCCCAAAGCATCATAGTACGTCCTGTCCTACGGTACCATGTGTTTACCCAATCCCAGAACTGGGTAGAATGTGAAATAATTATGCTAAATTACCCGTGGTGTGAATGGAATTCCATTTCTGCCTCACAACAGACTAGCTACCTTACAGGTTCCATCAGCACCCAGCATCTTTGGTTCATCATATGTCCAAATAGACTCAACCCTCAGATTAGACAAACGCTCGAATGATATGCATGAGATGATGTTACAGTTACTTACAGAAACAAAGCTAGCATTGATGTAATCAGACCCTGGGATTCCTGGCTCAGACAGCAGCTTCACTCGATTGTTGTTATCTACAAAACACAAAGGTCTGGGCATAAACGCTAAGTTTAAAGTTAGAAATGGACCATTGTGTATTAAAACAAGGAGGAATGTTGATATCATACAGGGTTTAATGTTAGTAAATCGATTTTTAGAGCGGTTCCACGGCAGGTCGGCGTCCGACGTAGCCAGATCATGTAGTAGCTTCGGCAGTTCCTGCAACGCAAGATACGTTATTAATTTTTTTATATACTAATTGCTTAGGCTTAACTATTGGGTCCCACAAGGAGAAATTCAGAATTATTTCATGTGCTCTGTAGATCCATGCCTCAAAATAAAATGTTTTAATGTAAGTCTATCATCAGTCCTTCACTGTTGATGCTACCAGGCCGCTCAAGGAGGATGAGCCTCGGTCTTCACAAGGATTCTTCCTTAAAAACCACCCATCATAAGGGTGTTTTCTTGCCACTTGTGCTTCCACCATAATCCTCCCCCCACCCAACTTTACATTGTCAAATATGTACCAATTTCCTGGCAACTGCCCAGACTCCTCCACTGTAACAGCAGATAGAGAGACATGTGATTGGTCACTGCAGGGTCACATGCCTCTTTTGCTGTAAAGACCAGCGGCACTGTGCTTTACACCACTGCATCCGATGCTCTGCATTGCGGTCAGTGATGTAAGACCTGTAAGAAACACATTCCACTCTGTTCTAAAGCTGATCGGAAGGCCACTTGAAGGGTGGAGCTTTGTAGCTGTTGGATACAGAAAGTGGGTGACTCCTGTGCACTACGAGCCTTGACTGCTTATGGTTCTGCGTATGAAAAGCCTTTTGGAATGCATTTAGCCTCCTTTGAATGCATTTCAGTCAAATACACAGAGTTCTTCTGGCTCTTTTTCCTGTTTTCTATATTTAAGTACCTAAAATATGTGTTAATGTGTTGTGGGATAAACAGTATGACATCACTTACTGCAAATTCCTCCTGAAACTTAGCATTGTCGTTAGCGCACAGGTCCTCCACATGCTGCAAAAAAGCCTTTTTACTGACTGGCCTATTATAACGCAGAAAAAAAATAGCACAGAAGCAATATTTAGGATGTATAATTAGGGCTTATGAATGTTAATAAGCATTTATTATTGAAAAAACTGATTTAAAACCAGGATTTGGTTAAATGACTAAAGTACTAGATCACAGGGCATTGAGTCCTTTGTATTAATTACTTACTTGAGGGACTTCCTATAACTGAGAAGCCTGTAATGTTAATAAAACAACAGCTGTAACGTCTGATAATTACTCCAATATTGTACAAAAAACTTACAAACACAGTGATATTAAATAAAGTCAATTGCTTTTGAATCTCCAGACAAAAACAGAATCCTGGTGTCATGTATGGGTGGTTTGGGTCTTCTTACCTGCTGTAATGCCTGTAATGAGGTGTGTTCAGGTACATTTCTGGCATATTGCCAATACGCAGGTGCACCGCTGACTGAAAACAATCTATGTCGCTATCTCAGGTGCGTGTCCAAACGCAGCGGTAACATTAGAGATCACTAATAGGCGGACAGCGGTTCAGGTTTGGACCCAGTCATTGTTTACTGCAGACCCAGAAAGATAAACTAATGATTTTAATTTTATTCGTTTATTATAAGTAGTGAAACTGTTCCTGTCTTGATTCTTCGAGAGCACGGAGCGTGCACAGGCGAGGTACTGAGAGGAACAAAAGAGTGAAATAAACTTTTAAGATCTAAATTCAAGTTAACAGAAAAACCTCAGTTTTATTTTCTTTTTTTATTAGCATGCAATTTATGATACATAAATTTGTGTCTTTAATATAGCTCAATTTTACTTGAAGGGGGAAAAATACATGTTATAAACAACTAATGGAATACCTGTGCTGTGGAGAACTTGATAACGACGTGAAAATTGACAGGCAGTTGTTTTTAAATAAGTAATGGCTTTGGAATTTATATATTTTAAATGAACGTATTGTTATAGAGTGATGTTTGGGAAATTAAAACTCTAAAATGGATATGTGGAATGAATTTGGAATGAAGTGAATTTATTAGTTTTCCAAGGACATGAAAAGGAATGACAGAGCCAAATTTCAGCTTTGTAGGTACTCGTCAAGACCCCAATCCATTCGAGGTGTTGTGTTCAATGGCGATAGCGAATGACTTTGTTCTTTCCAAGCACATGGTAGATAATTACGGTACCAAGTTTCAGCCTTGTCAGTACTTGGGAACACCCTGAGATGACACTGGAGGTGTCTTGGGTTCGATAGAGATATCGAACAAAGCATCGATTGTAGAAAGGTTAGAAGAACTTACTTTTTTCAAGGACATGAAAGGGAACCACAATGCCATATTTTAGCCTTGTAGGTACTTAGGAAGTGGGAGAATTAGTGATGAGTCAGTGAGGGCTTTGGCGTTAGCAATAGATTCCCTCAGTTCAGCATTTAAAATTAAAACTATAAATATTGTTAAAATATATTGAACGAGGGGGGCACGGTGGCTAAGTGGTTAGCACATTCGCCTCTCAGCGCTGGGGATTCTGGGTGGAATCTGAGTGGAGTTTCCATGTTCTCCCTGTGTCTGCGTGGGTTTCCTCCGGGTTCTCCGGTTTCCTCCCACATTCCAAAAACATGAAGGTAAATTGAATGCTCTAGATTGCCCTGCCCTGCCCTGTGTGTATGTGTGTGTGTGAATGTGTGAGAGTGTACCCAGTGATGGCTTGGCGCCCTGTCCTGGGTATCTACCCAGCGCCCGAGATGTTCTCCCCTGGATGCCCCCCCGCGACCCTCATAAAGGAATAAGCGGAAGATAATGAATGAATGAATGAATGAATGAATGAATGAATGAAAGAATATATTGAACGATAATTGTAATTTATTTTGTCTTTCAGTTGTTGATATAAAATGCAAATAGAACTACTAGGTTACTTCAGTATACAAAATATGGCACTAAATCTTAACCTAAGTTGGGCATTATGTCTGGACATTGACTTGATGAAACTCCTCCAACTAGACCTTTCTAAATTCTAATTAAATACCTCTGCTCTTCACTATACTGTGTGTTTTCTATTCACAGTAAAATGGAGCACCTTATGGACCACCGCACTGCTATAATGACAAACCGCCAAATCAGAGCGTCACCTGGTTTTTAAGGGAACGACATGTGACACGCGGATTGGTTTATTGTATGTTACGCACAAAATACTCTGATGAATCATTAAGAGAATCAGTACAACATACTCTTCCTGTCAGTATGATAGCAAAGACACACTGACACAGCCTAAACCAAGCTGCTTGGTGCACGATTTACAGCTCGTCTAAAGGTCACAAAAATAGGGCCTTACACTTTTAGGACATAGCTACATGTTGTAAACATTTTGACCTTTTAAAATCTATCTGTGGCATCAATTGAGTGTGTAGTAGCATAGTGGCATTACGAGTTCAGAGAATCCACTGATACTCGCGATGGAAGAACGTGACAGACCCATTTTGATAAAACATATTCAGCTATGGGTGTAACGAAGACTAGAGAATTCCTGTCTGTGGTTGGTTTTATTTAGAGCGAGTCAAGAACAAACCACCCATATTGAACACTAGGTATCAGCACAGTTGAAAAACACAAATACAAAGTAAATGCTGAAATAATCAAGACAAAAACACATGCGAATATGATCGGCGCATGCAGCCGCACACATGCTGACACACTGCAGACAGACAAAATCAACCACTTACTGGATGACAAATATCTCCTTCCTCCTAAAGAAAAAGGAGGAGTACCTGAAAAAAAGGAGGTGGGTAAATTGAAGAGTTGGTTAAGCTAAGCTTAACTCAACTTGTTGCTTAGCCACTATAACAACAGGGAGCATGGCGCAGGCATGGCGACAGATTTTGGGTTTGACAAAATGGGAGCGATGTGGGCAGCTGTATTAGTCTTTATTTCAAACTACAAAACCAGTCAAAAGTTTAGAAACCTTTTAGCCACGGACGCAACCCACACTGTTTGGACTCAGTCGACTCACCGCTGAATTTTCTCCTCCTTTAGCTCCATGTCAGCCATTGCTATCAGCTGATCCAGCTTCAGCTTGGTCTCAATGATCTCGGCTTCTCGCGGAGAGTAGGTGCCGCCCTCCTTCTGCTTCTGGTGGATCCTGGATGGAGAGATAGAGGATTCAAGCTATTACGATCAAAACTGCAATGGAATACATTCAGCAAAAGGCAGTGTGTGGTACCTTTTCATCTGGGACACATTTAGTGTTGCCACCCATCCCGTAAAATACGGAATCATACCGTATTTGCCATATGAATTTGTATTTCCATAAATGCCCAACGAACATGTCTGTTAAGCAACATCATAACCAACTCTACTAATTCTTAATAATATTTAAAACCTACCCCCCGGCTCCACTCTCCAAACACAAGTATAACAACAAATTCTATGAATGGAATCTGTGACTTCAGTCAATTCAGACCAGAACATTGTTTTTACTTTCATATATATATTTTCTGGATAACAAAATTGTACTGTATATTTTGTGTCACAATGTTTATATTTTTGAGGTATACAGTGATTTGAGGTTCAGTGTTTATTAATAATAGAGTTTATGTAACAAGGTTTAACTGTTTGAATGACCCGACTTCCTTCCATTTGTCAAAAGACAAATACTGTTGATTTAAAAAAAAAAATAATTTGTCATCCCACTCCTTCCCTTCAGGGTACCACAGCTAGTTATGCACTTTAATTTACATTAAGTTCTTAATTTATTTAGTTTAGTTCATTTTTAAACACTCCACACAGACGATTTCATTTACGATTTAGTTAGCTGCACTTGATAAAAAAAAAATGTTTTCATTGTAATAAAGATTTTTCAGCTATAATTGAGACTTTTTAAGTTCTAGATCAGCGCATAACTAACAACATGGCTCACAAAATATATTATAGAACTGCTGCAGACACCCCGTACCATAGGAGTAATTGTTTTTATTTCTAAAAAGAGGCAAATCTAAATACATTTAATTCCAAATGCTAATGCTAACTGCTAATGCTACTGAGCACTAAGCAACTTTTGGTTAAAGTTAAAACAATTAGTGTGTCAGTTTCCATTCCCGTTAAGAACAAGGTGGTGCTCTGACTAGTGGATTGCTATTTCAGCATTGTAGCTACCTGCACTCAACGCGCTGGTACATACGGTTTTCTATTTTACTTTGAATAAATAGCACACAGTATGGTTTAGACTATGTATATGCATTCTGTTTTATAGCATTCAGTTCTATTCAGTGCCGGGATAGCGATAAATGTCGGGCTGTTGAGATATGTCAAGGTAGTTTTCAGTCAGTGGTGCATCTGGGTTTTAACAACATGACAGAAATGTACCTGAACACACCTTATTTCAAGACACCACACCCATTAGGGAAGATAACTCTATATTCACAAGCAGCATTGCTATTTAAACGATGCATGTGGAAGGCTGAAACCTAAGGCGATTCACCTAGCTCAGGGTGTGTAGCCTTTAGGTTATAACTTCTTTAACCTTTGAGTCCGCCATTGCCCCAACCTACTCTGGTGTAGCTTCCTGCCATCAACTCAGCATGCAGTGGCAAAGCTAAAATGTTAGTCCTGCGATTATAAAACAACCTTGAATTTTGATATATCCAAAAGGATTGCTTTCATAATGAATGATTTTGGTTTGGTTTTGTTGTCTCACCTCACAGAGGCATACACAATCACGATCATGAACACTGCCAGGAAAAAGGACAGCAACACGCCCAGGATGATCTGCTCGTCCCGAGTCAAAAGGGAATCATCTACAAGGGAGTCAGATAATGAGGTGGAGTACGAGAGTAATAAACATGTTTTCTGCCTTTCCCCCGCCTTACCTGTCGTTCGGACCTTCTCCGAATATTCTGAGTCTGTGTACTCTCCCAGCACATTAGTTGCACGGAATTTGAATCTTCAAAACAAACCGTCAAAATCAATTGGTACAAATGATTTAGAATCATTAGGCATCATTTATCCACAAGCATACATCTGATTCTTACACATAGAAGGTTTGGGGTTTAAGGGGCCCATTGCATAGTGTCTGAGCCTCATCGGAGAAGCAGTCCTCTTCTGCACCAATCACATATGTCCTAGGGTGGGCACTACTGCGCTCCTGGTCTTCAGGGCAGGATGGATTGGGAAAGCCATCATCCGTCACATATGGGGCAGGAGGATGCAGAAAGACACTCTTCCAGTTGGAAACATTGTTGTAGTCCATTACTGTTAGAAACATTGTTTTAGTCCATTGCGCATCAAGGCAAAAACATGTCCGATCCATGACAAAATAAAACTTGATCTGTAATCATGGATTAAATTAAAGGTTTATTAGATTATCTCAGTTTTAATCTAAACTGAATGGTTCATGTCACTATATTAGCATCAGACAGACAAACAGAGAGTCAAAGTAAAGCACTGGGGATCCAGGTTGGAATCCCAAGCTTGGTGGAGTTTCCATGTTCTATCCATGGTTTCCTGTGGATTCAAAGGCAATTGGTTGCACTAAATTACCCCTATACAGTGTGTGTGGGTCTGTGTGACTAAATATGTGCCCAGTGATGGATTTGCACCACATCCTGGGTGTACTGGCATGGGAAACTGGCACTCCCACGTGCCTAGTACAGGATTAGTTTATTTTCAACTGCTAAAACACAAATCTCTGTTCTTTGAACCAAATTCTCAGTGTCCAAAACCCATTCATTTAAATTGTTTCCCATTTGGCAGAACCATAAGCACATTTCACATAGTTAGTCACAACAGGTTCACCCTTTTGGCAGAAATGTAAACACTCCTCACCTAGCTAAGACACAATTTTCTAGCGTATTTTCACCCACTAAAACACATTTTGCACTGTAATGCACTCGGGTTGCATGATGGTTAGCACAGGCAGTGAAACTCAAATAAAAGTGAAACTCAAATAAAAAAGCACTGATGGCATATCTAACACTTTCTCAATTGCCAAAATACATTTCCTGAAACCATCCATTTGTATCTAAATAACTTTAAACACAAAAGCCTTTTTACAAAACCAAACTGCCTCATAACAGTTTAAACAGCGCTCAAAACCAAACTTTTGCCTCAGAACAGTTCAAAGTTGCTGAAAAAACAAACTTTTGCCTCAACACAGTTCAAACAGTGCTCAATATCAAATTTTTGCCTCAAAATAGTTGACTCAGAACAAGTTAAACAGCGCTCAATTCCAAACTTTTTCCTCCAAATAGGTAAAACGAAAGGTTACCCGTAACCACAGTTCTCTGATATCAAGTGGAGAGACCCACCTATGGGAGGGGCCCCCGGTACTGACCTAATGGAAGCATCCAATTGCACCAAGTCTGGCTTGACAGACAGAGCAAGCGCTACTGGTGAAAGGTCGCCCCACCTTCCCCAGTGTGTATATAATGCATCGGGGGAAGTACTTTCAATCAGTATTCCACTTCCGTGCCACAAGCGGGGCGCTTGGTGGAACTCTCTACTCGATTATATCAGAAAACCATGGTTACAGTTGTAACATTTCGTTCTCTTTCATCCTCTCGTTTTGAGATACACCAATGGGAGATCTCGACAACTCTCCGATTGCGCTCATATACATTTCACAGTGACATCTATACCAGGAAGGATGGTCTCCTCGTGCAGGGGCTGTGTTGGACACATACCACTGCCCCTACCTCTTACCATGTGGTCACTTCAAGACGGTAAAATCGCGCAAACGTGTGCGGGGTTCCAGCGAGACCCTCTGCAAGAACACCCAGCAAACATGCCCCTGGTGGAGTGCACTCTTAAACCTGTAGGGACCGGCAGCCCTCTAACAGAGTAAAGTGTAGAAATGGCTTTGAAAAACCAGTGTAACAGTCTCTGCTTAGAGATTGGCTACCCCGTGTGAGGAGGGGCCATAAGACTAGGAGTTGGTCACTCTTCCTGCATGCTGTGGACCTGCTCAGGTAAATGTGGAGAGCTCGCACTGGGCTCGCTTCTCGGCCGAGGAGAAAGGGGGCAGGTAGAACACTCCTGCAGCTCCAGGATCTCTGCTGTAGAGACTGGGAAGCTTTTTGGCATGAAGGCCACATTTGGCCTGAGCACGATGCTCTCCCTGTTCGGGAAGAAGCGCATGCACAATGGGTGCACAGAGAAAGCATGCAGATCACTGACATGCTTTACGGAGGTGAGAAAAAAGCCAGTGAAAGCGCTGACTTTTTTGACAGAAGCTTTAAGTTGACATCCTCTAGTGTCTTGAAGGGGGGCACCGTGAGAATCTCAAGCACCAGTGACAAGTCCCAGTTTAGGGTGATCTGGTTCACCACGTGTGGTGCTCGCAGGTGTAGTGATAACACCCATCTCATGAATGCTCTCATTCGTAGCAAACCCAGGGGAGAACCCGAAAGGTGGCAGCCATGAGCCTATCAGACATGCAAAAACAAACAAACGCCCGAAGAGGCGTGTGCCTGAAGAGGGCAAGGCAGCTCTCAAGAGACTGTCTGCACTTTGTGTGCGGAGTCCAGGTCTAGCCAGCGAAATGTGACGTTTTGAGATGGGACCAGAAAACTCTTGGCCAGATTGACTCTAAAGCTAAGTGATGTTAGATGTGAAAGCAGGGTGTGCGTGTCCCGCACTTTCTGTCTGGAATCGGCCATTACTAGCCAGTTGTCTATATACGTCAGAATCCTCTGCCCCATTCGTCTTAGGGGGGCAAGCGGCGCTTCCACATATACACAGAGCATTTGTGAGAGCCTGAAGGAAAGAACTGTATACTCATAACACACACTGTTGTGTGCAAAACGAAGAAACTTTCAGTGTGGGGGTACATGCTTATATGTAAAAATGCATCTTTGAGATCGACTGACTTATACATTTACATTTAGTCATTTAGCAGACGCTTTTATCCAAAGCGACTTACAAATAAGAGAACAACACAAGTCAGTAT
>JAOUQT010000033.1:25775132-25787459 GCA_025769995.1 Xyliphius kryptos
ATTACTAGGGTAAAGTAAGGGTAAGGTATTATTACTAGGGTAAAGTAAGGGTAAGGTATTATTACTAGGGTAAAGTATGGGTAAGGTATTATTACTAGGGTAAAGTAAGGGTAAGGTATCATTACTAGGGTAAAGTAAGGGTAAGGTATCATTACTAGGGTAAAGTAAGGGTAAGGTATTATTACTAGGGTAAAGTATGGGTAAGGTATTATTACTAGGGTATTATTACTATTCTAATACACTAAGAAATGTTTGTAAATCTAACGAATAAAAAACTAGAACGTTCTAAAGAAACAACATGGCGCTGTAAATAAACAGAAATAAAAACCATCCAGTGCCGGAAATATGAGTTCTGTGGCTTTAAAAGAAAATGACATTGTGAGGCTCATGAATAAAGATGAGCTGGCCTTTCTGCACATACATCATAGATCATATATCAGCAAGAGCCATCTATCAGAGGCAGAGAGGAGCTGAAATCACCACCATGGTCCTGTCCTGCCCAATATTAATACCAGAGCGAAGGGGGAGGGATGGATGGATGGAGGAAGGGTTACAGTCATACAGCAAGCAACTAGAGCATGCGCTTTTTTTTATTTTTTTGTGCTTCCTCTCACTGCTGCTTACACAAGGAGCACTTATACCTGAGCTCTCTAATCGCCCGAGATGTATTTCACCCCCTGATCAGCATGTGCTGTGAAATTAAACTCCATCCATCATCATTTTACATGCTGCTGCTACCCACAAAATGAATTTAAGATGAAGAGAACCAACACCTCCTTCTGAGGTTCTTGCAAATGTCCTACAAAGCATCAATTGCCTTCAGAGCTTCATTTTAGTTTCCCTTCCCCGAAATCAGATTTGCAGTCGGCTACGCAACACGCCGGGTATCTTGCATCATTTGTTTGGAATATACACTCTGCTCAATGCACAACATGTCCGCCAAAACATGACACTGATTCAGAAACAAAATGTCCGCCATATCAAGGTCTGGGCATCCATTTTTTTTAACTCCTACCGCATAAAGACACTCCAATCTCGCTTGTGCTATTAAAATACACATCTTACTCGCGCGAGGCTGTTAATATTAATAATATCATCCTCACTCAAAGGAAACTCATCTGGTTAAATGTCACTAGTTTAATTAACGACTGGTCCTGACTGACCTCGGCAGTAAGCGAGGTCCTTTCATACTAATGCCACGCTGGCAAACTGGAATAATTTAGCATGTTAAACACAAAGTCAATTAACCTTCTGCTGTAGCCAATGACACTCTTCCTGCTGGTCAAACCGTACCCCACCCCACCCGACGCATCTCCTTGTGATGCTGATGAGGAGATAAACAGCTTAAGGACCCGTTGGTGGCGGTGGGGAAGATGGCACACTTCTCTAAATCCAGGACCTAATAGGTGTGTATTGATTAAATTGAGTCATTGGCCATTGATTACATCGACTTTGTGGTCATACGACTACAGCAGTGAGTCACATTCCGTCCATACTGGGTGTCGTTTCTGTCTTTTTCACCGTTACTCAGTATTCCTGCCTCCGTGTTGGAGCCGATCGGATCGGGACTTAATTTCAAAGCCCTTTTGAAGGTGCTGATGTGGAAACACAGTGCCCGTGACCGACTGCTCTCTTACAAACACAATCAGCCTCTCTCTCCCTCTCTCTTTCTCTCTCTCTCTCTTTCTCTCTCTCTCTCAACCCGAAGAGCTTGTTTCTGGTATTTCCCCCATAGCTTCGCCACCCCCCTCCTTCCTTTCCCTCCCCCCCTTGCGTCTCTCTTAATGAGATGCGAAGAAATCATTCGGAGGTGAGATGTAATTTAGACCTCATCTCCCAGTACCCCAACAGGCAATCTCTTTCTCTCACACACACACACACACACACACAGAGAGAAGAATAAATCCAGATAAACATCTGTATTTTGTTCTACTGCACTTACAACATGTAAAACCATATCATACACACACGTGTGTACTGGATGCTCACGAGGACCTTCATGTGCCTTAATCGGTGAATATAGTGAATTAATGTGGTGCTGAATCCGACCCCGTCTGTACAAACCCAACCGATGTCTCTTGTCTCGCTAGAAGCAATGATTTATTCATTTTCTAAACCCACCTAATCCTAACCGAAGCTCACCCGGCAACAATGGAAAACCCTATACAGAGTGACAATCCATCCATCCGGAAACCCGAGTACCTGTACCCGCCTGGTTCCGGGATCTTCTTGCTGCGAGGCCACAGCTCTATCCACTGACATAATGATGTGACGCTCTATCTAAATCTAACACGACTAATAAAAATGAAATATTTTTTATGTATTAATCCCCAACGGGTCACACGGCAACTCTGGGTGCGAGGGCAGGAACAAACCTAAACAGGGCGCCAATCCACCATAGGGCAAACACACAATCGCATACCAAGGGCAACTTTAAAGAACCAATTAACCTAGCAAGCGTGTGTTTAGAATCCAGGAAATGAAATCTTTTGTCTGTTTATTTTGACCAAACTGACACACACACACACAAATACATTCTCACACACATACAGCACATGAACAACGAAACAAACCCCATAAACGTCTGCATTCTCACAGACATACACAAATGAGCCCAGCTATACTTTTGAGGTCTATACCATAATGCATGAATAAAGCGCATTAACAAGACGCTATATCTGTATATAACCCTCCTCTACTTCTTCTTTCTGCCTCTCCCTTTATCAGGGGTCGCCTCAGCGAGTCAATATTTTCCTCTGTACTAAATAAAATCTTTTTTTTTTGCCCCCAGTTGTCTTCATGACCAAACAAATATCCATACAGAGACAAAATAGTTGGATATTGTTATCCTGGGCCATGTGAAAGCCACACACACACACACACACACACACAGACGCATACACTTGCACATGAACTTGAATTTCAGTGTGTGAACCCTGTCTCCATTGATTTTGTCTCAGTTAACCAATATTGATTTACAATTCTCTTACCCATCACCCGTTTCCTACACATTTATCGTACAGTAATCTGGTTACTGATACGCAATAAAAATGAAGTCCAAAGAAAAGCAAACTAGCGAGAGCAAAGTGGGCCAGGAGTGAATTATGGTCTAGTAAAATGAACAGACTTTATTGAATTTGAATGCTTGGTATAAGACAGAGCGAGTGAGAAAGAGAGAGAGAGAGAGGACAGGAGAGAGAGGACGGGAGAGACACATTAGCCCAACGACTCGCAAGAAAAACACAAGTGCATAATGAACATGTACATTATTTGGCAAATTCGCAAAACGCTAACAACATTCCCATGATCACATACAGTAAACAAGAGTCTTTCACATCATGTCCTCATCAAGACTCGGATACGAGAGTGGACAGAACTGTCCCCTATTCGGGTGGGGAAAAAAAAAACACCCAATTGAAAATAATGTGATATTCGTAACGCAAACTTTGTATAAATATAACATCGTTTTGTTGGTTTCAGTTTAAACACCGGTTCGTACGGACGGTCAGAAAAGACCACGGTTCGTGGATATTAATTCACAGTCTTCACAGTAGTCTTGGAGTGCGTGGGCAGACGGCTGCAGCGAGACGGAAGGGACGGGAGGACTCCGGCTTCCGCCTGAAGTCATTAAAGCTTCGGCTAGGGAAAACAAAAACAGCGAAATCAAGCATGCATCTTAGTGTCAATACAAAAGTACATTTAGCAGCACACTGTGTTTCGTCAAAAATAAACCCCGGGTACATTGTAGTCGAACAGACGAACCGAAGACAGAGGATTAAAAAAAGAAACAAGAAGAGAAAAAAAAAAAGATAGAGAGAGAGAGATAGAGAGAGAGAGAGAGAGAGAGAGATTCAAATGACAAGCCAGTCACTGAGACATTAAAGTGAACTATTTTACACACGGCAATGGCTGAAGAACAACGGTTCGGACCCATATCCTCAGCAAAGAGGCTTCAGGGGTTTTTGGTTATTCGGTTTTGTTTTATATATACACACACACACACACACACACACATATATATATATATATATATATATATATATATATATATGAGGTCACAAATGTTTCTCCTAGCTGGCTCCATCATCTAAAAAGGTTTCCATTCCTTACAAAGTGTAATTTTTTTTTCTCAAATATAGAGATCTGCCCTATCCTTTGTTTGCACCAATGGTACGTTATCTTTGGATTTTTCCATTAAAGCAATACTGTACGTTATTGTGTTCTCATCAGTTACATTATTGTTGTTGTTACCACGTGTGGCAAGTGCAGAAACTTTCAGAAACAACAGGAAACAATAGTGTTTCAAAGCAAAAAGAAAAAGAAGTAGATACAGAAAAGAAGGTTTAAGTGCACAAATTAAAGGTTAAAACACGACAAAATTAAGAAGATTTGGTAAAAAAAAAAAAAAACACTCGTTTACAGGTATGGTCTTTTTTCACTTGGCTCAGTGCAGGACGGGAAGGTTGTAGGTTGTACAGTAACAATGCTGAACTACATTACAAAGGGAAGGGGAAGGGGGGGGGGTTCATTGGCACGGCTGGAAGCAACCTCAAGTGTCTTTGACTGGGGAGGTACAAAAATTAAATATACAAGTCATAATGTTCTTAATCTACCGTACACTTAAGTCGTCGAATTCAACAATCTACAGCAACACCAAAATATCAATACATGTTTCTATCATTAACACAACGCAAACCCCAAAACCGCCCCCCCATACACACACACACTCAAACCCACATAAAAATCCTATGGTTTTGCTCAAGTATGTTAATCTTTGTGCCTCGACAAACGTTAGTGACAATGACAACTCAAATCGGGGTTGTAACATTTTCCAATACTCAACATTTTTTTTTTTTTTTTTTTTGGGGTTTAATTATTTTTTTCTGTTGTTATGCATCAGGATTAGTATTTTTTTTTTTTTTCCCCCAAACACCAATTGCTCAGTAGCAGAAAACGGACACATGTTGACCTGAGAGTAGACAACATTAAAATTACGGTTTCATTCGTTTAGCGAGTCAATATCACGTGAATAAAAAAAAAAAAAACTCAAAGAACAAACAGCCTTTTGGTTAGTTTAGTCATTAGGTTATTATTAAAACCTTAGTCTTAGGTTGTACTTCAGTCCTTAAGCTTTGCACGTTTCAGTCTCCAAACAGTGTTGACGTATTCTCAAGTTTAAACTGACCAGCATATTGACGTGAGAAAACATTCTACTGACACGTTTTTTTTTTTTTTTTTGGTTACAAGCATTGGAAACATAAGAAGGTTCATACTGTACGTCCTACAGGGTCCAGACTGTTCAACTGTCCACGTTCAAACTATCGCTAGGCTCTTGCTTCGTGGTTTCTCAAGCTTTTTTTCATCACTGTCCGTTCTTGTTTGCAGTCGTTCTCTACGCTTCACCAACACGATACATCCGCATCGAGGCAGATACGATTACAGCTATGACTCGAATAGTCTGTGCTCGTAGCCTTTGGCTGCAAAATACTATGTTGGCTTTTTCTCCTCCGCTTCTCCGTTAGCCGAATCTGTAATTCCATTGCCATTCGGGCTTGAGGTAACAGTTGAGTTTAAGGAAACGTGTATTGAAGGAAAGGCTGGGGTACAACCAGATGGTGTAGCCTCAGATAAAGCTGTAGAAGTCGATGGGTTTTGGGAATGCTGATCTGTTGGTCTAGATGGGCAGGAGATTGCAGAAGGACTCTCAGGCGTAGACCGCTTGGGCTGAGACTTTGAAGGGGATCGTGGGATGCTGCGAAAGTTTGGCGGCGAGGTAGATGAGGGACTAATGTGAGGTATGAGGCGAGAGGCATGCTCTTTGGCATTCAGTTTCTCCACTGATTTCTGTTGGTGCTGATGGGACTCCAGGTGCAGGACGAGCTCTTCATTCCCACTCAAAGCAATCTCACAGGCAAGGCAGTCATACAGACCAACAGCCTTACCTTCTTCTCTAGACATCCCTTTGGACACAATGAACTGGTTAATTAGAAAGCCATCATCCAGCTGTTTATCGATTCCAGAAGAAATGGAAGAAGAGCTCTTTCCATCTGTGCTGGTCCGATTCTCATCTGGCTTGAATAAGTTCAAGACAAGACCTTTGTTATGAGCAATGTCCTGAGAGTATGTTGAAGCAGAGATTTGGCAAGCTTTTGGTTTTTGTGATTGCTGCAGTAGTTGTTGTTTTTGGAGCTGCAGCCTTTGATGCATTAGTGCACCCTGCAAATTCTGCTGATATTGTTGGAGAATGGAGCCTGGGGACAAACCCATTAAAGCTTGTGGTAGGACTGTGTTGTATTGAAACATGTTGTCCATACCAAACATGGGTTGAAGAAAGCTTCCTGTAAGAGCTGTGGGAAACTGTGGAGTAAACATAGGAGAGAATCCTGGCATGAGGCAGGGCAGGAGGGGATTCTGGAGCAAGGAAGTTGGATCTGCTTGAAGACCCTGGAGCTGACTTAGATCAATGTTGTAGTCCTTAAGTTTTGATGAGGACATGACTGGTGTTGAAGTGTCTTGCTTTTCCTTAGTGATAGAGTTTGAATGAGTAGCACTGTCAGGGGAAGCTCTTTCAAGAGTTTCAGTGGGATTCTTGCCATTTTCAGAGTTGCTCTCTTTGGAAAACTGGAGTTTTGAATCTACAGCCTTTGGTTGTGAGACAGTGTTGTCTGCACCGACTGGGTTTTGGTTGATGGCAGCTGACACAGGATCTATACATAAAATAAAAACAGCATTGTGAGAACAAATTCAGAAGAGAACAATGTAGAAGCCATGTTTTATATATAATTAATAATAACAGTTTAAGTTCCTAAGACAGAATACATTGTTTTAAATGTAATACCTGGTTTTGTTGAAGAAGAACGTACTGATGACATGCTACCAATCACTGGTAATCCAGTAGTCAGTAAGTTTACAGTATTGTGACTGGAGACTAATGAGCTCTCTGCAGCTTGTGTTTGTAAAACTGCCATGATTCCATTTGTCTTTTTAAGATTATTCATCTCCTGTTCAGTCGTCAGATGATGAACACTTGCAATATCTTCAAATTCCCTGTCTTTGTCTATTTGACCTCCTAGAGCTTCTTTAACCTTTGAAAGATGCTGCTGGGAGAAAACATGGTCCCGAACAGACAGATGACCACCGTATTTAACACCGCACAGTGTACATTCTGTTTTTGGTCTGTCAGTGCATGTACTCTCTGTGCCAAACTGCTTGGAAAGGCTGAGCTTGGCTTTTTTCTCCTTGGCACGTGCATTCTGAAACCACACCTGTACTACCCTCTTGGGAAGGCCAATGTCATTTCCCAAGGCTTCACATTCTATCATGGTAGGGGTTTTGTAGTCACTAAAGCAAGCTTTAAGCACTTTGACTTGTAAGTTGCTTAGGGGAGTCCGAAAGCGTTTTTGACCAGCATTGTCTATGGTTTGGTTGTTAGAGCCTCCAGGACAGGGGGAGGAAGGATCAGCTAAACTTGAGTTCTCACTATAATCTATGACCAAATCAGTATCATAATCCTTTGCATTAAAACTCATTGTAGGACTAACCAGTCCGGATGACATCTTGTCTTCGTTTTCTGAAGAAGCCTCTTTCTCAGAACTAAAGGACAGGTAATCAATGCTATTCTGTTTTCCCTCAGAGTAATTTTCTTCATCAGTAATTGTCCCATTAGGGACAGCACTCACAGTTGTACCTTTAAGGGAATCTAGGTTTCCACATTCAAAAAACTGTTGGACTGAGGTGGAGGGTCCTTCTACCACATTCAACCCTTCAGTTTTTAAGGGCTTTGGGCTAGGTCCCTGATCATGTGAGGACAGATCCATAATTTTACAAGTTGGAGAGTCTGGACCATTCATCCAATCACTTGTGCTTGGTACATGTAACGAGTTAGAAGAATGTAGCAAATCCATTTTTATTTGAGAACCATCCTGATGGGTCATGCCAGGTACTGCTATGTTGAAGCCTGCATTCTTTGCTTCATGCCAGTGCCGTGACCGTATATGAGCATCAAGAGCAGTTTGTGCTTTAAACAGTGCACGACAGAATGGACAGCGACGATGTGCTTGAGCTGGACCTAGACCACGAAATTGGCCTTTTCTTTCACGGGCTCGAGTGTTCTGGAACCACACTTGAACCACTCTTTTCTTGAGACCTACTTCGTGGGAAATGTGGTCAAGCATTTGCCGTGTTGGGTTGGAATCCAAGAGGTATTTCTGGTATAATATCTCCAGTTGTTCTGGGGTGATGGTGGTCCTCATCCGCTTGTCCCGTTGGGAATCATCGCCACTGTGCTCCCAGTCATATTCCACAGAACTAGATCCTGATTTAGGTTCAAGTCTTCTCTTTAAGGAGTTTATAGTTGAGTCAGGAATAGTGGAAGCTGAAGATGAATTGGGAGCAATCTGTGGAAAGGTTCCAGAAAGTACCTGCCTTGCCAAGAGAGGATTAGTTGGGTCAAAAAGCATAAGGGGTATATCCATGGTGTGGTCCAGAAACTGCGGAGGAACAAATGGATTTTGAGCAACAAGGAAGTGCATCTGCTGATGTTCTTGCCAGTGTTCAAATGATGGGAAGCTTAATTTGCACTGTATGCAATGATAAGTCATCTGCTGTGCTTGAGTTAGGTGTTGTTGCTCAGATGATGGACTTGCTGAACTCATTTGAGAACTCTGCAAAGGAATTGGGCTTGTCTGGGTCATAGATGGGTTAGTCTGTTGCTGCTTATGCAGAGGGGATGAGGAACTAATTTCAGAGGATGGCTGTATATTTTTTTTATCAGGATGCTTTGCTTGATCACATGCTGCATCAATCTTGGAATTTTCAAGAGACAGTTTAGGGCTACAAGATGCTTCTCTTATTGGTTTAAGATCCTCAGTTAAGGAATCAGAGAGGTCTATAGCCGTTCCATCTGTGCTTTGCTTGAAACTGTTTGAGAGGCTAGAACTGGACAGTGGTGGATTGAGATTCGAAGTGTCAGGTGGACTATAAGGTTTAGAATCTAATAAAAGTGTGTTTTGGTGACAGAGAACCTCATCATAATCATCTTTATAGCACACTTTCTTCTGATGACTGATAAGATCAAAAATGCGTTGAAACACCACACTGCATTTCTTGCACTCATAGCTGCTGTTGGCAGTACGGATATATCGATCATTAGAAAACTCTCGGCGCTCGTTATCTCTACCACCCTCTCCTTGGTTCTCATAGTTCTTCCTGGCTTTTTGACGAGCATTTTGAAACCACACCACAATAACACGAGTACCAAGATTTAGCAGGTTTGAGAGTTGCTCAAATTCATCGTCTTTTGGGTAGGCATTTGCATCAAAAAAATCTTGAAGAACTCTGAGCTGGTAGTCAGTAAACCTGGTTCTTGAGGACCTCTTTCCTCCTAAAAACTCTTGTTTTAGAAGCTCAGGAGAGGACGGCCTGGAATCCACTTTGATATCTTCTAATGTTGTTACAGGTGGTTTATTGAAATTATATGGAGAGTCCTTATTGCGCTGGCGCTCCTTGAACAGTGTGTTTCTGAACCAGTGCTTTATAACTTTATTTGGTAAGCCAGATTTGGTAGCCATGTCTTGAATTTGGTCTTCATTTGGAGAATTATTGATGTCAAAATACTGCCGCAGAATTCTTAGTTGATCATCAGTGATCCTGGTTCGAGGTCTTTTACCCTGCTGCTGCAACATGGCAGGTGTTAACTGCTGCTGATAAAGCTGGGCTAAGTCAGATGTAAGACCGGCCTCGGCCGATGGAAGATGTACAGGTAGTTGAGAGGGCAGACCTGGAAGCGGAATGGGGTGCATAAGGAGTGGAGGGAAAAGTGGCAAGTCAATGGGTAAGGGGATTGTAGCCAATGGAACTTTGGGAGTTGAGACAGTTGGAGGAGTAACTGTGGTTGTGGAGGGAGGAATACATGACACAGGCTTCTGCTGAGTTGTATCAGTGGGAGGAAGTGGAGGTGAAGCAGGGGAAGGCAAAGATGGTGAAGTGTCAGGAGTTGAAGTCATAAAAGGAAAAAGCTTGTCATACTGTTCTCTGTAGTCTTTGGCAAATTTCTCTACTGACTGTGTAGGTAAAATAGATTGGTGAACATGCTCCTTATGGCTCTTTAATATCAATGCATTTGAAAAACGCTTCCCACAGGAATCACACCCAGGCTTGCCAACAGAGTCTGAGGAATGCACCTCTTTGGTGTTGGACTGTCCATTTGGCACAACCTCAATCTGAGTTCTCTGGTACTGCTTCTTATTTTCATTAAACTGCATTACTAACTCAAACCCTATGTTCTCAAGCAAAGCTTTGGATACATTTCCTGAAGCATCATGAGCTACCCTGGGTGGAACTGAATGTGAAAAGAATTCTACACTGTCCTCATACTCAAGATCATCATCAACCTCATCTTGTGCTTTGAATTCATCAATATTATTGCGTGAGGTGGGTTTATGCAAATCCCTTATTACTTTATCACTGTTTTCATCCATGCTTTTGTCAATCTGAGAATCAGATATAACTATCTGTTCATCATCTTCTTGAGCTGCAGAGACATTGTCCCCGGACGTCAGAGATACTGACTGGTGGGAAGTGCTTGTTACGATTGCATTCAGTGGCTGTTCAGAGGAAGAGATGAGATTGCCCTGCTGGGACGGCTCAGAACAAAATCCGGGTGCTACAGGTTTTGCTTTACTGAGGTTTAAGTCTGAGCCTTTTAGGTTTAGCTCGGGGTTAATCTGAAACTCTCCACCTGGGATAAGAAAGGGAAGTAGCAGCTGCTGTTGCTGCTGTAGTGGAAGGAGATCTGTTGTGATTGGGAAATGGTGAAGAAGTGCCGGGTTAAACAGATGGGACTGAAGAAGAGCTGCTTTCTTTTGTAGCTCCTGCTGGATCTGTGCTTGAGCCTGTACTAACTGTTGCTGCTGTAATTGCTGCTGTTGTAATAGTTTATGATGATTTGTGGCTGACATCACCTCTACCATTGGTTTCTTTTTGCTCTCATCAGAATGAGAAGAAATGCTAAGAGAAGCAGTTTGGCTTGATGACACCACATTATGTTCATTGTTCTGTTGGTGCTTTAATTGAATCTGGTCAAGTGCTGGACTTTTGTTGTTCATAGCATTTGTAGGCTTTAAAACTGTTGGGGAGCTGGTTGTGGCATTATCTGAAGCTACCTTACGAAGCAAACTGTTGACAGAAGCTGAGCTAGCTGCTGAAGAATCGAGTTTGGCTGCACGAGCCTTGGTTTGGTGTAGTACAGAGCGCATATGGATCTCTAAGGTGGAGCTCTGGCTGTATGCTACATTGCAAATGCTACATTTGAAGGGTTTGTGGTCAGCACTGCTGCTTACAGATTCTGGTAGCGCTGAAGAATCCTGCACTGAACGCTTCACTTTGTGCAAATGTGAGACAGAGTTGTAGTGCACCAAGAGTATGTTCTTTTGTGTAAAAGATTCCTTGCACACTGTGCATTTGAAGGGTCTTGATGGATCAAGGAATTTCTCTGTTGAGAGGTTTGGTCCTTTTCTCACGGGTATGGCTGAAGGCTTAGGATGGAGTTCGGCGTCTTCTCGAACTAAACTCGATATGCTGTCAGGTGGGATTGTTTTCTCATCCAAGTCACTTTCTTCATCATCTTTCATCTTTTCCTCCTCAAAGGTTGCCTGCACTTCATCGAGCCCTTGGTCTTCGGAGACTAAAAGGTCTTCAGTCATCAACAGACTCCCACAGAGTTGCTTCAGCTGGATCTCACTAAGCTCAAGATGACTAGTCTCTAAGTGCTTCTGCAAGGCATGAATTGTTCGAAAGCTTCGTTGGCAAAGGCAACACATAGTGGCAGCCCGGATGGCATGGTACTGAGAATGCTGCTGCAGTTTTTCAGCGGTTTTAAAGGCAAGGCTGCACTGACTGCAACGGTATTTGTAGACATGGCGATCAGATATTGGCAGTTGAGATCTCTGGCTGTGGAATTGGTTGATGTGCGTTTGGAGGGCACTCGATGACGTCAAGACTTTGTTACAACCCTTCTGCCAGCAAGGGAATGCAGCAGTGTTTTCTTTTGTAGATTCAGCATCTTCCAAGGGTTGCTTTTGTGGCTTTGCTATCTCAGGTCGAGACGTGATCACTCTCTCGTCTTCATCTTCAGCGTGTTCTAATAACCAAATAAAAAACATTTCAAGATCATTTAATCAATGCAGAATTTCCTCTTCACGTTCAATTCCATCGCCGAACGTCAGAACAGCACATCGATACATGCTCTTAATTACAAACGTCCACATACCATCAGCTCTTTTCATTCCATTGCAGCTGGAATCCGCTGTACTCTGTTGGGTATTAGAA
>JAOUQT010000033.1:25801107-25811730 GCA_025769995.1 Xyliphius kryptos
GCCTAATGAACAAGCTTCGGATAGGATACTAAGAGTGAAGTCAGATGTCGTACTGTAAATAAATGTATTTTTAGAAGCTAGGATCTGCAAACAGGTCCGACAGCATTGCCGCGTGTTCAATCGTCATGGTTACTGAAGCAGAACCGAGGTGGCGACTCAAACCCGACAACCCGCCTGCCTACAGTTAAAACGCAAATAATGAAATCTGATAAGAGGTCATGTGGATGAACTGAGTGTAGCCTGTAAAAGATCTACCACTGCACCACGCAAACGTCTGGACATGCCCTCTTTGCGCTGCACTTCTTATTGTGTCATCAGTTTCACTTGATGTAAAGACTGTAGTTATACAATTCCATTTGTGGACCAAAATTATATTTTTTAATAAATCTGTGAGAGTAAAATTTAAAGAAGTGAATCAAACAGCTGAACTGCCTCCCAGTAACACGAAAGCCATCGCCATGGCAACCCTCCCCTCGCGAAGCCGTTCCTCCTTACACAGCGAATGTGAGTAGAATTGAAAAAAAAAAGCACTTGAAGGAACCTCCTTGATGGGAAGTTCCTCCCCGATAACTATGCTCATTATGTGGCGGCGGTGGTGGCTTAGTGGGTGGGGCTATTGATCTGGAGGTTAAGAGCCACCACAAGTCACAATAAGTCCTCGTGAAGATGCTTAACCCACGGCACAGAGGCATTTAAACCTTAAACCGAGAAAAGAAAAGTCCCTCCCTGCAAATCACGCCACGATCCAAACGGCGGAGCGGATGTCCTGCCCTCATTGAGCTGATACATGGCTTTGTAAATAACGTAGATGTGATTGGATTGCATTCTCTTCTACCAAGAAGTGAGGGAGAACCTGATAATGTCACCCACCCACGATGACCACGAAGGCGGTGAGCCCGGAAAGCATTGCTTCCAAGCGCTCGCACTCTTATTTGGTTTAGAGATTAATTGGATGGCGGTAATTAACTCGTTCCTCATTAGTGCCGAGGCCTTTATCGGCTGCATTGACTGGTCTCCGCCCCCCAGTTAGGCCTCCATCCAGGCAGCGAGGATGTAACAAGTCTGATTATTGGCAGACGAATTAACACAATCAATTCCTGCCATTCTCTACAAAAATCTCTCTCCCTCACTCGCTCTCCCTTTCTTTGTAGCCGATTGCACAGTTCGAGCTTTTGTTTAAGTCATTAGCTGAGCTGATCTGGGATTTGAACCGCATGCTAATTGACTCCACCACCCACCCCTCTCAATTACCCCAGCATAAATAACCCCACTTTCTCTTCTTTGGCTTTTGTGTTTGATCGTGCAGTCCCTTCTCCTCAGCCAGCTTTTACAGTGGAACAGTGATCACAAACGTGGGCGACCCACAGTCTCTGGAGTTTAGTCTTTCATCTGCTTTCATTAATTTAAAAATAAACTAATAATAAACCGGGATGTTTAAACATAGGCAGTGACCTAGCAGCTACTACACACGGGCCACAGTGGTTACCACTGCCATCTCACATCAAAAAATTCAGAATGAGGCCTCTGTAGAAGTAGAAGGCCTCTGTGTGAAGTGTCCATGTCCTTCCTGTGCCTGGGCAACAACAAATGCTAAACAACTCCCTGCATTAGCTAAACAACTCTCCGCTTTCACTAAATGATTACCAACTTTTACTAAATGACTCTCTACTTTCAATAAATAACTCACTAATGCCACTTTCACTAATTGATTCCATGCTCTTACTAAACGACTTTCTGCTTTCAATGCCCGACTCTCCACTTTCACTAAACAACTCCATGCTCTTACTAGACGACTCTCTACTTCCAATAAACGACTCCCTACTATTACTTAACGACTCTACTTTCAATAAACAACTCTCTGCTGTCACTAAATGACTCTCCACCTTCACTAAGCGACTTTTTCTTCAATAAACGACTCTAATTTTACCAAAGGACTCCCTACTTTCACTAAACGATTCCCTATAATCATTAAAGGATTCCCTACTATAACGACTCTCCGCTGTGAGTAAACGACTCTCTACTTTCACTGAATGATTCCTATTCTTACTAAACAACTCTCTACTTTCACTAAATGAATCTGATGTTCCACGCACCTTTATCCTTAATGTGATTCTTCCTGATCTTGAAGATAGCACCGAACTCCTCCTCTTCATCCTGAATCCCACTCTGGATTTGCTGCAGCCGGAGAAGCCCCTCCCCTCGTCCGTGACTCAGCGAGTTGTAGTGCTGGACGAGACTGATGCTGTTTCGGGTGGAGTAATGGCACAACACACAGTACAGCCAGTCTCCATCAGACACCGCTCCAACAAATTGCTGTAGGTACTAGAGAGAGCAGAGATGTGAAAGGAAGATGAGGGGTGCACACATGCTCTAAAGTTTCCTGGAAGACAGCTGTCATGTGACCTGGTTCATTTCTCTGATGAGCATCTTTACAGAACCATAGTTAAACAGGTTATTATTATTGTTATTGTATAACTATATATATATATATATAGTTATAAATATAATAATAATTATTATAATTGTTATAGAGAGAGAGACTTTTTTTTTATTTTATTTTTTTACTTTTAACAATGATTTATTTTACCCAAGGCTAAATTTCAAAGGGTATCAAAAAAAAACCTTTTAACAAATATTGAGAGAGAAAGAGAGAGACTCAGTGACACTCACTGGTTAGAAAATGTTCTCCTTTGTACTTACTCACATCCCATAATACGATAGATAACAACTGCTACAGTGAGAGACAATCACTGCCGTGTTGTGTTTCATGACTCGACCGGAGCACCAGGAGTAAATTATACCACGGCAGCGAACAGCGGCCGTTTACATACACGGTCCGGCAGAAGTTCAGGTGAAACACATACATATCCTATACCTCGGGGGTGAATTAGAATGCCCACCATGGACCTTTATCGTTCTAGATTATACATAACATGCCTGGAAGCCCACAGATCTGCAGCATGGAGCTTGTTTTGTGTCATGTAATCGGACACCAGGGACAGAATTACAGGTTGGGTCAATGTGAGAACGTCATTTACTTTGTATCCCCATGAGATAAATTTGGGGGGGAAAACGCATTCAGAACGTGCAAAGTTTCACCGTGGCAAGAAAGAATGTGGAAGCCATGTTCTTTGCGGAGACAAAAAAGTGGGGTTAAGATCGTACGTAGCACGCAGCACACATTGTCCAAACAAACAAATTTTTTTTTTGCTGCAGCCAGACAAGAAGAGTCACATTCCGGGTGATGGATATACAGAACGTTGAGGATTTGGGTACTTCGCAGGTAGAACATTAGAGAACAACAGCATGGTATTAGCCTGAGAGTTACGATAAATAAACAAATTTACCTTGTAGAGTCTCAAGCTGGCTTTGTGTCTGGATGTCATAGTGTGCAGTTTCAGTTTCTCCAAACTATTCGCCTCCAAATTGCAAGCGTTGCATCTTAGCTGGACCTGGATGCCAGCGGACACGCAGCGTAGCAGCCATTCGTCCTCATCCTCCGCATTTCTCTTGTGTCCGCTGGCCTCTTGCAGGTGCGCTGCGAGCTGGTAGCGCTGCAAATGCTTGTCGGTTTGGCAGTGAAGCTGGAAGTTGGCTCGCAAGGGCGTGGCGTAATGGCACAGCCGGCAAAGATGGGCGTCGCCAGTTGTGCTTCTCCATTTGGAGTCCGGAAGCAAACGCTGGGTGGCGAGGTGCTGACTTAAAGCTCCGAGGCTATCGGAGGAGAAACGGCCACATAAAGTACAGTGAAAGAGTGCCTCCGGAGGATTGTCCTCAACCGCCGTCCCGGGAGATTCCTGGATGGCTTTTGAATTCTCGGGAGGGTGCGCCGCCACGTGGTTGGGCATCCTACCATGAGCCTGGATGTAGGGGTAGAGATCGGCGGCACTATGCCGGTTTTGGCGCTGCATGTGGGCCAGGTTCTGCTGTAGAAGTAGCATGTTGTGCGTGTGCTTTTCACTGGTCATGTGGATGCGAAGGTTCCGGGCTACATTGGTTTCATAGTCACACACCTCACACCGCCATGAGGCACGCCCCTGGAGTTTGGACGGTGAGGGGGCGGTGGCTTGGACGGTGTGCGGCTGCGTCAGGGCACTCTGCTGGGCTGCTGGTGGCGCATCTGGTCGCGGGTGGTTCTGCAAATTCTGCATGTTGTTGAGATGTTTATCCGACTGCATGTGGATGCTCAGGTTGCCCTTGGTGGTGGTGGAATACTGGCACACCTGGCAACGAAAAGGCTTGTACCCACAAGTGTAGGTTTCACCTCGAGCCAGACGGGGGTGGTCCTGTCCACTGGTGCAATAAGGACACTGACCGTCCTCGGCATCTGAGTGCTTCTCCTTCATGTGCGCCTCTAAAGTTTGCTGGTATTTGTAGTGCCAGTTGCATTTAGGGCACTTTAACGTCTTGCAAGAATTTCGTGTGTGGGTCATGGCAACTTGTCCTCCGCAGGGATACGACGCTCCCTGGGCGACATCGGGCCCGACGACCAAATCCCGATCTCCTCCGGCCGACGAGCCTCCTCTTCCAACCTCCGCCTGCCCGTTCTCCAGCAGGAATGTATTACTCAGCTGCATGGGACCGGCGGTCGACTGCGGAGCACTGAGGTTCATAGGTAGTCCAGAGTTAATGCTAGCTGGCTTGGTTTCGCCATAAAGCTCACCTTTTGGTTCTGTCGCCGCAGCACTGCCCTTATCAGATAGGTTATTTGGTTCTGTTTCCATCACACATTCTTGGTTGCCAAGCACTTTTGGGGTTGGGACCGTGGGTGAGGTTTGTCTGGAGACCGAAGCAGGGCCGTGGCTGTTAAAGCTTGTTCCACACTCTAAATCAGAGTCTGTGAGAGATTTGGTGTTGTTCATAAAGCTGGTTGGTACTGTGACAGAATTCTGAAATTTGGGATTGCTTTGGTTTGAGAGCGCCGGCTCGGCTCGACCTCCATCGTCCGCCATGCAACTCAACCTCCCCTCATCTTCTTGGCTTGCTCGACCATCTTTCCCCAAGTCTGTGTCGATTCTCCTTGACGGGCCCCCTCTGCCCAGGGTTAAAGGGTCTTTGGCTGGGCTTAGCACTGAGGTAGGAAGGGGGGCTCTGGGTAGAGAGGGCTGTGGAGAAAGTCCCGGATCCAACATCTGAGGGGGCTCCCTGGGGTCCAGGTTTAGCATAGCCACAGTGTTATATCCTGAAGCTGCGAATGCTAACGGTGCTGACTCGCGGCTAACTTTTGGTTCTAGGAAGCTCAGGACTGGACGCTCGCTGGGGCCGACGGGGTGCAAGATGGCACAGGTGTGTGGGAGTGAGAGTAGCTGCTGCTCCTCCTTCAGAAGGGTGACGTGGTGGCGCTGGGAAACATGGGCTCTAAATGTGATGGTGCATTTGAATGACAACTGGCACAAAAAGCAGACCAGGGTGGGTGGTCCGTTGCTGGGTACGAGAGTGCGATCTTTGGATTGGCAGGTCAACAAAGCAGGAATCTCCCCGGTCAGGTGGCGCCAGTTGCTGGGATGGAAGACATTAAAGCTCTTCGGAGTGGAGTTCTGAGAGGAACAGAAATGGCATGTGCTAACAATTTGGGGCTGAGAGGAGGACGGAACCACGCTGCAAGGCAGCCGACTCTGGCGTTCCTGGACATAAGCGGAACCATCAGCCTGATAAACAACACGACATTCTAACTCTTCCTCACGTTGCTTCACCACCAAACTTTCAACAACATCCGCTTCAGGTCCATCTCGGAAAGTCCGTCCTTCCTCCTCACATCCCTCGTCTACTTTGTCCCTCCTCCCCGCTGCACCCCAGTCGGTCAGGTCGGCTGAGTCAGAGCGTGAGGCCTTGTCGTTCGGACGGAGGAGCGGTGTGGACGGTGGGGAGCTGTAGATACCTGAAGGGGCGTTTATAAGTGAAACAGAAGCTTCCTGGCCAGCATCACAGCACTCCATCCTCCCACTCTTCCCACCCTGACCTGAAAGAAAAGGGCAGAATTGGAAATTTGAGTAACTCCATCTCAAACGAGAGCCGCTTGAGACATATGACCCCTATTACACACTGAATGATTGTACAGTTACATTTTACAAGAGAACTACTTCATACACACCCACCAGAGTGAGAGAGCGTGAGCAAGTGAGAGAGAGAACAGCAATGCATTGTACTGCAATCAATAGTCCTTTAGACAGCTGATAGCTGAATAGGACATGAGGTAAGTTTCCTGGAATCGTCAGAATATCTCGAATTAATGTCGGCTTGTCGGCGCCAAAACATCCACCATCTTTAGGTCCGTACACTGAGTACTACAGTGCATCCGAGGATATAAATTCAATTTAAAGACATCGGATCTCCTCCCAGTGTGTAAATGCACCGACACAAGGGGCGATTCGATCCGCAAGAGTATCAATTAATTTATAACATAAGGCACATGCCGTTTGTCATTTCGGTAGCGTGGAGGGGATGACACTGGGTGCTTGGCGTGTCATCCCGATAGCAATTTGCTCATGGGTAGGGTGAAAGGGATGATGCAGGGTGCTTGGCGTGCCATCTCAATAGCAACTGGCATGCAGGTAGCAAGGAGGGGATGACGCAGGGTGCTTGTCATCTCAATAGCGATTGGTGCATGGTTAGAGTGAAGGGGATGATGCGGGGCACTTGGTATTCATTTCTATAGCGAATGGTGCGCAGGTAGCATGGAGAGGATAACGCAGGGCACTTGGCATGTCATATCTTCAGCAAATCGTGCACAGGTAGCATGGAGGGGATGATTCAGGGCGCTTGGCATGTCACCTCTATAGCAAATGGTGCGTTGGTATTGTGGAGGGATGATGATGCTGGGTGCTTGGCATGTCATTTCTATAGCAAATGGTGCGTGGGTAGTGTGGAAAGATGATGCAGGGTGCTTAGCATGTCATCTTTATAGCAAATGGTGTGTGGGTAGTGTGGAGGGGATGACGCGGGGTGCTTGATCGTCACCTTAATAGCTGCTGTCGAGCAACTAGCATGAAGGGGATGGCAAGGGGTGCTTGCCGGGTCATCTCAATAGCGATTGGCGTGTGGTTAAGACAGAGAGGTTGAGACGGGGTGCTTGCTGTGTCGCCTCAATAGCGATTGGCATGCAAGTAGAATGGAGGGGATGACGCAGAATGCTTGGTGTGTCATCTTGATAGCGGTACTTGGTAAGTGGGAGAAGTAGTATTTACTCAGTAAGGGCTTTTTATAGTGATTTCCAAGGTTTGACTGTAGAGGTTAGTGTTGGTTTTGTTGACTTTATTTAATAGTCTCGAGTATAGGATTGTATCAAATCGTAATTGAGTGAAATGTTTAAGTACGAAAAATAACTGAATCGTTGACTTGAAGAATCGATATCGGTTCGACATGCCATTAAGGGTTCCGATTTACACCCCTGACCGACACACAAGGCAAAGCTCAGTACATACCTGTTGGCGGCTGGAATCAATTAGCCTAGTCTGCTGGTTCTGTGCTAAACCTCAGACTTATCGGTGCATGTGCATGTACGAGTGAGGATAATGGCATATTCTCAGGGTTGCGTTGAGCTCGTTCTGATCCTGCCTGCTGGAGAGGGTTAAAGTGCTTATAGAAAAATCAATAGCTCGAATGCAAAGCGACTTACGGGAAGCCGGAGCCGGACACCGGCCCCCGCGCGGAGGACGGGTACACTGATTTACTCCCAGTCGAGACCGTGGCAATAAAGTACATACACACCCCCTTCGACAATAAGCTGCCAAGTTAATTACTCACACGCCCCAATCGCAAAGCAATTCTTCCAGCAGGTGTGTGTGCACATATTATTGGAGTTAATTATTAACCAGAGCAGTGGTACTGGGACAGGCTCCAAGATCCCTCGTGACCCTAATGAGGATGGACAGCATACATGAACTGTAGCTTTAGAAGGCATTCTGGGATTTATAAAAAAAAAAAGAAATTCAAGAAACGGGCCTCCTCCATTAATCTGGCAGTCTGAAATGAATCGCTTTGTTGTACTTTTGTGTTACTTGTGCTGTGATGTCTTTAAGAACCTCGCTTTGTGCAGAATGGCACATTTGAAACGGAATTTCCCCAAACTGTTTCAACAATTCTGAAAGCCTTTAATGGTATGAAATATATATATTTTTTTGTTCCAATTAATACCAAAATGTTTGATTGCACTATACCCAAGTCTCTTACACCATCATGCCTTTAGGAACCTCACACTGTGCATGCTGGGACATTAAAAACATGACTTCCCCAAACTCCCTTCTACTACTATGGATGCCTGCGACTGCTTGTTTTTAGAAACCTAAATAAAATCAGCATGTATATCTCTCACTAAGTGACACCCGTGGGGCGGATGGTGTCAGGTTTAATCGCACAGAGAGAGGGCCCACTTAATGTGAGAACCTCGGTGTGGGATCAAGAGAACTTTCTCGAGCCTTCAGGTTTACGAGAAAAGAATCGATCGGGGTCAAAAACGTTCCGAATATTCCAGGCTTTGGTTTGTACTGGAGAGACTTTTTTTTTTTTTTTACTTTTTGAAACCGCTTTATTTTAACCAAAATTACATTTCTATATGCAGTAAAAGAAACTCTGAAGACAATCACAGAAATAAAGATCTACACATGTTTAAGTAAATGCTGATCAACGTCTTCCTTGCATTTTTTAAGTATTAAAATTCCAGATTTGACCACAGAGAGAAAGCAAGCGAGAGAGAGAGCGCGAGAGACTCACTCGTGGTTTTACCAAACCGTAAAATCTAATAAACATATTTTACTCAACCCCCCACACCGCCCCCACATCCCCACACCCCTGTTTGGACAGCTGTCCACTCGTCTTTGATCTTGGATTTAATGCGCCGTTTCCATTAGTAACAGTGAGTCCATTCAGAAGCCAACAAGACGCAAAAGAAACAGAGAGCCCAGTGAAGGACGATTTAGAACCGATTTGGAAAAAAAGGTGCACAATTTCCCCCCAATACAGAGTGTGGGACGATTTAAATCACACCTGTTTACCTCACATGCAGACTGCAGGGCATCTGATGCTGCTGACGGGTCGGGAACTCCTACCTTCCTAAACACAATGCACGACAGCCCACACCGCACCGTTGACAACTGGCCACGCCACACCACGACGGCCCGCACCACGTCGACGTGCCCCACAGCAACAACAATGGACCGCACCACAAGGAGTCGCACCGTGCCGATGTCAACGGGCCGAAACACAATGGACCGCATGGCGACGACAACAGGCCACAACAAAACGGGCTGCAGAGGGACGAGCCACAACGCAACAAGCAGCACCATGACGGGTCGCAATGCAATGGGCCCAAACATAACGGGCAACACCGGAACAAAGTACGGTGGTAGTACTAATGGGTAGCACCGCAACGAGTCACACCACAGCCCAATAATTTGTGTTTTAGTGCTAAAATAAAAAGGTCATCACAGAGATGGCGGTGGCACAATGTTGCAGTGGTTAACACATACGCCTCTCAGTGCTGGGGATCCAGGATGGAATCCTGATCTGAATTCATGTGTTCTCCCCATGTCTGCATGGATTTCTTCCACATTCTCTGGTTTCCTACCAAATTTCAAAAATATGGATTCAATGTGAATTGGTTGCGCCAAATTACCCCTATATAGTGTGCGGCACACAGCCACACCACAACGGGCTAAACCACAACGAGACACATGAACGCAGAAGTAAGTTAAGTTATATACTCTTTTAGGATTGAAAGGATTTAAAGGATTAAAGACAACACGGTTTCAGAAGATTTATGCTTAAAATAAAAGTCTGTATGAACTCCCTTTATGATATAAATCCCAGAGACATAAGTTCTAAAGCAACCCACTGATTAGTGCTTTAATGATCAGTAAAATTGTCAATCATCTACAGAGATGGCGGTGGTACAGTGGTTAACCAGATTAGAAACCCCCCAGTAAAGAATTTGAGTAAATTCAAACCCCTTAATGTAGAGCGTGAACAGATTCTCTGGAGGAAAAAAAAATTCCATCCTCCTCCTCCTCCTGAAACACAACAACAAGGTAAAGAACCCACAACTAGCTTTTCTACAAGCTGCTGAAGGCTGCAAACTGGGGCAGTGACACCACAAACACTGGATTTTAAAGCAGCTTCAGGGGCATCATTACACATGCAGTTCTGTAGGCTGTGCATCAGGTTGTTTTGCTCTCGATGGGTGTGGCTCTAGAACAAGAGGTGCTGTTCAGAATGGACTAAGATGCTTTAAACGTGGATCAATCCAAGAAAGTTTCACACACACACACACACACACACACACGAATTGGTTACCAGCCCACCCTACTGCAGATGCTCGTTGTGGGTGTGTGTGTGTGTGTGTGTGTGATAGATATGTTACTGTACATTGCCATACATGCAGCTTATTCATGCAGCATGTGGCAAAGAAGGTTTGCTGTGTCTCTCAGCACAGTGTCCAGAGCATGGAGCAGATACCAGGAGACAGGCCAGTAATCCAAACCAGACCTCCATGGGATAATAATTTTGATTTACATTTTGATCGTTAATATGTTATTTTGTTCTCAATGTATTTCACTATCTACTACATAAAGATTTTCAACTGAAATATTTTATTAATTGAGATCTAGTATGTGTTATTTTAGTGTTCCC
>JAOUQT010000033.1:25883879-25906775 GCA_025769995.1 Xyliphius kryptos
ACCCAGATTGGGATTTGAACCAGGAATCCCCAGCGCTGAGAGGCGAATGTGCTAACCACTAAGCCACCGTGTCGCCCCTGTGATGAGTAATTATTAATAATTTGTGCAACACCCGCTGGTGTTTTGGATCAATATCCCAGCTTGGTTCTTTGCCTAATTGAAATCCTGCTAACAAAATCTATACCGCATAAAAATAATTAATATATTTCTTTCTTTTTTAATGCTTCACCCCTGTGTAAAATGGTTAGGATCTAATAGCCTATAATATTTTAAATATCTAATCATCCCCTTTTATTGAGAGATTTTAGCTGGGTTGTGGTTCTCATGTTCTTATATTCACTTGAATGTGAAAGTAATATTTATTATTAGCACCTCATCTTTTTCTTCCTTTTTCATTTGTGTGTTTCCATTAGGGAGGGTCACAGTGGATTATTGTTTTCCATCTCACTCTGTCCTGACTATCCTCCTCCATCACTCCCAACCACTTCCATGTCCTCCCTCAGAATATCCATAAACCTATAATCTATCTGCAGTTGCTATTCCCTCTTAAAGCTGGACACGGAGACTCAACAAGTGGGTGAGGGAGGAGAAAATCCTGGGCTTTTTGTGATTGGATTAATGCACAAACTGTCACCAGCAGATTGCAAGCCTCCTTTAGGATGATCTGGGTTTACAAGGGAATCCAATCCAAAAAAGGAAGGCTTATTTAAAGAAAAAGATACAGACCTGTTTTACACTGAGATGCATTTAGAGGGACTTTTAGAGGGACTTTAGAGGGAAACATTATTTGGGGAGAACTAATAAAAACATTTGAAATCACTTTTGTAGTGATTTTCTTAAAGGTTGAAGGTGCTTTAGTACTTCATTCTGGCGGCAATATTCCAATCACCGCCACCAGCAGCAGCAGCAGCAACAGCAGCACTTGTCCTGGTAAAATAGGTTTAACCAAGTATGTAGAGAAAAAGATGGACCACAGACTGTAATGTATATGGTACATAAAGTGTCCCATCTATTATCCATCATATCTAGGAAACATTACATTCAAAATCTTTTTGTAAGCCCTTTCAAACTCTGGATATTATCCCAGTCATTTTAATCAATGCAGGTTTGGTGAGGGCATGCCGGCAGGGTGGCACAGCTGGCATATGTGGTTAAGGAAGCCGATTCAGACGAAGGCCTGTAGGGACATGCTATTTGTCTCCCCATGGGAGCTGCAGTTGAGATGGCACCCTGTTTTGCATTCACACAGCAGGTAAATGTGGTGCTTTCTTTTTCTATGCAGGGAAAAGCTTTAGGGTTATGCAGCATCTGCTGGCACTGACTCAATATAGATCCAAGAACACCATCTTATATTTATATTATAAGACCCTCAAGGTGGAGCAATAGAGTGCACTGTGAGTGATTTAATCCTCCGGCTACATTATACCTTCTTTGTGTTGGTCCTGTGGGAGTCCTAATCATTAGAGAACAGAGTAAATTGGACAAAATGTAGAAAAACATATGGACTACAGTCTGCAATTATAGAACTACAAAGTGCATCCATATGGTAAGTGGAAACTTAGTATATGGTAAGTGGCTGATGGAAATTATTTCCACAATTGCTGTTCATAAAATTAGAATATGATGATAAAGTTCATTTATTTTAGTAATTCCATTCAAAAAGTGAAACTTGTATATTATATTCATTAGACTGGTATATTTAAAATGTTTCTTTCTTTTAATTTTGATGTTTATAACTGACAACCAATGAAAATTCCAAATTCCTCATCTCAGAAAATTTGGATATTAGAATAGAGTATATTGACCGATACAAAAAAAGAGAGAGCAGATTGGTCTGTTAGTGGCCTTAAATTCTTCTGAGTAGTTGGGTCTGGCGTATTACATCTTCTTCTTCACAATACCTCATAGATTATCCATGGGGTTTAGGTCAGGCAAGTTTGCTGGCCAATTAAGAACAGAGATACCATGGTCCTTAAACCAGGTACTGGTAGCTTTGGCACTCTGTGCAGGTACCAAGTCCTGTTGTAAAATTAAATCTGGAGCTCCATAAAGTTGTTCAGCAGCAGGAAGCATGGAGCGTTCGAAAACTTCCTGGTGGACAGCTGCGTTGGACCTAAAAAAACACAATGGAGCAATACCAGCAGATGAAACGGCACCCCAAACGATCACTGCCTGTGGAATTTTTACACTGGACCTCAAACAACGTGGACTCTGCGCCTCTCCTCTGTTTTTCCAGACTCTGGGACTTTGAATTCCAAAGGAAATGCAAAATTGACTTTCATCGGGAAACAAATTTGGACCACTCAGCACCAGTTTGTCTTTAGTTCAGACGAGATGCTTCTGACGCTGTCTCTTTTTCAAGAGGGGCTTAACACAAGGAATGCGACATCTAAAAGCCATGTCTAGCATACGTCTGTGCGTGGTGGTTCTTGAAGAACTGACTCCAGCTGCAGACAACTCTTTGTGAATCTCCCCCACATTTTGAATCGGTTTTGTTTCACAATCTTCTCCAGTGGGCGCTTATCTCTATTGCTTGTACACTTTTTTTGACCACATCTTTTCCTTCTCCTTCCCTCTCTATTAATATGCTTGGACACAGAGCTCTGTGAACAGTCAGCCTCTTTAGCAATAGTCTTGCCAGCCTTGTGCAAGGTGTCAATGGTTGTTTAGTGAACAGCGGTCAAGTCTTCCTCATGATTGTGTAGCCTACAGAACTAGACTGAGATAACATTTAAAGACCTTTGCAGGTGTTTTGAGTTAATTAGCTGGTTTAAGTTTAGTATCATGTGTCTTCAATATTGAATGTTTTTACAATAGCCAAATTTTCTGATACACTGAATTTGGTATATTAATTAGTTGTCCGTTATAATCCTCAAAATGAAAATAAATAAACACTTGAAATACATCAATCTTTGTGTCATTCATTCATTAGCTTCTGGTTAATCCTGTACTTGGGTAGTTTGTGTGTGTGTGTGTGTGTGTGTGTATTGGGAGGGGGGGGGTTCCCCATGGCCATCCAGGAGAGAACGTCTGGGCAAAAACACCCAGGAACGGGCGCCAATCTATCGCGGTCAATCTGTGTGTAATGAAGGGATATAATATACAAGTTTGGGCAGCACGGTGGCTTAGTGGTTATTAGCACGTTCGCCCCTCAGTGCTTGGGATTCCCAGTTCAAATCCTAATCTGGGTGTTTCCTCCAGGTTCTCTGGTTTCCTCCCACAGTTCAAAGACATGTATTCAAGGTCAATTGAATGTTCTAAATTGCCCCATATAGTGTTTGTTTGTGTGTGTGACTGTGTGAGTCAGTGTGCGGCCAGCGATGGATTGGCAGTCTGTCCTGGGTTTATCTGCCCAGTACCTCTGGATGGGCATGGGAAACCTAATTAAGATGAAGATAAGGAATGAATATTCAAGTTGCACTTTTTGAATGGAATTATTGAAATTAATCAATTCTAATTTTATGACCAACACTTGTAAAATAAGTGACACGAACTGAACTTTGTTTTATCATGTTTATGTTTGAAATCTGCTTGGGATCTCAGGGGTTACATTTGGGAACTACGCCCACTCCGAAAGATTTTGCGGGCTGATTGATGTCAGGACGTCACTGCTGGAACCAACGGTGAGGGAGATGGAAATGCGCTGGAGCAAAACGTCCAACCAGGATGCTGTGTTGCTGCGGGTTTGTTGGCTGCCTCGTGAACGCGAGTCTGACTGGTGGAAGCAGAAATGCGCGTTCACGTGGTCGCTCGGGGCTACTAGCGGTATTTAACGGTGAGTAGCGGCGAGGTGGGCAGCTTCCAGAGGAAAACAAACAACATCCCAGCACTTAAAAAACGGGGTAAATTTTTTTTATCCTAAACTGAGATTATATTCTCGTGAGCGAGTGTTGGAGCGTTTGGATGCTGAAGCTCATTTGTGCGCTTGGGAATGAAAGCGCGGATAGGCCACTGACGCCGACTTAATCTCTCCTGCCAAAAGTAAAGCTGGTTACAGACTGATTTACTGCTAAGCCTGGCTTTGGAGCGTGTGGATCGCAAAAAACATGGCCGGGGAGAAATCTCTTCTGTTGACGGAGCTGAGCGCGTTTGTCTGGTTGGTACACATCTGCGGACAGTGAGCGCAGAAACGCGTTGTTTTTGCGTCAGCCTGTTTTATCTGTCCCCGAAAAGAGCCGACTATTCCGAAAAATGGGGAAAGACGAGTGTAAAACAATGCTAGATGCCCTGAACAAAGTGACCGCCTGCTACCGGCACCTGGTCTGCGCGCTGGGGAGCACGTCGGACTCGCAAAACCTGCGCGAGGAGCTGAAAAAGACGCGACGGAAAGCTCAGGAGCTGGCGACGGCCAACCGGAGCAGACTGACCGCGATGCTTAAAGACAAGAGCATCAGCAACGACGATCGCGCCGAGTACGAGCGCCTGTGGGTGCTTTTCACCAGCAGCATGGAGCTTCTGGAGGTGGACATGAGGAGATCGCTGGAGATCGGGCAGGAGTTCCCGCTCAAGGTGCCCACGCGCCACTTCATCCAGACGGGCATGACGGGCAGCACGAGCACGGTGGCGGCGCGGGCCATGAGCGTGCCCAACATGAAGTACGAGGCCGACGCCGGGATCGACACCGCCGACCTTAAGGACCTGGAAGCCGAGATCGCTCAGCTCGACCAGATGATGGAGGAGATGGAGATGAAGGTCCAGGTCGCGCCATGGGCCGTGGAGGCCAAGCAGGAGGCGGGCGCGGAACTCAAGTCCACCGTCAGCGTGGGAAACTCATCGGTCGGCGTGATCTCCATTTGTGAAGAGGAACCCAAAGAAGGCGGGGAGGCCGAGTCGGGTGTCATGCGCATCTTCGCGGGAATCATCTTCACCGTTGTGCTACTCATCGCTGGAATTTTGGGATACTTGGTCGTCAATCTTTGAAGGCTTCCACACTGCGCACAACCTACAACAAAATAAGGGTCTTGTTGTAAAGGGAACCTTCACTTGAACTGATGCATGAGCATGCCATCTGTGCTGAACACATTTATTCAGCCTTAGGATGTAGCATTCTCCTAATGGAACACAAAGGAACCTGCGCTGAACTCATTCGTGCATAGTGGCAGTATTAAAGTCAGTATTAGGATGCTCTGTAAGGTTTCTGGTTTGTCTCCTGTAAAAAAAAATCCCAGGTACTTGATGCTAAGAGCTTGTAACATAACACCAGACAAGAGGTTGTAACAACACCTTTCTTCTACAGGATGCTGATTTGATATTGCATCATGTTTACAGGTCCCTGATCTGATCCGCAACACTGTTTCATGCTGTGAACAATTGGTTGTAATCTGACAGGTCACAGATTAACACTTGAACCTATACATCAACAGAACCTATTCTGTGCTAGAACCTGTCACCACATAGGCCTACCCATTTTAGTAACTGTGCAATTGAGGTGTGCCGAGTTCCGACCCTTTGACTGTGATAAAAGGCATTTTGAAAAATTGACAATCGGTGTTCTAAACTTGGCTTCGTTCACACTGTACAATCTATGACGTCTTTAAACACAAGTTAAATTATAGACTGCAAATAACAGGGTGGACGGCATGGTGACGTAACAGGTAGTATGTTCGCCTCTCAGTTTTGGGGATTCATATTGGAATCCTGATCTGGGTGGTGTTTCCATGTCCTCTCCGTGTTTACGTGGGTTTGATCCGGGTTCTCCAGTTTCTGCTCACAGTCCAATAACATGGATTTAAGCTAAACTGGCTGCTTTAAATTGCCTCTATATAGTGTGTGTGTGTGTGTGTGTAAGTGAGCGTGTACCTGGCGAAGGATTGATCCCCTGTCCTGTACAAAACATTTTTCTCTGGGTGGGCATGGAGAAACCCTCTCTACAACCCTAATATAGGATTAAGAGGAAGATAATGGATGGAAATCACAGGGTAATTTTTTGGAAACAACAGGCTAAATATTTTATCCAGTGGAAAGGTTACGTCGTTAAGTTAACTGAATCGTTGAACTTTGCTGTGACAGAAATCATGTCACTCGTTGCTGTGATACTACAGAACCTTTAACACATTTAAAGATCGTCTGTCCTGAAGTTAGAACTCTGTTACTCCCAGCTCTCCCTCACTAATCTCCAGCCTATAGCACATCAACAAATAAGACAGGTCTAAGAACATAATGGAATTAAAGACCTGACATCCTGTTGGGTTTGTAAAGGCGGGATTCCATCGAATGTTTTTTCTTAGTAAATGGGTAGACGTGCATGTTAAACGATGTTCACTCGGACCAGTGTTTTCACATCCACATAAAATTACACTTATTTAGTGCCTCAGTCTTTCATAATTCCCCAAAGATTGTACACTGCCAGTACAGCTGTCTATCTGCACACGGTTTAAGGACTTTGTAGGTAATGTTTTTTAATGTATAGTGTACATACAATAAAATATATTTATATCAATAAATTGTATAAACAAATGTTGTTTCTATTCCAATCTAAAAGACATTAGTTGCTCATATTGGACATCCATCCATCAGCCAGTTTCTTAGGTTTATATACAGGTTTGAATCCCGATCTGGGTGAAGTTTACATGTTCTCCCTGTGTCTGTGTGGATTTTTCCCAGGTTCTCTGGTTTCCTTGCACAGTCCAAAAACATGGCTTCAAGGTGATTTAGCTGCAAATTGCCCCTATATTGTGTGTGTCTATGTGTGTGAATGTGTGCCCAGTGATTGGCATAATGTCCTGGGTGTATCTGCCCAGCGCCTGAAACTTTATCTCATGGAAGAACTTGGGGACCCCTCGTATGGCCCTAGTATAGAATTAAGCGGAAGTTTATAAGAAAAAAATTATTCCATGGGTGGCACGCTGGCATAGTGGTTAGCAAGTCCATTTCTCTGCGATGGGGATTGAGGTTCAAATCCTAATCTAAGTTTCTATTTAGCAACCAAAAACATGGATTCGAGGTGAAATGGCCGCTTTAAAGTACCCGTATATAGTGTGTGTGATTAATTGTGTACCCCGTGATGGATTGGCGCTCTGTCCTGGGTGAATTTGCACACTGCTTGAAAAGTTCTCCCCTGGATGAGCTTGGAGGCCCTGGTGAGGGACTGACCAAATCATATTGAATGGATGGGATAAATTACAGAATGGTGTGAGAACAGTGAATTTAAAAAAGTATTTGTCCCAATACTATTGTTGCGATTGGGTGTTGAAACCCAATAGGAAGCTCGCCATGCAGAGAAAAGCCAGGATGCCAGATAGCAGAATATAGTGTTTATTTTACACTAACAGGCAAAAATAATACACAGACTAAGGGAACTGACACACGTAACATTGAAAGATCAAAGACCGGGACACAACAGAAACACAAGCTATATAAAACAAAAGTTCCTGCCTGTTGTGACAGCAAAGGAAGAAACTGAAAATGAACTGAAACAGTTAATTAACCAAAATAACACCAACTGAGGGCAAATAAGTTAATAAACTGAAAGAAAACAAACACAAACAGGTAAGAAGTACGTAGCTCTCCCTATAACTATTTTGACACTTTTAGTCAGCGCCATTTTTTAATGATGCTAGTTAAAAGCATTCGGTTCCAAGCTGCAGGAGTAACATTTGCAGTAAAGGACGACATGGAGATGAAATCACGAACTCAAACATAAACTGCTGTAATATAATGCATCTACAAATTGAATACATGTAAACTTACATATAAATATTACAGCTGTTCCAGGCATTTGTATACTCCCATTGGAAACACTTGCTGAGTCAGATGTGTGCCTTGGCCTTTAAATGTCATTGATTTTCTTAACCTATCCTGTTCTAGGGTGATATTTAACAAGCCCTTATCTCACTCAGTATGAACTTATGAGGCATGAATCCCAGCAGGGGGATTAATTATCTAAATTTTCAGCCTCATCCCAGAGATTTCCATAATTTCTCTCCATGTGACAGTGGACAAAAATTTGAGGTCTACTGCATTACAAAACTACTAGAATGTAAGCACTGCTCCTGATGTGGCGTTCAAACTAGGTCAACTATTTACGGTAAACAAGCTCTGATGTCGTGCGCCACTCTGTTGTCCTTTTCCCATTTTTGACTCTAGGCAGGATTTTTAGTGGGAAATTAGAAAATCTTAACATCACTTTCACCGCATTCTGTGGTAAATAATTATGTGCATCTGTCAAATGTCAGGGTAAGGCGGCGCTATGTGGGTCTTATCACATTGTGATTTGTCTTTCTTCTTTTAGGACAAGCACAAAAGTATTAAAAGAGTAATGTAACTACAACAAAGTTCTCATTGGGAGGTGGACCATAGCGATGAAGGATTAGAGGCTGACTAACAGAATGTGTGCAGCTACTGCTTTTGATTTTAATCTACCAGGTGGCTGTGTATAACAGTGTGCATAGGAAGGACACAGTGCTTAAAAAAATATGTCTGGCTCATAATGTCTATTCTCGTTCATTCCAAAAGTCTTAAATGAGTCGAGGTTGAGGCTGCACAGTGGTGAAGTGGTTGGCACGTTCGAATTTTGATTATAATGGATCCAGGTTAAAATTCTGATTTGGTTTGCATGGATAGATTTATTGAGGGTCGAGGTCAAGTTCTTCTACACAATGCCTTCAAGAAAAAGGGCCTTTCCTAAACAGTTGCAACAAAATTAAAGACATACACTTGTCGACTAACGTGCATATAGTGCTGCGTAAGTCAGTACAAAGGTTTCTCCATTCATTAAAATGACAGGGATCATTGTAGATGTTCTTCATGATGAAATCCCTAAAATCAAGTTGTAATGTATTCTAATCGATGATTTTAAAACAGTGGTGAGGTGCCTTGGGGTTTATTTATAATTCAAGTTCGGTTGCTCCAGCATACAACAGCCACAGAAATTACTGTGTATCACTTGTGTGTCTTATTGTCCCATTACTGAACAGGCACTCCTGGACCTGCAGTGCTTTAAGCTTTTCTCAATGACATGTAACCATGGTTACTCTCACTTCCCCACTCAGCAAATCAATAACACACTCTCAACACATGGTTCCCACTTGGCCATTACAACAAATTTGGTAGATAAAGAGTAGGTGAAACTCAACATGAATAACCTGCTTTTCATATTAATACTTCATTTTGGTCCACCCTTTGCAACTAGAACAGCTTCAACTCATCTGAGAAGGCTGTCCACAAGGTTTAGGAGTGTGTATCTAGGAATTTTTAACCATTCTTCAGAAGCGCATTTGTGAGGTCACACACTTTTAGTCTCTTCCCTAATTCATCCCAAAAATGAAGGTCCCAGAATCTGAAGGAAGCAAGAAGAGGCACAGAATCCATATTGTTTGAGGTCCAGTTTAAAGTTTATACAGTCAGTGATGGTTTTGGGGTGCCATGCCATCTACTGGTGTTGGTTCATTGTGTTTTTTTTGAGGTCCTAGGTCAACACAGCCGTCTACCAAAAAGTTTTATGACATGTTACGCTTCCTGCTACTTACCAACTTTATAGTGATGCAGATTTCATTTTCCGACAGGACTTGGCACTTGCACAAAGAGCCCAAGTTACCAGTATCTGCTTTAAGGACCATGGTATCCCTGTTTTTAATTGGGCAGCAAACTCGCCAGATTTAAACCCCATAGATAATCTATGAAGTATTGTGAAGAGAAAGATGCAATACACACTTCCTCACTTTTTCCCCATACACTTTTAGAATGGAATTTCTAAAATAAATCACCTTTTTCATGACACTGTAATTTTCTGACTAGCATCTGTATATATAAGGCACAAATAGATGGACTTGGAAGTTCTCTGAAGCTCAACTTATGTCCAGAAAGGAAACAGAGTCTTATTTGTAATGTAAAAGTAACAAATTCTATTTGCAGCCTTAAGGGTAATGTAACACCCTCTATTAGCAGTGTTTGGGCTTCCTCTACCGTACAGAAGCGGTTACAACACATAGTACTTAAAATAGCCTGTTAATGCCCTGTTGTTTTAATAGGAGAGAGAAACCAACTTAAAATAAAAATGTATAAAAGCAATTAAAACCTCATAAGGAAATCCAGATGTCATGTTTGGGTCATATCCCACTCACTATTTAGAGACACTTGTGTTTCCACAAAGGTTCTGTACACTACATGCAAACACTAAAACCAGAGAGCTGTTGTGTCTGCTGAATAACGCAGCACTGCTATGCATGCACTGTGTAATCAGATACAGCAAGCCAATAAATATTCCTGCCATTTAACATAAGTGTCCTTAAATATATCACTGCATATCTTTATATATACAGTGAACATACGCTTATTGATGTATAACTACATACTTTAATATGCTTTCCAGATCTTTATGCCTAATGCTTAAACAATAACCATACAAATAGTGTTATACAATTCGCAGAATAAGGTAATATGCTAAAGAGACCGAAGTTTAAGTACACAGTGCTTTATTATCAAATCCAGCTACCAGATTTAATCATAATGCCACAGATGCATATTCATATATACGTATTTATATATTTCAAACACTTGTATGCGTTCTGGGGAAAGCTGTAACTAGGACACTTGGTTCTGTCCTTGAACAAAAAGAAAGCACTAATTTGGAAGCTTACCATTGTTAGAACACATGTCTAGGTGGTTGATTTAATATCATTGTGGCAATTTGAACAAAATTGCACATGAATTCAATAATTATCAGTAAGTATTAAAGAATAAGTTAACTGATTTCAAAGTACGTTATTACAGGGAGAGGCCATGAAAGGGTTAAAGCCACTTCCCCTTTGTAGCAGCTGCACTCCCTAAGTAGTGATCCTACAGCACTAGGCTGCATTGTAACTTTGACAGCGGTCTTTACATGTCTGAACAGGTTCTAATGTAATAAATTACATATTTACAAACAATACAACTGTATAACAAAGCAGTTTAAGCAACCATCGATGGAGCAAATCCAGACAGCGGGGTAACCTAGTCCGGCAGCGGCGGGGCTGTGTTTACAACGAGCGCCCAGCTTCGTTCTAATTTATATAGACGAAGCATAACGGTAATCTTCTGCCCGAAGTTGTATCGGGTAGAAAAGGTAACTATGCTTTATTTTATTCGCATGTTGTGTATTTAATTCACTTATTAGTGTGTTCGGAATAACTCGGTGCTACACAGCTATCGACTCGGTGATTGTTTTGATAACGTTAGCCAGTTAGCTTTCTTAGATTGAAGTCATGGTGGTAAATAAATGAAATTAGCTGGGGGTTTGACTTTACAAATGGTATTATTTTGGCTTAATCACTTTTTATTTAACGTTTTTGTCTTTGTTTAACGTTTACATACATTTTTGTTATGCGTTTGCCCAAATAATGTGTACTAATCCTGCACACTATGTAGGGTATTTGGTTTAGGACACGGCCCACTAAAAGTTCTAAGAATTAATTTGATTGCCACGTTGTTTATTTTTCCTCTAAAACAATAAAATATGCAAGTTTGTATACATTCATTCATTTTCTCCCGCTTAATCCTCTACTAAGGTCATGGTGGGGTTCCCCATGCCCATCCAGGGGAGACCATCTAGGGTGCTGGGTAGATTCACCCAGAACAGGGCGCCAATCTATCGCTGGGCACACTCAATCACACACCCACACAAAATTGTGGGTGTATTGGGCAATTTAGAGTATTTAGTTTACCTTGAAACCATGTTTTTGGACTGTGGGAGGAAACCGAAGAACCCGGAGGAAACCCACGTGGACATGGGGAGAACATGGAAACTCAGATTGGGATTTGAACCGGGAATCCCCCGGAGAAGGTGCTAACCATTAAGGCACTATGCCAAGTTTGTATATGATGTATACTGTGAAACCTTCGACAGTCTGGTAAAATTTAATGAAAATACACTATATGGACAAAAGTATTTATGTAGAGCATACACACAAAGGAATTTGTCCTCCACATTTAATCCGTGAAAAAAAACCACACATAAACACACACTGAGTGAAGTGAGCATACACGTACCCAGTGCGGTGGGTAGTCCTGTACACGGTGCCAGGAGGACAGCAATTGGGGATAGATGCGTCGCCCAGCGGCACTTCAGTTCTTGGTTGGGCTTGGAATCAAACCGTGGACCTTAATGTCGCAAGGCTGGTTCCTTAACTGCTAGTCTTCGACTGCCCATTAATTTTTATCTGCATTGGCTGAGAATTATCTGCTGAGCCCCTATCTTATACTGGGGGCTAGGATCGTGGGGGTTCCCATGCCCATCCAGAGAAGAACATGTCAGGTGCTGGGCAGAATAGGGTGCTAGTCCATCGCTGGGCACAGACTCACACAGATGCTCACATTTTATATAGGGGAATTTAGAACAATCAATTCACCTTGAATACATGTTTTTGGGACGTGTTCAGTATTCAAAACTGGATCTCCAGCGCTGCGAAGCGGACGTGCTAAAAACTACGCCACCAGGTCACTCTAAAATAGGCAGACGTGTTTAACGAGTTTGCAGGTGTTATGTAGTAAGTTACTGAACATGTACTAAATGGACAAAACTATGGATACACTTCTTGTAACCACTGGACTTAGGCATTTCATTCAGGTGTGTACAGTTGTGAACAGTTTAAAGAAGGCCTGTTTTAGTTAATGACTGTGCCTTAGTGCATAAATGGAACATTTTGCCTGTAACATATTTTAGCTCCAATTTCAATGCAGATTTCAGTGCTGTGATATTAACATAGCTATGTTAATATGTGTAATGTTAAAGGTAAAGGCAACATGCATGGCTGTGTGCGGAGCTCTCGAGCACTTTCCCCTGCCCTGCTCTCTCGGCTCCTTTCAGAAGCTCGATGGTCTTGCTGTGGTATGAGACCAGCTCGTCGTGGTTCCCGGAGCTCGGTTAAGTCTTTCAGCACGGCTCCCGAAGCCCAGGCTGCACCTCTCCCCAGTCAGGCTCGAGTAGTGATTTGCGGAGGGGGGATTGTTGGAACATCAGTTGCCTATCACCTCGCCAAGTTAGGATGGACTGAGATTGTACTCTTGGAGCAGGGAAGGTGAGTCAACTGTGATTATAACAGGTATTGCACAACTGATAGTTCTGGTCCTTAAATCTGATTGGCTGAGCTGTTTGTTCAGTCGTGACATTATTGACAATAATGCACAAAACACATTCGTATCAATGTATGATTTACCATACATTAACATTGCCACAATGTTTTTTAAACTGCGTTCTGAAATTTTAGATAAACTGGAGTCCTGTTCAGACGAATTAGGTTATGTCATGGAAAACCAGTTTACTAATGACAAATGAGCACCATATTTGATTCAAACCTCGTTTTTATTGTAGTCTGTAAGTGTTTTATAAAAGCAATAAAGCCATAGAGGTTGAGCATTATTGTGAATTCACAGTCATACAGAGCCTTGAGTGCCTTATTGCTTTATTAAATACTGTCTACTTTGTTGGGTTTATAGATCAGTATGACATCATGATGGGACTAAATGGTCACACTAAAGTCAGTGATTAAATACAGATGCTTTCTGCACACCTTATATTTTGTAGACTCGGGGCGGGAACGACGCGCCTGTGCGCAGGAATTGTCAGTGTTGCTAAACCCATTTTCATTGAGAGTCAAATGGCAGATTACTCGAATGCACTCTATGAGCATCTGGAAAAGGAAACTGGCATCAAAACAGGTAAGAAAGAGGACATTTATAAATTGCATGATGAAAGACTGACTGCACAGTAAAGGCTATCATTTTGTTTTTCAGATTTTGTTAGAACAGGTTCTCTGTGTTTGGCTCAGAACCAGGACCGGTTCCTTTCTCTAAAGCGCTTGGCGTCCAGACTCAAGTAAAGTGATTTTCAATTAATTTATGTTTTTTGGGTTCTTGTAAACTGTATCTACTAAATCTGAATACTTTATTAATCTCAGGGGGTAAACTGCAGAACACTGCATACTTAAGTAGACCACCCACACTATTATTTACCTTGTACATGTATAAATGTGAAACAGTAGGTTGTCTGATGCTGTATGGCTAACCCTTGGTTAGTCATCTCCTGATCCTTCATCAGTGCTCCATGGATTCTGCATACAGAATGCTGATTGCTGGACATTTATGGGTGGTGACACAAAGGTGTTTCTGAATTCCTGCAGCATTAATGTGTCTGATCCATTATATCAGCTTGATGATAACTCCACCATGTTCCTGTCACTGCAGTGCTGACAATCCTCCTCCACCCACCACCCCATGGTGGTTCTGGAGCCGAACTGAGGCTTTATTAGTCGTAACATTGTTATTAACGTACTTTTAAGGACTTTTAAGCACTTTTAATATCTATTTCCTCCCACCTCCTTCGTACCCCTTTTCTGATCTCATTTAGAGTCCTGGGTATTGCCTGCAATGTCGTCCGACCCAAAGACGTTTCCAAACTTCATCCCCTGGTGAACATGCACGACTTGGTCGGGGCACTTCACCTACCAGGAGATGCCGTCGTTTCGCCGTCCGGTGTCAACCATGCACTGGCGGTGGCAGCAGCAAGGCAGGGTAAGAATCCTACAGGGTATAGAATTCTTACACACAGTCTGTTCTTTCTCTTATGCTTATTTGGTTTGTTGTGTGTTAATGCATCCATCAGGAGTCCAGATACATGAACGAACCAGCGTTAATCATGTTCTAGTTGAGAAGGGACATGTGACAGGAGTGGAAACTGACCGAGGAGCCATCGAGTGCGAGTACTTTGTCAACTGTGCTGGGCAGGTTGGTCTTGGTTTTATCATCTCTAAGTGTTTCTCCACAATAATACCTTTTTAAAAATGCTGCTTTCTTTTCTTCGCTGATGTGTCAGTGGGCGTATGAACTCGGCCAGAGCAGTGAAGTGAAGGTGTCTGTGCCTTTGCATGGATGCGAGCACTTCTACCTTCTTACCAAACCTTTTCAAGAGCCTCTGCAGCCTAGTACACCAGGTGAGTTGCACCTCAATAAATGTTAACCTGCGTCTGAAGTTAATAATGTTTAAAACCAGTGGGCGGCTACTGTGACCATCCATGATGGCAAAAAATTTCTGGGTTCCATTTCTGGTTGTAATAAACTGTCATTCTTGTAGCTTTTGCATGTTCTCAACATGTCTGTGTAGGCTTCTCTTCACCAGCCGAGAACCATGCTGTAAAATGCACATCTTTAGTATCCTTACATAAATGTGTATGACTGTTCGTATGTCTGCTCTGTGATGGGCTGGCAAACCAGGGGAGCAAACGCCATCCATGACTCCACTCATCTCTGTCTGTAAGCCTGATTCACACTGCGGTGTAATAACTCCAAACTTGATCTGTGTTTAGTCGTGATGGATATGGATGGAAGAATCTACATACGGGCCTGGCAGGGTGGCATTCTTTCAGGAGGTTTCGAGAAGAACCCCAAACCCATCTTCACAGAGGGACGGAATCAACTGGAGATCCAGAACATGCAGGAGGACTGGGATCATTTTGGTGAGTTGAAATGAAATGCCCTTTCTTGATCAGTGGTTCTTAAGGTAAGATCCAGAGCTCATTACTAAAGTGCACTTACTGGCCAATTTAATAGAGCTACCTGCATGTTGTTCCACTTACCATATATGTGGATATACTTTGTAGTTTTACATTTACAGACTGTAGTCCATTTTTTGCTCTTTGCATGTGTGGTAAGTAATGGGGCTAGGATGTTGACTAAACTGTCTGCATCTGTACTGGGCCCTTTGATTAGTTCATTGTTCCGACAATTGCAGACTTTACAAAAAACTTTGCAAATATGTACCAGGCGTCTCTTTGCTTTTGTGCTATACTGCAGAACCCATGCTCAGCGCTCTGCTGCGGCGGATGCCCGGTCTGGAGTCGTGTGAGATCCATCAGCTTGTGAACTGCCCCGAGTCGTTCACTCCAGACATGCGCTGTCTCATGGGAGAGACTCCAGGAGTGCATGGCTACTTTGTCCTGGCAGGCATGAACTCGTCAGGCCTGTCTTTTGCGGGTGGGGCTGGCAGGTAGGCGATGGAGCTGATTTAGTTTAAATCATAATAATTAATCAAATCAAATAAATCATAATTAAACAGATATGCAGATTTGTTTTAAAAATTCCACGATATTGGTGTCCAGGTATTTGGCTGAGTGGATGACCTACGGCTATCCCAGTGCTAACGTCTGGCCTCTGGACGTGAAGCGCTTTGGCAATTTGCAGAGCAGCCGTACGTTTCTGCGCCATCGTGTGATGGAGGTCATGCGTAAGTACCACTAAATTTGGCATGTTCCCTAAAATGGTATGGTTAGTTTGACCACAAGCCAAGAAACGGTTGAAAATGTTGTGCTTCAAAATCCTAAAAGATCAGGATGTATAAAAATGCTCGGTACCAACAATCATGCCAAGGTCTCTGTCATCTCTGTATTTATTTCCCCGGCTTTAGCCCTGTTATACGAGCTCAAGGTGCCCAGATGGGACTTCCAGACTGGCAGGCAGCTACGTACTAGTCCTCTGTATGACCGCCTGGACACCCAGGGTGCTCGCTGGATGGAGAAGCATGGCTTTGAAAGAGCCAAATACTTTGTTCCTCCTGGAAAGGGTAAGAAATCATTTACTTCCTTTAGAATAGTTAGAATAGTTTAGAATTAAAATACTGGGTGGTTCCTCCATTTGCAGTTATAGAATCATTTTGCCCATTTCACTGTGAAAATCAGTTTATCATAAACACCTACCGAATTAGTGTTACAGCCCTCGATGTGGAACTTTAACAGCACCAATATGCATGTATCTATCAGTTATGCATGCATATCTTTGTTTTGAAGTTGCTTTGCCCTCTTGGTTAGGATGTTGGGCAATCAATCTGAAGGTTGTGGATTCAAATCCCAGGTCCACTGAAATTACCAATATGGATCCTGGAGCAAGGCCCTTGCTCCAAGGATGCTGTATCAACCCCGTGTTCTGATCCCAACTGCAGGAGTTTTTGAATATTAATATTAATTGTAGTAATTAATATAGTTCATTGAGATGGAAACGGTCGAAGGATATTTGGGTGTTTAAATGATTATTACACATATCCAATGGTATTACTCATAAACAGGTGATCTTATAGTTGAATTTTCCCCGTAGCTTAAAGAAAATATCTTGTCTCAGAGGTATATTCTTTAAGCATGCAAACTTTTGATTTGTCAGGGGCTTTTACACATGTACTGATATATATTATTATACTGTCTCAGATGTATCTTCTAAGCACATGTTTTTGATACATATACAGATATACACTATGTTATGCTATCGCCATGTGGAATCATTTTTGGATTCCCTCGGGGGACGATCTTATACGCGTTAGCCTCTTAACAGGAGATAATCAACATCCAGTTACTATAACCTTAAAAGACTATTGAAACCTTGGATTTACAGTATGACAAGGTTTATTACAAACATGGATAAATGTTACAAGTTAAAATAGTGAGAAAAACCTACTTCCACCACTAAGTTCGAGTTTAATGGAAATGGATTCTACTGCAGTGTGTCCTCCCATCCTTCTTTCCAGCTTGGGAAGCCGTGGGTCGGCCAGGCCGCTGCCGAGCAGCGACGTCGGCTCGACCCTGCATCTAGGTTCCAAATCACGAAAAAGAGAGAGAGCCGGAGAGGCCAGAGTTTCACTATATAACCATTAAAAGTCATTGAAGTTTTCTAATATGCTAATCATTTTAGGCTATCAGAAGCTCACGTACAGGCTACAGCTGGTTCACATCCTGTGTTAGATTTGTACCAAAGGCCCTGGTCAAAAGGGTGTGAATGCCATTTGTTTGGTCTCCTGGTGTGTCATTGTGCAGGTTTCCTGTGGAATCTGCATACTGAAACAGCTTAGACCAAAAATATCAACCCAATACGAAATAGAATACTATAACACTTGGTATTACATACATGCTTAACTGTTGACCGATGTGACGTTAGGATTTCATAGACACCAAATATGACATAGTGCAAACCATTAATAATACACAATTATTATGCTATCACAAGTTTTTTTATTTTCTACACAACCAAGATGGGATAATTGTAAGTCGCTTTGGATAAAAAGTGTAAATGTAAATGTATAAATAAAACTGAAGCATTACAGCATCGTAGGATCCATTTGTTTTTCCTTTAAGCTTCTTTCTTCATTTTTCCGCATCTCCATTTCTTCTCATTCAGATTTGCTGGCTTTGGATCAGAGTAAGACCTTCTACAAACCTGACTGGTTTGATATCGTTGGTGCAGAGGTGAAGTGCTGTAAGGAGGCCGTGTGTGTCATCGACATGTCTTCCTTCACCAAGTTTGAACTTTCAGTAAGTCGGAAAATAAGGGGTGAGATAGCTCAGTGGTTAGAGTGTTGGGCTGGCAATTTAAGGATTGTGGGTTCAATTCCTATGTATCTGAAGTTACCAACGTGGGTCCTTGAGCAAGGCCCTAACCCTCATTGCCCCTCGTACACTTGTAGGTAACTTTGGATAAAAGTGTCTGCTAATTTTCCAAGTGTAAATGTATAACAGAAGTTTGCTTTATTCTCTCACAAGTCCACTGGGAACCAGGCTTTAGAGCTTCTCCAGCAACTGTGTTCAAATGACCTGGATGTTCCCGTTGGGCATATCGTGCACACGGGCATGCTCAATGAGAGGGGTGGCTATGAAAATGACTGCAGTGTGGTGCGTCTTAGTAAAAACAGGTTGGTCAGGTCCAAATAATGTACCTTTTTGTCATTAGCATACATTTTATGTATATTATACATTATTTAATTGGACTGTGTACTTAGAGTTAAATAAATAAATTAATTCAATAGTATCTGGTTATATTCTATTGACTTATTTCCAATTTTAGTTTTTTCATCATCTCACCAACGGATCAGCAAGTGCACTGCTGGTCCTGGTTAAAGAGGTATATGCCAAGTGATCCACAGCTTCACCTGGAGGATGTCAGCTGGAAATATACTGGTACGAGCCTTAACATCAGGAGTGGATTTATTTATTTAATTCATTTTATATTAGATGAGTAGTTGTACTCATATATTGGATACAAAAGTATGTACACAAGGCGTTTAAGATTTTATAGAGCGCTTGTTGGAATTTGTTCATTCATGGAGAGCAACATTTGTGAGGTCACTGATGTTGGGTGAGGGGAGCCTGATTCTCAATATTCAGTCTAGTTCTCCCTAAGGTCTAATGCCTAATGGGGTGGTGGGGCTTTGTGTGGGCTAGGTAAGTTCTTCCTTACCAAACTCACTTATTCAAGGGCCTTCCACAATGGGACTGACTATCAATTAGTGATTTGCGATGTGTCTCAAAACTTTAGCCTTCTTCTCTACAAGTATTTAATTTTATTATGAGCCACAGAGCTTGTCACATTGTGGGCTAGATTGGACAGTGTATTGTAATTGGCAGTAGAAAAAAGATTAAGTTTTTTTCTTCAAATGTTCAAGTTTACCTGCCATTGTCCTGCCGCAATGTAGACTATTGAACAAATCCATTACAGACCACCACCATGCTTTATAGTAGGCACCAACGTTTAAAGGCTATAAACAAATTACAATGTAAATTCCATCCTTGTTTCTCATGTAAGGTTTTGTATTAACGACTGTACCGATGTTAAGTTTTTCAGTCTATCCATTGATCCATCCATCCATTTTCTGTTTAATGCTATGCTAGTGTCATGGGTAAGGGTGCTGTGCAGATACACCCTGGACAGGGCTGGGCACACATTCAAACACACACGTACACACACAAAATATATATATATGGGGTAATTTTGAGCAGCCAAATTACCTTGAGTCCATGATTTTGAACTGTGGGATGCAACTGGAGAACCTGGAGGCAACCTACACAGAGAACATGGAAACCACCCAGAACGGGATTCGAACCTGGATCCCCGGTGCTGAGAGGCAGATGTGTGAGAGGCCTGTGTTAAAGAAATGATTGGTATTAAATGCATATCAATGTGAAACCTATGTTCTATTGTATATCAGTCCTATATACATGCTATGTATTTTGTTTACAGCTTTGAATCTGATTGGTCCTCGAGCCATGGATGTCCTGTCAGAACTCTCTTACGTCTCCATGACTCCAGAACATTTCCCCTCTTTGTTTTGTAAGGTAAGCAAAGCCTGTTTTTTCCTGCTGATTTAATTGTATTAATGAGATTTATAATAAATAACTAAGCACTTTAAAGATCCTGACTTTATTGTGGAAACCATTGCAGGAAATGAGTGTGGGCTACGCCAATGGAATTCGGGTGATGAGTATGACTCACACAGGAGAACCAGGCTTCATGCTCTACATCCCTATCGAGGTGAGGTGCAGTGCAGAGTATGATCTGAGCATAAGATGACAGCGCTTGATATCAGTCATTTTAATGTGGGTACCACTATGTTCTTGTTGCCAGTACGCACTGCATGTGTATAACGAGGTGATGTCAGTGGGTCAGAAGTACGGCATCCGTAATGCGGGTTACTACGCTCTGCGCAGTCTGCGCATCGAGAAGTTCTTTGCATTCTGGGGTCAGGACCTGGACTCGTTCACTACACCCCTCGAATGTGGCCGTGAGTTTCGGGTTAAGTTTGACAAGGTAAAGGACTGTTTGCCCCCGTCCTCATTTCCTATTTTTTTTTTGCATGTTTTTCACACTTAGGTGATAAAACCACTTTAAATAGTAGTCAAAGACAGCATAAGTAAACCCAAAATGCAATTCATAAATGAAGGTGTTTGTTATTAAGGGGATAAAAAGGATCCAAACCTCCATGGCCCTGTGTGAAAAAGGGATTGCCCCATTGTTAAAACTATAACTGTGGTTTATCACATCTGAGTACATTGTCTATAGCCACACCCAGGCCTGATTATTGCCACACCTGTTGTCACTTAAATGGGACCTGCCTGACAAAGTCAAGTCCACCGAAACATTCTTAAAAGCTACACATCATGCCGAGATCCAAAGAAATTCAGGAACAGTTAAGAAAGAAAGTAATTGAGATCTATCAGTATGGAAAGCGTTATAAAGCCATTTCCAAAGCTTTGTGAATTCAGCAAACCACAATGAGAGCTATTATCCACAAATGGCGAAGACATGGAACAGTTGTGAACCTTCCCAGGAGTGGCTGGCCTCCCAAAATGACTGCAAGAACGCAGCAACGACTCATCCAAGAGGTCACAAAAGTTACCCACAACAACGTCCAAAGAACTGCAGGCCTCAGTTAGGGTCAGAGTTCATGCCTTCACCATTAGAAAGAGACTGGGCGAAAATGGCCTGCATGACAGAGTTACAATAAGAAAACCACTGCTGAGAAAAAAGAACATTCAAGCTTGTCTAGATTTTTCCAAAACATATATTGATGATCCCCAAGATTTTTGAGAAAACATTTTGTGGACCGATGAGACAAAAAACTCTTTGGAAGTTGTGTCCCCCATTACATCTGGCGTGAAAGGAACTGCATTTTAGAAAAAGATCATTATACACCAAATATGATGGTGGTGGTGATGGTTTGGGGCTGTTTTGTTGCATCAGGACCTGGAAGAATTCTGCTGTCTACCAAAAGATCCTGAAGGAGAATATCCGACCATTTGTTTGTGACCTCGAGCTAAAACAAACTTGGGTTCTGCAGCAGGACAACGATCCACACCAGCAAGTCCACCTCTGAATGGCTAAATAAAAACAAAATTAGGCTTTGGAGTGGTCTAGTCATGACCTGAATCCTATCGAGATGCTATGGTATGATCTTAAAAAGGGCGTTCATGCTCGAAAACCTACTAATGTAACAGAATTAGAACAATTTTTCAAAGATGAGTGGGCCAAAATACCTAAAAGAGTTATCACAAACGCTTGGTTGCAGTTGTTACTGCTAGGTGTGGCCCCAACCAGTTATTAGGTTAAGGGGGCAATCACAAGGCCATGTAGGTTTTGATTTTTTTTCTTCCTTTATAATAAACCCCTTCATTTACAAATTTAATTTTGTCTTTACACAAAAGTAATGGGTATTGGGTGTATGTGTGCCTTTGCATGTTCTCCTGTATCTGTGTGGCTATTTTGATTAAATGTATTTAACAAACATGTACCCTAGTTCCTCATTAAGGTTTGTCTCTTATCCCCATCAGCATACAGACTTCCATGGCCGTGAGGCTTTGATGCAGCAGCGGCAGGAGGGAGTCACACGGCGCTTTATCATGCTTGTCCTGGAAGATCATGATGCTGAAATGGACCTGTGGCCCTGGTGGGGTGAGGCCATCTACCGCAACGGCGAGCTTGTGGGCGTGACCACTAGCAGTGCCTACAGCTACACTCTGGAACGGCACGTGTGTCTGGGCTTCATCAGCTCGCAGAGTGCCGACGGCAGAGCCAACATCATCACACCTGACTTTATCAACCGTGGGGATTATAAGGTGGACATCGCTGGCCAAAAATATCCAGCCAAAGCCAAGCTCTACCCATTTAGCTCACTGTTTGCCCAGCAGAAAAGGCGCAAGGAAGATCTGGAGCTCAGCAACTTTCAGGGAAAGTAAAGTGATATTAAGAAGACTTGGTGTTCTGACCTGTTTTGACCCGTGTGATTTCTTGCTGAGCTATATATGCACGACAAGCACATTACGGGTATACCGCCAATTTTTCAAATGCCTTGTAACGAATCAATGTTTTAAACCCAAAACTCAAAAATTATTATTTTTAGTTCCCAGGCTTTTAAACAACTCATTCTTACATTGTCGTTTTATTTTCCGTCCGACGTGTCCTTCCTCGCTGGTAAAACTTTATATTTGATGTGTCGTCTGAAGGGAACGACCATCTGCAAACACGCAGCAACTTTATCACCGAATCAACTGAACTTTATAGTTCTGCAGTTACAGACTGTTGTCTGTTACTCTACATAGTTTGTTAGCCCCCTTCACTCTGTTATTTAGTAATCAGGACCTCCACAGTGGCACTGCATAGAGGTGGGGTTTTATTCTC